>CP060578.1:1800000-2122214 GCA_014334815.1 Pyrenophora teres f. maculata | reverse complement strand
TATAACGTTACCGCCCTTTATAGCTAGCTTTACAGCTAGCTTTATAGCTAACTTTACTATAAGCTTACTATAATATTACCGCCTATTATAGGCAGTAGCTTTATAGTAGTAGCTTTATAGCAGTAGCTTTATAGCTAGCTTACCGTAACGTTACTACTCTTTATAGCTAGTAGCTTTATAGCTAGCTCTACCTACCGCGACGTTACTACTCTTTATAGCTAGCTTTACAGCTAGCTTTACAGCTAGCTTTACTATAAGCTTACCCGCGAGCGACTAGACTAGCCTACTAGCTACCTATATCTACGTCCTCCCTGCCTCTCTTCTCTTCCTCTTCTATACTATAACTACTACACTACTATACTACTATACTACTACGCTACTACTACTATAGACGCCTCTCTTATCCTATATATAATAACCTCGCTTAGTTTCTTTAACGTTATCGGTCTTAGTCTTACTTTTAAGCCTATCGAGACTACTAGCCTTAGCGTATATATATATATTAAAATTTATTCTTTATAGATACTAACGCTCTACTTAGAGTGCTGTTACTAAGCTAACTAAGAACAACCTTTACTTACTATCTACTCTACCCTCCTTTAAGCTCGATAACGAACCTAATAAGTATAACGCTAGCTGTCTCTACTTCTTCTTTACTAAAAAACGCTCTTAGTACTAAACTTATAAGCGACTATAAGGGCGGCATAAAGGTAAGAGTAATAGAGAATAGCTATTAAGTTTAGGCGTATACTAGCGTCTCCGCCGGCATAGTTCTCTATAATAGTAATAGAGTCTTTATTACTTTCTTAAAGAAGCTAAAGAAGGCTAGTTAAAACGTTAAGGTACTTACTACGCTAGATAATATCGCTAAGTAGGCCGCTCTAATTACTAACTACCCTAATAATATCGCTAAGTAGGCGTTTATTTATAACGCCTTAGTTAAGGAACTTAAGTTAGAGACTAATTAATAGTAAGCGGTAGGCTTAGAGGTATACACAGGTATAAGAATCTATATAACTACTTAATTAAATATAGTAATTATACTATATACCTTCCTTCTATTCTCTTAGTATAGTAACTAGCTTCTTAGAGTAACTAACGACAATACGCTTACTAATACTAACGATAAGATTAAGGAGAGCTTTAAGAATACTATAGAGAATATACTAGGTCTAGAGCGCGCTTACTACGATTAATTACTAGTTTAGAGTTAGTAAGGCTATAGCTCTATAAGAGCTAGGGCGCGATCGCGACCTTAAAGTTAGTAGGGCTGCGGCTCTGCGAGATCTAGGGCGTAATCGCTATCTTAGAGTTAGCAGGGCTGCGGCTCTATAAGAGCTAGGGCGCAATTATAACCTTAGAGTTAGTAAGGCTACGGCTCTATAAGATCTAGAGCGCGATCGCTATCTTAGAGTTAGCGGGGCTGCGGCTCTATAAGATCTAGAGTACGCCTACCCTAAGCTACCTTAGGGTTAGCGGGGCTGCAGATCTACTAGGTCTAGAGCGTAATTAATCGTTAGTTTAGAGCTTACAAGATCTAGAGTATACCTACTTATAATCGATTACTAGCGTAAGGATAGTAAGGTAGTAGATCTGTAAGATCTAGGGCGTAATCGCTACCTTAGGGTTAGTAGGGCGGCTCTATAAGATCTAGAGCACGCCTACTCTAAGCTATCTTAGAGTTAGTAGGGCTATAGATCTAATAGGTCTAGAGCGTACCTACCCTAAGCTACCTTAGGGTTAGCGAGGTAGTAGATCTATAAAATCTAGAGCGCGATCGCGATCTTAGAGTTAGTAGGGCAGCAGCTCTATAAGATCTAGAGTACACCTACTCTAAGCTATCTTAAGGTTAGCATAATTACTACCTTAGAGTTATTAAAGCTATAAATCTATAAGATCTAGGGTACGCCTACTCTAAGCTACCTTAGAGTTAGCGCGATTACTACCTTAGAGTTAGTAGAGCTATAGATCTAATAAGTCTAAGGCGTATCTACTCTAAGCTATCTTAGAGTTATTAGGGCTATAGCTCTATAAGATCTAGAGTATACCTACTCTAAGCTATTTTAGGGTTAGCGCGATCGCCACCTTAGAGTTAGTAGGGCTGTAGATCTATAAGATCTAGAGTACGCCTACTCTAAGCTACCTTAGAGTTAGCGCGATTACTACCTTAGAGTTAGTAGGGCTATAGATCTAATAAGTCTAAGGCGTACCTACTCTAAGCTATCTTAGGGTTAGTAGGGCTACGGCTCTAATAGGTCTAGGGCGCTTCTACTATAATTAATTACTATCTTAGAGTTAGTATAATAGGCTAGAGCCTAGTTAGTAAATATAGAAATTAGGATAAAGATAATTAATTAAAGACTAATAGACTAGTACGTTATTACGCCTATAGACTATAGGGGGGCTAGGCTATCCCTAGCCCCTTAGTTATCCCTAGCCCCCCGAATTTTAATACTCCCTCTTAGGCTTTAATTATTTTACTATGCGGTAGTAGACCTTACTTTATAAAGGCTAGTAGCCTCGTTAAACTCCCTAAAACCTTATAGGAGAAAAGGGAAAAGAGTACTGCCTATTACCTTATTATCTATTATCCTTTTACTATAGAGTTCTTAGCCTAAACTCTCTTATACTTCGAGCCTAAGAGCTAACTTAAAGCGCTAAAATACTACCTATTACCTTATTATCTATTATTTTTTTGCTATAGAGTTCTTAGCCTAAACTTCTTTATACTTTAAGCTCGAGGGCTAACCTAAAGCGCTAAAATACTACTTTTAGTAGTGCCTTTATAAGTCTATTAGCGATCTAGCTACTAGTAGAGGTAAATTATAGTACGATTTTACTAGATTCTTAGACCTCTCTTATATAGTGCTATTATATATCTATATACTTAGACCTCGCGTAGTTATTAGGGTTACTAGCGAGGGTAATTACCCCTTAGTTATCTACTAGAATCTAAGTAGCTATAGAGTCTACCTTTATAATTTAGAACTCTATAAGGAGGCCTTTTAGCTAGACAGCCTTCTTAGTTACTTACGTTTATTCTATATATTTAGCTTCGTATAAGAATAGTACTATAGTTAGCTATTACTTTAAACTCTAGCTAATAACAGCACTACCTAAGTTAAAGGCGTATTCTACTATAGAGTATTAGGTATTAGGATCGCTTCTCTAGTTCGCGTCTATATAGCTTTAAAGTAGCTTTAGGTCCTTATAGTAAACTAGAGTAAGGTTACTAGTACCTTTAAGGTACCGCTAAAGATGTTTTATAGCTACGTAGTATATATCTACTAGGTTTAATATATAGCGGCTAAGGCAGCCTACTATAAAGGCGATATTAGGTCTTGTTTCTAGTATTAGGTATATAAGTAACTCGATTGCCTTCTAGTATCGCTTAGTATTAAGTTTCGAGGCCTAAAAGCTAGCTAGTCCTAGATAAAGATTACTAGATATAGATATAGTATTAGGGCTATAGTTAGCTATACTAAAGTCCTAAAGGATCTTAGCGAGGTATCTAGCTTAAGATAACTAGAGAGTATAGTTTAGGCGGTTGCGGATAATTTCTATGCCTAGGTAGTAGTAATATTCTTCTAGGTTACTTATTTTAAACCTAGCCGATAGAGCTAACTTAAGGGCGGCGATAGCGTCTAGGTTAGCTCCTACTATAAGTAGGTCGTCTACGTATATAGCTACAAATAGTAGGCCTTTAGTAAAGATACCTAGGTTAGAGGCTAGTAGTATAAAGCCTTATTTCTTTATAAAGGTAGATAGCGTCTTATACTATATTCGTAGGCTTTACTTTAGTCCGTAGAGGGCTTTCTATAGGTAGTAGAGCTTTCCCTTACTATCTTTTAGGCTATAGGGAGGTTCGACGAAGATTTTAGTATCGATGTCTCTATATAGGAAAGCTGTCTTAACGTCTATTTAGTAAATTTCGAGGTCTAAGGCTACTAATATAGCGAAGAGAGCCTTATAGCTTATAGGTTTTACTATAGAGGTAAAGGTTTTAAAATAGTCTATACCTTCTTATTATTTAAAACCTCTTACTACTTAGCGGGCCTTATAGCGGAGGATTTTACTCTTTAGTTCTCTTTTAAGCTTAAAGACCTATTTACCTCCTAAGGTGTGTTAGGAGCCCTTTAGTACTATATCCTAAGTTCTATTCATTTCTAGAGAGGCAACCTTATTATTAATAGTAGTTAACTATACCTTCTAGTAAGTGCTCTATTATGCCTTATTATAGTTTTATAGCTTAGTTTCTTCTATAGCTGTTAATCCGTATTAGAGGCCTAAGCGTGTAATAGCTTTATCTAAGAGTCTTAGGTTCGAGTAGCTTTATAGCACTTATATAGGTACTATATAGTTAGGTGCTATATAGTCGGGCTCGCTTTGGTCGCTCTTTAGGGGTGTATAGGGTAAGGTAGACTCTTTTAAGTCGCTAGGTAGCTATTAGCTAGTTTCTATAGCGTAGTTAGTCTACTTAGTATCTTCTCTAGCTAGAGAATCCTATAGTATAGTAGTAGAGGTACTAGGCGGTGCGTTTACTTCCTCTATTAAAGTAACGGGCGGTGTAGTATCCTCTACTAGTTAACTAGGTAGTATAATCGTGTTACTAGCGGCTTCGAGCGGCTCGAAGAATAGGTTATTACCTATCTCCTCTCTTTAGAGTAGTCGAAGTCGCTTCTAGAGTTAGTTAGAGCTGGCTTCCCTTTTACGCTTATATCCCGCCTAGAAGTTTACTGCGCATAGTCTATCTTCTAGATAGGTTAGGTTATATATAGTCGTAATTATTCTATCGTCTGTAATTATTTTATAGACTAAGGCCCCGTTGTAGCTAAGTAGTCTACAGAGCCTACCTTTGTTTTTACTAATCTTGTTCCTCGGCCCTGTTTTATAGCTAAGGCAGCGGCTGCCGAGGGGACGAAGATAGAAGACATCTAGGATCGTGCCGAACTAGGCTTAGTAAGGTGTTATGTTTAGCCGGATATAGGGTATAAGCGTCCTTAGATAGGCGACTAACCTAATAAGGTCTAGCTAGTACTTAACGTCTAGACTGCTATCTATAAGTATAGCGTGTAGTCGTTCTTCTAGAATCTAGTTTATAACCTTAGCTATTCTATTTAACTAGTGCTAGTCGGTTGCTATAAATTCGGCAGCGATCCCTTTATCTTGAAAGAACGCGAGGGTTTCGTTACTAGTAAATTCCTTAGCCTTATCTAGGCGAATATAGTAGTATCGTTTTTCGAAAGTCTCCTAACGCTTTAGAAAACATTTAATAGCTAAGAGTACTTCGCTCTAAGCTATTATTAGTGTGACTATAGTAAAGCCTGTAGCGTTGTCTACTATAGTAAGCTAGTATTTATAGCTAAGCCGCCCTATAGGTAGTAGTCCTATAGTGTCTATATAGATAAATTCGAGGGGATAGTCCCCTTGTTTTAATAGTCGTCTATAGGGAGTTTAGGTAAATTTCGCATTAATATATATCTTATAGATATAGGCTAGCGGTAGTAGCCTTATACTAGTTACTATCTTCTATACCTTGTCTAGGCTGTCTTAGCCTAGGTGGGCGAGTTAATAGTACTATAGTTCTAGTTAGTCTTAGTTTAGAGAGTAGGCTGCTAGTATAGCTAGTTATGTCTAAAGTCTAAAGAGGTAGAGTTCGTAAACTTTATTATAGTAGGCTATAAGTCCTATTAGCGTTAAGACGCTTATGCTATTTTAGTTAAAGTTAATAGCGGCGCCGCGTCGTCGTAGTTACGAGACTAAGATAAGGTTATAGTTAGCAGTTAGTAAGTAGAGGACATCTAAGAGGCGTAACTTCTTTAGTTGCCTATCTACGTAGAGTATTAACTCGACTATGCCTATAAGTGTAGAGCCTTAGCTTTCTCCTCCGAGGCCTATTATTAGTAGTCTCGAGTAGGGTCGTAAGCTCTTAGGTATAAAGACTGTGCGAGTTAAGGAGATATGCCTACTGCAGCCTATGTCTAGGGCCTAGTTAGCACTAATATTACTGCGCCTTTTAGTAGTTATAAAGCCGAAGCCCTCTCTTTTATATTTAGAGAGAGGTAGCTAATGTGCGAAACTACCTATATATTAGTCTTATATAGGCTAGGTCTTTACTCTCTTAGTAGCCTAAGCCTTACCTATATCGCTGCGCTTCTATTGTTCCCTAAGGTGCGGGTGTTTCTTATAGTAGTCTATAGTATTATAGCCGGGGTGTCTATAGAAAGAGCATAGCTCTTTTTATTTATATTAGTTCGTAGGCTAGAATCTCTAGGCTATAAGGCTGAAGTCTTTTACGGCTGCGAGACCTTTTAGTCCTTATTCGAATCGTTTAGCGGCTTAGACCGCTTCCTTAAAGAAGGTAGCGGCCTTTTAGACGACATCGTCTATCCCTCGTTAGGCGATAAGACTATATGTTTAGTAAAAGGTCGCTAGAAAGGAGGCGTAGTTCTCGTTTAGGCCGCTAAGGAAGTAGTCTACGAGGAATAGTTCTATAATAGTGACGTCGCTGTCTAGGGCTTCTAGTTTAGCTTTTACTATCTATAGGCGTTTAGTAAAGTTAGAAATCGTCCCTTTATAGTTATCGAGTGTAGTGTTTTTATATTCCTAGTAAAGGTTTTAGAATACAGCGCTTTTAGTTAGGTGGAAGCAGGATTTAAGGCGCTTAAAGGCTTCGACTACTATAGTTATAGCTTCCTCTTTTTTATTAGCCCCTTCTAGTATAGCTTTAGCGTTAGACTTATAGCGGGAGAGGATTATCTAGACTACTTTATCCTAGTTAAGTTCCTAAGTCTCTAGGCGTGCAGCTCGCTCTTTATTAGTTTCTCTAGATACTTCTTAGGGTCCTATAGCGTTAGATCGCCCTTTAAAGTATCTAGTAAAGCCTAAGTAGCTAAGGTACTTAGTTATTTAGCGTTTCTATTGTAGCTAGTTGTTTAGCTCTTTAAGGAGCTTAATTTAGTATACTTTTATAAGGCTTGTTACTTCTATAGTGTCGTTTTTATAGTAGCGAGAGCGAGGAGGTTGTACGTTTTATCTTAATCTAGTAGGTAATTGCTTCCTTAGTTTAGTATTCGACTTGGTTCCCTACTAAGTGTTTATATAATAGAGTGTTTGGATCGATAGTACTATAGTATCGCTTTTTACCTTTTAGAATTAATGGGGTAGAGGCGTAAGTTAGAGTTAGTAAATAGATAGGAGCTATAGCGACCTCGAGGCTAAATAATTCGCACGAGCTTAGGTCGCTTAGGCTACTCTCTAGTTAAGTAGGGCTAAGAGTAGACTTAGTAGTAGAGCTACTAGTTGTTGTTAGAGTGTAGAAGGAGTTATTAGTATTAAGTTTCTTTACCTTAATATCTATAGTAAGGTATTAAAAGAGATAGGTATTAAGATTCCTTTTTTGCGTTGGAGGCTGTAGAGGGCGAGGGCGAAGTAAGTATCTCTATAGTAGGTTTATATTATCCTATAGCGGTTATTTAGCCTAGTTTATTAGTAGGACGCAAAATTAAGGTAGTTAGTTATATTGTTATTGCCTTCTTAGGTAGTTAGTTTTCAAACGCCGCTAGGACGCGGCACGTGCCACCCTATAGTCTATGCGTAGGTGCTAGTTAATCTCTAGTTTTATAACGGTAGTTGTAATTTTACTAGAGGCTATCCGCCTAGTTTTAGCGGATATATTCTATTATAGGGGACGCTTGCGTATCCTATAAGAGAGTATGTGGTAAGGGTAATAAGTATATAAAAAGAAGAGATAGTAGATACATTATCTTTTGCGTGGTGTCTAGGCTTATAACCTATAGAAATTAGAATAAAGATAATTAATTAAAGACTAATAGACTAGTACGCTGTTGCGCCTATAGACTGTAGAGGGGCTAAGCTATCCTTAGCCCCCTAGTTATCCCTAGCCCCCCGGATTTTAACAGTAAATACTCGATAATATCTTAGTTACGTGCGTAAGACGCACAGATTAACTACTTACGTCCGAATAACGCTTAGACTATCTATATAGTCTATAAGTAGAAGGTTATTCTAAGCCGCTCTTTAAATAACCTTTAGTACGAGATAGCTTATAGTTCTCTTCTCTATCGAATATAACTCTCTAGTATACCTATATAATAGCTCTCTAAGCGTAGCCTCTTATATATTTTATATTCGATTCTAATTAATAGAGCCTTACTATAAGACTCTATTAACTTATAGCGCGTTAATTCTTTTAACTACTACTTTAACGTGCGAGTAGAGTAACCTACTATATAGAATTAGTATTGCTTAAAGGCACGATAGGCTCTTAGATAATAAGTAGGTAGAAGCTATTATAAGATAGCTAGCTTAGGACTATAGTCTTATAGAACGCTTAGTTAAACGCGCTACTAGCCTCGCGAGACGTCTAAAGTAAATAAATATTAGTTAGCTTAGTAGACTCTAAGCTATATCGCCGAATATTATTTAGAAAAGCCCTACCTAATACCTTAATAGTACTAAGGTATAAGTTCTACTACCTATAAAAGACTTTATAAGAAGGTAAGTAAGAGTAGTAGAAACTCTATTAGTCTTTAAAGAATTAAAGAATAGGTAACGACTCTTTACTATAGTAGAGTAAGTATTATTAGAAGTCCTATTAGTCCTCTATAAAAGAGGTATAGGCTATAATACTTAGCTAAAGAAATAGCTAAAAGAAAATTATAAGTATAAGAATTAGTTCTAAAAGTCGCAACTTATAATAACTACTAAGAGTCGTTTAGAAAAGCCTTATTATAGAGAATAAGTAAAAGATAAGCCCTACTAGTTTCTTACTAAAGAGGAGTAGGCTATAGAGAGATTACCTATATAAGTCGATTAAAGAATAATTAGAAGCTCTACTAGTTCTTACTATAGAGGAGTAGGCTATAGACGTAGAAGCTTATAAGAAGCCCTCTACTATTTAGAATAGAAGATAACTTTCTAACCTTAACGCTAATAAGCTATCTATATACGCCTTAGCTAAGTACCTTACTAGAGTACCTAACGACTAAATATACTAAGAGATTATATAAATACTTAGAAATAATAGGTAAAAGAAAGCTACTATAGTCTCGATAATAAATAAGGTTATAAGACGAATAAAGAAAGTAGAAGAAGCTAGAGAATTACTATAAGAGCTACTAAAAGTCCCTTAGAACCTTATAGTAGTAATAATAGCCTAACTAGTCTAGCTACTATTCTCTATTATAGCTTGTTTAGATGCGATAGAATAATAGAAACTTAGCCTAGCTCTCTAGACTTATATACCTAAGACTTAGCTAGATATAACTACCTATTTAGAGAGGTTATAAAAGAAGAGGCTTCTTAACCTAGAATATTTCGATAGAGACTATTCGAACTACTTAGGTTAGAAATATAAGTATAAAGGTAAACTAGAGTATAACTTATACTTATACCTCTTCTAGAATACTAAGAAGCGATATATTCTTAGTTAGACTAAAGAGAAAGTAACTTAGATTCTCTTACTATAGCTACTAGAAAACTAGCTAAGTACTATAAAGAAGTTATAGAAATACCTAGATACTTAATTTCTTAATATATACTATTAAAAATAGGCTCTAAATAAGCTTTAATATCTAAAGTAAAGCTAATAGCTAGTTAGAGATTATATCTCTAAGTTTAACTAGCTACGCGTAGAAGCTAGCTAAAACTTTAGTAAGTCTATTCTTTAAAAGATATTTAGCGAAAGGCTTAGTATAGAGCTCTAACGCCTATACTATATACCTCTAAGAATATTAGTTTTAAGGAGTATATAGAAGAAGCTATCGAAATCTTAGATAACCTCTATCGTATTAATTTTAATAATAGGTTCTAAGAGAGAATATCTTAGCGCGCCTATAGTATAAGCTACTAGAAGGATACTTAAATACTATTACTACCTAAGAAGATAGACTAGAAGCTAACGAAAGCTAGTAAAGTAAGCACGAGAACTAGTAAGCTAAGCGCCGATTAGGTTAAGTACTACGCCTATAGTAAAAAAGAATATATATCTAAGTATTATAGAAGGAGTTCTAAAGTAAGAAGTACTAAAGTAAACTAAGTAGTATAAAGAGAGCTACTACTAATAGTAAAATTCCTCTAAAAGATATAGATAAAGGTAAGTTAGATAACTTAGAAAAAGAGTAGCTCTAGACTAAAGTCTTAGTCTAGAGCCTTAGAAAATAGATTAGTAGATAAGTAGTAAATAGAACTAATTTTAGTAGAAGTATATAAATACCTCTCCCCTTATAGCGTACTTAATTATAAACTCTATCTATAACGCTACTATATTAATTAATAGTAGGTATTTATACTACGCGTTAGTTAGTAAAAAATTTGCTCGCCGAAGCCGTTTAGAGCGCTTCTCGATTACCTCTTAGATAATAGAAGAGATCGATAGAAAGATATTAGAGATAGATAAGGTCTTTAGGTTCGAGTTTAATATATATAGCTACTAAGAGGTTACTTATATATACGTACTTAATAGTATAGATAAAGAAGTAGTTTTAGAAAAAGAGTAGATAGACTACTAGAACGTCTTAATTACTTTAGTAAAAAGAAGCCTATTTATATACTTAAGAGGTATTTAAGTAAGGTGCGATAAAAGTATCGTAACCTAGAGTACTATATATTAGGTAAGCGCATCTACGTTTATAGGTCTTATAAGAAGATCTAAAGACTTAAAGAAGAGAGTATAGATATTTACTATCTCTATTATAGATATTAATAAGGCGTTAGTACTAAAGAAAGTAGTAGATATAAAGTTACTACTACTAAAATAGTATTAGAGCTATTTTAAGCTCTTTAATCTAAAGAAAGTATCGAAACTTCCTCTATACTAAGGTTTAGAAGTAGACTATAAAATTAAGCTAGAGTTAAAAGATAGTTAATAGCTATAGCTACTATAGGGCCTACTATATAGTATATTAAGGGGCGAGTTACTAGTACTCTAAAGGGAGCTTATAGCTCTCTTAGAAAAAGGATTTATTTGCGTAAGTAGCTTACTAGCCTCTTTACTAGTTCTATTTATAAAGAAGCTAGAAGAAGAACTCTAATTATATATTAACTACCGCGCGCTTAACGCTATTACTAGAAAGAATTAATACTCTCTACTACTTATCTAAGAGATACTTAATAATATAAGTAGGGCTAAGTAGTTTATAAAGCTAGACGTTATTACTACTTTCTATAAGATTTGTATAGTAGAAAGTAATAAATAGAAGATAGCTTTTAGAATATACTTTAGTCTATTTAAGTAGTTAGTTACTCTATTTAGTATAGTAAACTCTCTAAGTACCTTCTAGCAGTATATTAATTAGATATTAAGAGAGTATCTAGACGAGTTATTTAGTATATCTTAATAACGTATTAATCTATACTAATAGTAGCTTACGATAATACTAGGACTACGTCTAAAAGGTCCTTAGTAAGCTCTAGAGCGTAGGACTCTATATAGATATAAGAAATACGAATTTAAAGTAAAATCTACTAAGTACTTAGGTTTTATTATTAATATAGAGAAAAGTATCTCTATAGACCTAGATAAGGTTAAAGCTATTAAGAAGTAAGAAGCACCTAAGATAGTAAAAGGCGTACGATTATTTCTTAGGTTTACTAACTTCTACTAAAAGTTTATTAGAGACTTTATAAAGATTACTACCCTCTTAACCTATCTAATAGGCGATATAAGCTTTACCTAAGGAAAAGATAAGTAGGCTGCGTTTAATAAGCTAAAGGAGATCTTTATAATAGAATCTATTCTAGTAACGTTCGACTCTAAGCAAGATATAGTTCTAGAATATAACTCTTCTAGCTACGCAATAGAAGGAGTGCTATTCTAGTATAATAAAGAAGAGATACTACGCCCTTACGCGTACTTCTTAAGAAAGAATAACGATAAATATAACTATAAAATATACGATAAGAAAACTAGCTATAATATAATACTTAGAAGAATAGAACGCTAAACTCTACTTAGTAAAGAGCTTTAAGGTAATTACTAACTATAAGAACCTAGAGTACTTTATAAAGCTAAAGATATTAAGTAAATATTAAATTCGCTAGGCTACGTTATTAAGCCGATTTAATATAGAGATACTATACTAGCTAGAAAAGTAAAATATAAGAGCTAACGCGCTCTTAAGAAGAGAATAAGACTTACTAAAAGATATAAAAGATAAACGCTTATAAAAGCGTATTATCTAAATCTTAAAACTAACGTCTTACTACTATAAGAAAGTAAGTAAGAACGAAGAGGACTTAACTAAGAGCTAAGTTATATTAGTAAGAATTTATATAAGATAAATAGAAAGCTATTCTAGCCTAACTAAAGAATAGTTAGACTAATAAGATACTACTACTAATAAGAGTAGTATAGACTAGTTAGAACTTAAGAAGCTATAGCTAAAAGCTCTAAGAAATAATCGATAGTACTAGTAAGTAGTATAAGTAGTACTAAAGTAGAAATAAAAGTTCTTACTAAGCTTAGGTATAAAATACTCTATCTTAGAGTATACGATTAGCGATTAGAAAGAATTACTATATCGAGGTAAAAGATAGGTACTAAACAATAAGAAACTATATACCTAAATAATTAGAGAAGTCTATAATTCTCTCTTAGCTAGATATCTAAGTAGGGAAATTACCTATAAGATAGTCGCCTAAGATTTCTTCTAGCTAGGTATATTAAATAATATTAGATATTATATAAGAAACTATAACGTTTATAGAAGAATAAAGCTATAGCGAGAAAGTACCTAAAGATTTCTTAAACTACTACTAATACTAGATTAGATATAGAAAGAGATATCTATAGACTTTATTAAAGAACTACTAATAAGTAAAGATATAAGCTATCTTATAGTCGTTATAGATTGCTTAAGTAAGGGAGCTATCTTTATTCTACTACCTAATATTAAGATAGAGACGGTAGTCTAAGCCTTTCTTAGCTAAGTAGTAGCTTACTATTAGTTACCTAATATAATTACGTTAGATAGAGAGAGCTAGTTTATTAGTGTACTTTAAGAACACCTTTATAAGGTTCTAAAGATTAATAGATAGTTATCTATAGCGTTTTACCTATAGACTAATAGCGCTATAGAATAAATAAATAGCGTATAGAAAGCGTATATCTAAGCGTTTATTAGCTAGTTATAGAACGACTAGGCTATATACTACTCTATAGCTTAGATCGCTATTAATAAGAGAGATATAATATTAATAGAAGTATCTCTATTCTTCTTATAATATAGTTATAACGTAGACCCTCTCTAGTTAAAGGCTCTACTAAGTATAAGTTAAAGGAAATATACTACTAAAGAATATTTAAACTATAAGAAAGTAGAGACTATTATAGCTAAGTTCTAAGACGTATTCGACTTAGTATAAGCTAGTATAGCCGAAGCCTAAGTAGAATAAGAGAAGTAAACGAATCGATACTATAAAGAGGCTAGAAACTATAAGGTTAGTAATAAGGTTTAGCTAAAGCTTAATAAATAGTATAGAATAGAATATTAGTTACGAAAGCTTAATTAGAAGAGTACTAAATATATAGTAATAGAGGTAATTAATAGCTACTTAGTTAAGCTAGATACCTCTCTAGGCTACTACCTAGTCTTTTATATTAATAGACTACGCCTCGCTAACTTAGCCTCTACTAAGCTAGATATAAGACGACTATTAGCTACTACTATATAAGTAGGTAATAAGAATAAGTAGTTTATAGAAGAGATTATAAGTAAAAAGTAGAAACGCTAAGAACGTAGTTAGCGCCTTTACTATAAAGTAAAATAGATTAGATACGCCCTAATAGATCTTTAGCTAGTAGAATTACTAGAGAAAATAGAAGCTCTAGATCGATAGAAGGCCTATACAAAGAACGCTTAGAACGAGAAGAGACGCTTACTAGAAGGTTTTCGCTAAGAGACCCCCTAAAAGAGAGGAGAAGAGAGATATTATAATAGGCTAGAGCCTAGTTAATAAATACTCGATAATATCTTAGTTATATACGTAAGACGTATAGATTAACTACTTACGTCTAAATAACACTTAGACTATCTATATAGTCTATAGGTAAAAGGTTATTCTAAGTTACTCTCTAAATAACCTTTAGTATAAGATAGCTTATAGTTCTCTTCTCTATCGAATATAACTCTAGTATACCTATATAATAGCTCTCTAAGCGTAGCCTCTTATAGTTAGCTACTAAAGGTATAATAATCTCTATAGATTATACCTACGAGTTATACTAAAATATTACCTAATTAGAATAAATACTAAGAAGACTATACCTAATTAGGTATAGATTATATATAATCTATTAGATTATATATTTAGGCCTATAGCTATCTCTATAGATTTAGGCGCGCCTCTACTCTTTTTATAGCTTATACTACTTTCTAACGAATTATTAGCCGTTTTTACGCCTTATAGGCACTTTTTCTCTTTACACTAGCTATAAGCCCTCCTTAAAATAGTTTACTAGCCCTCTAAATAGTATAATAGGTACCTTTATAGCTTACTAATCTTTAAAACACCTTGCGCGGCTTCTATATAAGTTCGAGGGCTTTTCTTCTCTCTTTAAATAGGTTACAGGCTTCTTCGCCTCTTATAGAGTATTCTTATCTTTTCTACTTATTACTACTGTCTTTACTCTCTCTATAGGTAACGACTCTTTTATATAAACTATTTCTCTATACTTATTTACTTAAAATACTAGTAACTCTAACCTTAACTTATATTCGCTTCTAAACCTAACTTTACTATACTCTTTTACTCTACTATAATACCTTACTAGTCTACTACCTACCCCTCTCTTATATATTATAGCCTTTTTACTTTACGTATCTATCTCTCTACTACTTATTACACTCTATATACTCTTAGGCGGGTTTCTATTATATACTAACTCTAATTCTTTATTCTCTTTTTCTCTATATTCTTCTCTTATAACTATAATTAGGTTACTAGCACTCTACTTTCTTTTATATACTCTTCTCTAATTACTCTATATAATAAAATTGTTTTCTACTACCTATATTACTACTTATCGGCTATTACGGCTAGGGGGGGAGAGAGGAGAAAGAGTTAGACTCTTAGGGCTCTAACTTACGTCTATATATAATACTATAAACTATAAATCTCTATTCTACTCTTTTAAAATAGGTAAAACCTATATATAACTAAATTAATATATCTCTATAAATACTTCTTACTCTATCTCTACTATCTACGCTATAAACGCTTATATTATCTAATAAAATTCTCTAGCTAAATTACTTACTTATACTATCTCTAACTTCTATATCTTTTCTAAATACTCTATATATATTATCTTTACCTCGTCTACGCCTAACGCCTATAATCGCTCTACCTACTATATTTCTATATTTAGATATTCTATAATAATTCTATATATACTACCTATTAATACCTCTTTTACTAATACTCTCTCTTCTACGACTTTTAATATCTACCTACCTTATTATCCTTCTATATATTATATGCCCTCTATAGTACTCTATATCTATAATATGCTATAACTAATTATATTAAATCTTTTTATCTATCTCCCGAATTATCTTTATAATATCTATACTCTCCGCCTATCTATACTACTATATATTATGTCTACTATCTATATTGCCCGCTGCCTTATAAATACTATATCGATTCGCCTACTATACTAACTACCGGCCTAACTATTCTATCTCTCTAAATTTATACTGTCGCGTCTCTATCTAGTTCTACCGCGGGCCTTTTTATTGCTATACTTATTACTAAAATACGCTCTACTACTCTCTTCTCCTCTTTTCTACTATCTCTTCTTTTAACCTCTCTTTTTCTAACCTCTCTTTTTCTGACCTCTCTTTTTCTAACCTCTCTTCTTCTAACCTCTCTTCTTCTAACCTCTCGCTATTATTATCTTTACCTATATCTCCCCTACTATCCTGCCCGCCTCTATATATATTATATCGTTCTTCCCCCTCTTCGCACTGCGTCTACTCCTATTCCCGCCGGTCTAAATATCTATCTAATATTACTCTCCTACACGTTGCCCTGCCTTCTATCCCCTCTACTAATATCCGCACCCGTGCCTATTATACTTCGTCCTCTAGATCTACCGCTCGCTACTACCTCTCTTTCTATACTATTACTAACGCCTTGCTGCGCTTCCTATTACGTCCCGCTTACCCGCTCTCCTGCGCGTAATCTAATAACGTTAACGGCTACTCTATATGCATAATATACTAGATATCGGGGATATCTACCTCTATCTCTAATGCGCTCGTTGCTACAATTGTCTACTACTCGCCCGCTATAAACTTTGCTAGTACCTACTCCTTATCTACTACCTCTGCATAATACGCGTTATATTCTAACCTCTTTACTATCTATTATAACCTCTCGATATAATTGCCGTACATAATTACCTTACCTAATACGTACCTTCTCTTCTTCTACTTAATTACCTGCACTACTAACTCGTCTAACGCTTTCCTTCTTACCTCTTTTCCTACCCGCACTACGCTGTACGCTATATTTACCCGCGCTATATCGTCTTAGAATATCTAAACCTACTCCTGCTTAAAATATATCTATCTAAATAACTCGTCCTCCTCGCTTAGCAGTAATATTACTATTAATATTACTATCTACGTCTCTATAGTTACTATCTTGCCTAACTACTATATCTTTTTATAGAACGTGTATCGACGGTTTAATATAATATAATACTCGTTAATTACAATCTAGTCTAACTATCTTATTACCCGCAACTAGTTTAAAAATGTTATAAACGTCTCTCCTACGGCCGACTTAGGTGTTACTAATACTACCGCTACCCTATCAGGCGGATATTAACTCTCCTACTCTATATATATAATCCCTAACTTCTTGCACCGCCGTATTATATCTCCCTGCAATGTAATTAACGGAACCACTATTACTATCGTGCTGCCCTGCTTAACCTATGCTAGTAATATAAATAACATGCTCTTGCCTACCCCTATTAGTATTACCGCTACTATAGAGCTCTTGCCCGCTATAATCACCTCTATTACCGCCCGCTATACGCCTTAGAATTTAGCTTTATCGCCTATTATCTGTTTTAACGCCGCCGTTACGTCTATGTCTTACATCCGCGCCTATTAGTTAAATTATGCCTTATCTACTTCTTCCTTAAACGGCGCCCGTTTCTGCTTCTTATATGCCTGCGGCCTCTTAAACTCTAAAAACTAATGCTAATCTATGCTTAATATGCGAAATTGTATTTGCTTCTCTACTACGGCGCTAGATATCTCTATTAATCTACGTGCGTATATTATCCCTACTATGTATAGTGTATACCTAGCCTACTAATCTATAATAATACCGGCTATGTTCTTACTATCCTACGCTTTCTGCCCTTCCTCTCTTTTATCTGTCTTAAATGCCGCTAACTGCCGCAAAAACCGTTGGCTAATCCTAATCGCGATCTCGCGGTATATAGTAATTATTAACTCCTAACTTAATCTAATCTAGCTCTTGCGCTTTAACGCTTTGCGTAACTAGTCGCTACTCTACTTATATCTATTTAGGTCCGCCGGCTATATATGCAACGACATTATCTCTCGCTTCTATACTACTACCTCTAACTACTACTAGAACGGCAATACTAACTATATATACTATACTACTAATTCCCCTACCTCCCGCGGCACGTATTAGTAGATAATCTTAATATCTCTACTTACTGCGTATCCCTTATAATACCGCGTTACAAACACTACTATGCTATCCTTAATAAATATATTGCGATGCTCCCCCTTTATCATGTTACTATGCTGTATACTTATTACCTCGGGCCCTCTTACGGGTTGTCCGCCCGTTAAATGCGTTAATATAATTAACTTTTTATAGAATACTACTATCTAGTTTATATATCGCTCTACCTTTTGTCTATTAATGCCTATCCGCGACGCTAGCTTTATGAACCGGTCCCGTAGCTAAGGGTTCCGCACGATGCGCTCTAATAACTATTCCTGCCCGTCTATAGGTATATATATCCGCTTATTCTGTAAAAAATTCTAGCCGGGCTACTTATTACTTAGGTCGTCGCGTAATTAATCTTATAGGACACGGGGGATAGGTTCGCTATAGTAGTCGCTAAATAATAACTCCTTATATAATAAACGTCGTGCTTCTACTACTAGCCTATATACTATGCTATAGAACTAAGCTATATTAAACTACATATCCTTATATAGCAGCTTGTCCTAGCCTATCTATTTAACGTAACCCTATATAGTTGTGTTATAATAGATCTTTAACCTATATATCTATAAATCTAATATCTACTATATTAGGCCGTAACTGCCTCATATTATAAACTTATCTATTATTTCTTATACTAACTATAAATATTCTTTCTGCGGAGGTTCTATACGGTTACTGCGCTCGCTGCTATTACTATCGTTACTACTATCGCTACTATCGCTGCCGTATCTCTTATCCTTAGGTAGTGATATATCTAATGCCTTCTATACTACTATAAAGCGAGCGACCTTAATTATAGCCGATAAAACGGGCGGGTATAGCTTAGGGCCTTTCTAGCCGTCCTCGCGTACGCCTAATACAGCGAGCGCGCACACTAATACGTTGTTATACTCTTAGCGGGTAATAAACTAGTCTAGTAATATAATATAAAACTCTAAATATGCTTGTTAGATCGGAGTTATAGTAGGTGTCTTAGATAGGGCCTCTAACTAGGTGTCTAACTAGATATCTAACTAGGTGTCTAACTAGGCCTCTAACTAGGTGTCTTCTCCCTTCTCTTTTACTTTATCTATATCTATCTCGTTATTATCTCTACTACCTCTTACTACCTATATAAATGTATTCTATGCTGCTTACTATTAGCGGGTAAAACGATACGTAGAGCTCTACTATGTGTACTTACGCTGCGTCTACGTAAAAAACATTAATATCTGCTACTACGGCCGTATATACTAGATAATCGACGCCTTATCTATATACAGCTATAGTAGCTAGAACAACGTCTAATACTTCTCTGTGCGGATCGCCTCTAGTCGCACAAATACTCTAATACGATAGATAATAGACTGCTAGCTAAAGCGTACTAGTCCCTCTATTACCTTCTATATTACCGTCTCTATAGGCTCGCCCTCGCCCTTCTTTCTAGGATCGGGGTCGGCTATAGGCTATTTAATACACGCGAGTAAGTTAGGTCTCTATAACCCCTTTAAGTACAGTAGCTACTACGTTCGCTCTAGCTATAAGTTAACTTCGTCTCGCTTACTATCCTAGATTATGTTGCGTGCCGTATCTTATACCCGCACCTAAGCCTCTTTTATCTCGCGGCGTAGCTGCTGCTATGCCGTCTCTTAGTTAGCGGGTACAGTATCTGCTTCTATAGATATCTTAAAATACTATAAGCTAGGCTCTTAGATAAATAGCCGCTAGTAGTAGACAGTCTTATATACCTATTCGGTGCGTTAGTAGATTAGTTTCTCTTTAGTAGTACTAGGCCGTCCTTTCTTATAGCCTGCGGACTAATTATAAGCCTGCTGCTAATGCTTCTATAATGCCTCTACGCTGCGGAATACTCGATAGTATTATCCTAGGTCTAACCGACACAATTACCTATCTATAAATATAGAAAGTTTAGAAATAGGTCGAATTACAGCCTTCGGCACCTACACCTCGCTAGCGTATAGTACTAATCTACCCTAACTCTCTACCTCTTGCGTAATTAAGTCGGCCTCCTTACTTAGAAGTTTATACGTCTTTATTAAATGTCGTGCTATATAGCTAGGTAATACGCTATAGCAACACTCTTTATATATAGCGAGTAAGTACTCTTATAGGTAGTTAAAATACGTAGCTATAGTTATAACGTATCTTGCCCTTCTATCTTACGTACACACCCTTTTAATAAACTCCTTTAATAATTAAATACGTTACTATCTACTCCTTTGTATGCCTCTACGCGTCTTTGCGTTTAGATATTATCCTATCCTTACTTATCTTAGACGAATACGATATAACACGGCTATAATCCGCGAGCTCTAATAAAATAGATAACGTTCCGCGTATTATATTAGATACTATACCTCTAAACTAATTTCCCTCTAAGTACTATATATAGTAGTATTCTACTGCTAATAATCCTAAGCAGAGCTATCTCGTAGGATAGGCGGGCCTACAAATATACTAACCTACTTAGATACCCTAAGTGTCTAACTTACGTCTATATATATCTACTATAAACCTCTACTACGCTACTACGCTAATAACTATAGGTTTCTTATCTATTCTACGGGCCGCTACGACGGCTATTAACGGTGGTATGCGTAGTTTTTCTACTACCTACGATAACAGCGTCCTACACTACTAAGCCTTAATAACCGCCTATGAAAAATTATTCTTTATTTAAGCCTCCCGCCCTAGTTAAAGTATATCTAACTATAGTGCTGGCTAGCTAATTCTAGATAACTAAATCGCATATAATCCCGTCTTCGTAGCCCCCTCTCTCCTTACCGCGATTGCCTTAGTTTAGGATACGCTGCCTCCTAGCGCTCTCCCTAATAAGGCCTAGGCGTAGCTCGTCTCTACTATAGTAACTTTATTAATAAATACGGAGGTACTGCTATCTACTTAACTACCTTTAGCTACGAAAATTATACCTATTAATAGTAGTCCTCTCTAGATAGTCCCTAGCCGTAGGACGCTATCGCCTAGGGCTTCTACCTCTTCTCTAAAACGCTATTAACGGGAGTCTACTACGCCTAAGCTGACACCTTCTATAGATAAGGAAAACCTATTATCTATACCTACTCTAGTTCCTAAGCTGCTATCTCTAGCTACCCTCTAGGACTATATAGTAAACGTCTCTAATAATAACTACTATACTAACTAGAAGCGTATAAAAAAATATGCTATTACTACTATAAAACGAAAGTATAGCTGCGGGCTACTTAAGCTAGCTAAGTCTACTAGTATAGAAGAAAAGCTTACCTACTAGAATATCTAGCTAGCTAATAATGCTTATATTACCTAGATTATTAAGCAACCCGCGAAGGAGAATAGCGACTTCTACTAGGAGACTAAGTTGCCCTACGCTACCGCGTATAACATGCTAGCTAAGGCACGAGTAGTAGGTACTCTATCTACCTAGTAGAATATAGCCGCCTTTCTATATATATAGAGGGAGAATAGTAGCCCTATTACTAAGCGTAGTACCGCTATCTTATTTAGCTAGAGTATATAGCTCTATTCTAAGGGCTGTACGAATACTTTCTAGTAAGCTTAGCATATAAGCTATATAGCTAAGGCCCGCCTAGCTACCGCTATTATTAAGTACTACTAGGCTATAGCTTTCCTCGGCCGCTAGTACTACGCAAAGATCTACGAGCTTAATAATAATTAGCGCTATACTAGGACCGTAGTTATTAACTATTTATAGGTTAAGATAGAGCTAAATAGTACTATATAGTACTAAAAGCGCTTTATTTAGCGCCTAACTAACGTAACCTACTAGTACTAAATTACGGAGTTACTTAGCTAAGGGAGCCTCTATCTATTACCTAACACCGTCTCTAATAAGTAGGTAAAGGCCTTCTTAGCGTATACGTGGCCGCTATAGCTAGAGCTAATTAAGCGCGTAAATCTAGAGGCGTATACTACGAGTAGGGCCCTCAACGCCTAGATTAGCTAGGAAGGTATTTATAGCGGGCCTATCTAAGGCTAGGAGAAGCTCTTTATTAAGGAGAAGGGCTTAGCCTTATAGGTTAAGGAAGTTGTAAATAGTACTAACAAGGAAAGCAGCAACATAGAGTCCTTATTATAGCCTATTAAAGGTTCTACGTAATAGCTCCGCTAGCTAACTTTACTTAAGCTATTTAAGCTATAGTAGGCTGCGTTATTTATATCTATAGTATAGTAAGTAAGTCTAATAGGCAAGTAAGAAGTAGTCTATATTCGTCCTCTAAGAACTCGAAAGTGCGTAGTCTAACGCGGTTTACCTATACCCTATTAACCCTAACGCGTAAATACAACTATATTAACTCTATTAAATTTCGCTATATAAATTATATAGAAGGTGTAATTCAACCTCCTCTTTTACATACTCAAATTTTAGAGTAATTAAGGCGCGGGAACCTAAATAGACTAATACTCTAAAGTTACTAAATAGACTAACGTTTTATAGAGGGGGGGTGCTATAAAATACTCGCACTTTATACATTTTAGAACATAGTTCTAAATAGAGTTAGCCCTCGCTCTATTTAGAGCTATAAGATAGAGTTATATAAAATACGCTCTTTCTAGTCTACTATATATAAGTGCACATGCCCCTCCTCCTAAGTATATAATAAACAGCATCTAGCTTACGTCCCTCTAGCCTATCTTAATCTTTAACCTAAGCTACTTATAAAGCCGGACCTTATTACTACTATATATAATTACGGCGTCTTGCATCTACTACTCTAGCTATAGTGTATACGTTAATTACTAGAAGGTAAGCAGCGTAGCTACTACTTACTAGAGCACGCTATTATACTAGTAAAGTATATACATCCCTTATGTCTTAAATGCACTCTATATGCTCGTTTCCTCCTACTTATTATAGATAGCTTGCGGCGCCTAGTAGTAGTAATACTATACATATTTCTCCTACTTTATATAGTGTATAGATATAACCTTAGCCTATATTAGCTTTATCTACACTTTAGTAGCCTTTAGGTATTTCTTCTAATAGTAGCGCGCTAGGTTAGCTTAAATAGCTATATAGATAGCGTACGTATTACTCTAGCGCTAAAGGTACTACTCTAGCTACTTTAGTTTATATACTACTTATTCTATTCTTTACTATTACTAGATCTCTACCCTCTACTCTTTAATAACTATAGCTCGCTCTAGATCTTTACGCTACTCCTCTGCTACTATTACTATAGTATTAGCCTACGTCTCCTCTAGCTCTTCCTACTCTTCTTTAATAGCTTATTACTTAGTACTACTAGAGTGTTACTCGCATATATTACACTTTAACTCTCTAAGCTTATATTACTATCTATTCTATCTGCTATCTATGTGCTTATCTATTACGATTCGCCGACATAATTTACCTGTTAGGAACTCCTTTATAGGTTACTTAAGCTTATAGCTAAGCGTCTTCTTTACTAACCCCTCTTTAGTTAAATAGTATACTCTAAGAACAATAGAATTACTATTAAGCTCTATTCGCCTCGCCTAGCTACTCTCTTGCACATATTAGAGGAGTAGGGGACATATAGTAACGTAGATTACTACCTAGACGCCTATAGCGTTAAGCCTAAGATCTAGTATGTTTATAGCTATATAGAGCTTCTCTATACCTAAGGTAAAGCTTCGTACTATGCGTGCCTTTTCCTCGTCTAAGCCTATCTCGCGGTAGTAGGCTAAGTACTATAGAAGCCTCGTAAGTCGCTTCGTCTTATCTATAGTTAGATAATAGACAATAATCTACGCCCTAGGTCTATATTTCCTCCTCTTTATAGCTATAAGCTTAATAAGTACTTTCTCTAGCGTGCCGCGTATATACTCTAGCACCTAGTATATAATATTTATTCGCGTAGTACTTTTATCGCGGTATATAGTTATAGTCTAGGCATCGAGCTCTGTAGTCTACAAGAAGGCGGGCTATAGCGTAGGTAGTAATATTATAGTTAGATATATAACCTATATTCCCTTCTCTATTATCTCCGCTATCTTAAGGAGGTTTAGCTACTAGTCCTATATTAATTCTAATAGCACGTAGCACTCGTCTATTACAATATAATCTAGCTAATAGAGTATACGCTTTTTGTTAATAAATCTACTAAATACCTTCGTGACTACGCTCTTAGGAGTTACTAGCATAATATAAGCCTAGTATAGTAGTCTTCTTTTATCTTACTTAGCGTAAGAGATGCTAAGCTAGTCGTAGTAATTCTATAGATTGTCTTATAAGGCGTTTAGCGGAGCTACAACAATAGTAACACTATCTAGCAAGATAGACGCGGGTAGTATAAATAGTATACTCTTGCTAGCGCTAGTAGCTATTACTACTAGTACGCGTAGCTATCGCTATATTATAGCTTTAAGGCTTTTCTCTTACTTACTATAATACTTAGCGTCTAGCTATTTAGTAAGCTACTTAAACTCTACTTTAAGGTCTACTATAGCGAGCAACAACTATTATTATAGTACCTACTTCTCTTACTACGCTACTATCTCCGCGCGGACTCTAGAGTATATATAGCTATCTTTCTAGGTAGATATAAACTCTAGTATATAATACTAGTCTATACTTACGCGCTAAAATTCCTCTTGCTCGGCTATAGTCTAAAAGGGAGACTCTATTATAGAGTAGCTATAGTAGCCTTCCTCTATTTAAAGGCTATAACTAGACTATAACGCCCGCGCATCGCTCTTTACTAGCGCTTTATTCTAGTATAGTACTTCTAACTAGTTACGTACTTATCTATCTTTTACTAACTCTTAGTAGATAGCTAGGTAGGTATGCTACTAGACGCGAGTGCTAAGAGCGGCGCTTATATACTAGAAGGTCTACTCGCGTAAGATACAGCGTATGCGATTAGTACCTTAGTATCTATCTAGATTAGCTAATTATACCTTTTTATAATTAGCTTCGCTGTATTCGTCTTTGTCGTCGATTTCCTTACTATCGCTATTATCCTTCTACTACTCCTCTAGCTCTAGCTCCTAGAGGAAAGTAGTTAAGTAAGTAACGCTATTATATAGTATCTAGAGATCGTCTATAAATAGTCGACTAAGCCTAAGAAAGTATACTACTAGCTCGCTTACCTCTTAGAGAACGTAGTAGTAAATTATCTTAATACGCTTGCTAAAGCTATATCCCTTATAGTACGTAGTAGTAAAGGATACTAGGCTACTCTCTAGAAAAACCCTCTAGTATCTTACCCTATCTACGCTATTCTCGCACTATATCGAGGTAATCTCTATCCTATAAGTAGGTGCGCCGGTAGAGAGGTATATAAGGGTAAAGAGACTTTCTTTAAACTAACGCACACTCTTTATATATCTAGCTATAGCGTTATCGCGCTATAGTATCTACTCTAGCTATTATATATTATCTATCCTATAGATAAATCTCTCCCTAAGCAAGGCCTCTTCTAATACCTAGTCAAGAAGCTAGTCCTACTACCCATCTAGGTAGTTATTAGGGTACTTTAGGAAGCTCTAGCCTGTCGCTAGTTTAGCTAGCTAATTAATAAGTTAGTCTATAGATATCTTAGAAAGCGTAGTAGTCCTAGGTCGCACGCAGTCCCTCTCGTCTAGATCTAAGAGTAGGACGTCCTTAAATAGCTGCTATCGCGCTATCTTATAGAGCCCTTTAACTATTAACTAGAGATCGGCTAGTGAAAAGCTCTGCTTATTAATAAGAAGACAGTCCCTATCCTATAATACGATGCTAGGAGTATTACGTCGCCTTACCTAAGATCTAGCTAGTATACATAAGCGGAGTATTTAATTTATAGGACTAGGCGTGCCTTTAAAGTTAGATAGCGTTATAAACTAGTCTACTATATCTCTAACTAGCTTATAGGTAGTAGGCGCTATATTAGTATCTTTCTAAAGCGCTTTCTCTTGCTAGCAGCAGGTATAGTGTATTATAAGCGCTTTCAAGGTAGTAATTAGAGTAGATAGCGTTAACGAGAACTTATACGCTAGAACCTACCTACCGCTATAGTAATTAGGCTTAAGGCTAAGGACTACTACTCCGCTTAGTAGTACGCTTTAGTACTTATTATCTAGTAAGGTGTAGTTAAGTAGGGCTATCTAAAGACACAGGTATTACTCTTCTAGTTGCTTCTTTTTAGTAGCGTCGGCTATGCGCGCGATTTACTTAAGTAACTATAAAAGCGTGTCTTACCTACCTATAAGCTTATAGGGCGGCCGCTTAACCTACTTATATATACGCTATAGGTAGTAGAGGATACTTACTAGCTTCTAGCTATACTTCTTAATTATACTAACTTAATGCCTCGAGTAGAAGGGCCGCTTATTTAACTTTACGCCTACCTTACGTCGCTCGATAATCTCTAGAGTAAGTCTACCTACTATCTTAGCCTAGCTACTATTAAACGCTTTCTATATTAGCCGCTCTATAGCTTTGTAAATATCGCGTAAGCCTATATTATCTAATACTACTTCTTCTTTACTATACGTATCTATCTCCCTACCTACTAGCTGCTTAGCGCGTAGAAGCGCTACCCTTAGAATACTTTATAGGTGCGGGACCTATCCTGTAAGCTCTAGCTATAGATTAGCCTATAAGTAGATACCCTCTTTAATCTTTTTCTTCGCTATAGCTACCTTCTATTCTTTTTGCTAATACTAGCGATCCGCCTTAACTCTCTGCGAGATATCTTCTAGGTTTATAGCCTTAACGCTTGTCTCGACCGTAATATACGCTAGCTAGCTAACCGCTTTAAATAAACGCTAGTAGAATTAGCTATCTCGCTAAATCTAATTACTTATATGCTTACTTTTCTACCTTATATTCTTACCTTACTTTTATTAGTTTACCTAGCTATACTCCTCTTTATAGTGTTTCTAAATGCCTTGCAGCGAGATATAGGTATACTAATACCTCTCTAATAAGTAGACTAGCCCGTCTCTTTAGCTTTATAGGCTAGTAATAGGCTTCTTCACTAGCTTTAGCACGCGCACGTCTCCTAGACTCTATATAAGGTTCGGTAGCGCGTATATAATAGCTGCTAGGCTCTTACGCGTAGCGACTGCAACCTTAGGGTAACACTCTTTAAGATGCGTAATAACCTGCGCTGGTAGTATAGCGGTAGTATATAGTTAGTAGATAATAACGTAAAGTTTAGGTAGGTGTTTAAATAGCTGCGCGAATAGCTCTATAGTAGAGAGTAGTAGGAATATAGATAGGCGCTATATAACCTATCTATTAGCTTAGTGTTTACTCTATCCCTTTATAAGGATCGACGCATAGTTATTATTCTTATTTTACTTTAATTGCGTTCCTAGCTCTGCTAACGCTAGTTAGCAAGAGCGTTATAGTATATCTATGCGCGGCCTAACTTTTGGTGCTATAGTGTAACTATATTAGAACCCTAATAATACTATAACTCCTTTACGCGTAGCCTCTATCTAAACTTCTGCTCTCTACCTTATTTCTAGTAGATAAGTTAAATATGTACTAGTTAGCAGTACTAGATAAAGCTATAGAGTAGTTTAATAGTAGTTATTAGAGCTTTCCTCTAGCTAGCGAAGTAGATTTCGCTTATAACTATATATATAAGCCGCCAAATAAAGACTACTAGAAGCTATTTTTTCGCTAGGCTATAGTCCTAGGCTTATAGCATAACACGCTATTCTATCTATATAGTGCTAGCTAGCTTATCTCTAACGATACTAGTATCTATAAGCCTATCTTTATTACCTACTTAGTTCTATTAGCTATTTAGCTACTACGCGAGACGCTTGCCGATAACGCTCTATCTAACGATACCTAGAATTATCTTATCTGCGCGGCCGAGTCGCTTACGTAGAACAGGAGGAAAGAGCTGCCGCCTATATAGAAGCTCTTAGCTTCCTCTTTAGAACTAGCCTCTACTCTATCTCTATAATAGAAGAAGCGGCTACCCCTATCTACGCCGGCCTCTACACTAAAGCGCGCTCGAATAACTACTAATAAAACGCTTTCGGCTAGCCCTTAGCTATCTAAGTCTAGCGAATTAGACGACTAACTAGAAGACCCCCCTCTATATATTATAGCCGTCTCTAACAATAATCGCCGTGCTAAGCAAGAACGTAGTAAGAAACTCGTACTTTTATATATAAAAAAGCGGCTTAATCTTAGCTTAGTAGTACCTAGCGACAAAGCTAATACTAAGGAGAAAGCTACCTATACCTCTATTACGCAAAAGAACGAGTTAGTTATCGCCTAGATTATTAAGCAGCTAGTCTTAGAGGAGACGGACTTCTATAGCTCTACCTAAACGCTCTATCTTATAGCCTACACCCTTTTAAAGAAAGCGCGCGTACTTAGTAACTAGTCCTCTTAGTACTACGCTGCCTAGTTCCTATAGGCTTAGCAAGAACGCGGCTTACTCTTTAGAGGTAGCGGCGAGCTTACTAGCAGCTAGAGTAAGATATATATAGAAGCTAGGTGCTTATAACTTCTTAGTATGCGCGATAATACTAATAGGGAGTTCTGCTTTGCTTAGAATATATATATACGTTATAAAGCAGAGCTAGCAGCCGTCTATATTAAGTCTTAATAGGTATTAGCCCTCTTAGGTCAAGCATATTCTAAAAAAATAGCGTAGATCTAGTATAACGACTTTATATCTAGCAACGATAGAACGCGAAACTAGTATAGAAAGGGTCTAGTCCGCATAGAAGTAATTATAGCGCTAGTAGAGTTAGTTAGCCCTAACGCTATAGAGAAGGATAAGTAGGTGTTTAAATAATAATTAGGCTAAGCGATGCGCTAGTACTTAATTAGTTAGGAGTTAGGCTAGGGTATTCTAACCCTAATACTATACAACGAGATTCTAAATCGCTAGATAGAACGCACTCTTCGTGTAGGCTAGCTAGATGTCTAGATAAAGCTACTTAATAAGGAGCGCCAAAATATATGCGTAGCTAGTAAGGCACTTAAGAGCTAGTTAGGACTAGAGGGAATTGCTAGCGGGCCTATTAGCGAGAAGAAGACATTAAGCATTAAGGTAGAGGTACCCGCAATAATCTACAAGGTAGAAGAGATTTAAGATAGTAAAGATAATAAGATAGATAATAGCGTTAACAATAGCGTTATAAAGCGAACTTAAGTATTACTAAAGAGTCCTACTTTAGCTCTACGGTTGCGTTAGCTAACTTTACTCGAATTATTCTATTCTATAGAGTAAATGTTAAACCTTAACGTATTAATCGGCCCAATAAGCCACTTTAGCCGATAAGCTACCCTAATACTAAACGCATATACAACTACTAAATTTTAACTACAAATAACTCTACTACTATAAGCCTAATTAATAATATAATTAATGCTATCGAATTGCGAGAGCCTAGTGCTTTATTTTCGTATCGCGATGTTGTAAAACGGTTCGGAGTTAACTAATTAATATTGTCGCGCCGACACCAAGGCAAATCTAAGTCTATAGCCCAAGAAGTATAATAACGGCAGTTACTTAACCTATAATAAGAGGTAGAGATTATAGATTACATAGAAAGATGCATAAGGGGTAGTTTACTATCTACACAGTAGATAATAAAAAATTTCGCGTCGGCTATTGCGAAATAGGATGTAGGAGAAGGGTATAAGGCAGATATTAGGCATAGAAGAGTAGACTAGTTAGATAACTCTTAGATTTAGAAGTAGAGATAATAGTAGATAACCTCTCTAAGAAGGGAGAGAGTCTACTCTATATAGTAAGAGGAGGAGAGTCTAAGCCTATAGTAGCTAGCGTATATACTAGACCTAATTAGAACTAGTCTATACGCTAAGCCTATATAGGACTAGTGTGTAAGAAAGAGGGTTCTATCCTTACACGTGCCCCTCTAAAAAAAAGAACTTAGCCTTGTCCCTAAGGCTAGTAATAGTAAAAGGAAGTAACTAAAACTAAAGAAATAGTAAAGACTATAATAAAAAACTATCTAGGAGTTTCTAAAAGTTAGATATAGCTTCTAGAATCCTCTATAGTAGCTATCTTATTAAATCTAGTATTTAGGTTTATATAGGGCTGCGTATGTCTACGCGATTTACTATATAAAACGTAGGTTTCCGACGCCGTTTCTAGCCAGGGATCCCTAAATCTATAACGTTCGAGCACCTTGCGTTCCTATATACTATATAGACCTAGTAGTAGCATAACTACTAAGTGCCTATAGTTAAAATATATCGAGATTGCAGCTTATTATTAGGCTTATAGGCGTAGGCTTATAGGCGTAGGCTTATAGGCGTAGGCTTATAGGCGTAGGCGTGGGCTTATAAGCGTGAAGGTAGCTTATAGGCTTAGGCTTATAGGCGTAGAGAGCCCGTAGCGTGCTAGGCTCGATAGTATATGTTTAGGCAGCTCCTAAGCGTCTCTAAGGTACTTTTTATAGTTGCGCTACATATAACTATAAGGTTTTACGCTAAATTATCGCTAGAGGGGAAGTTATTAGGGGATTAATCGTAATCTTTAGGGAGCGGTTGCTAGTCGGCGGGCATAGCTAGGCCTAGCGGGCGGGGTTTCTCTAGATAGCGCTAGTAGAATAGAAAAGCGTTATAGTAGTCTAAATAGTCTTTAGCGTTATACTACTCTACTTTTAGGTAATCTATCTATTTAATCTTATATTACTAGCGATCCTTTACGCGTCCTTTAGTGCCTAGTCGCACGTCGATAAACTCGTCGACTAGCTATTTAATATAGCTATCCTCTTTCTTGTCTATAATTTAAACTTCTACTAGTGTAGGTAGTACTTAATCTAGAAGTCCTTTATTATTAGCGGGTCTAAGTAGACGTAGATAGAAGACGGGGAATACTCCGGCTAATACTATAGCGTCGGGTAGTTCTAATTCGTATACTCGTCTATTATATATAGTGCGGGTAACGGTGTACGGTCCTACCTATTAGTAGTTAAGCTTCTTCGTCCCGCTAGGGGTGCTCTAATTAACTATAGATACCTAGACTTTATCGCCTACTTAGTATAGAGGTACAGCGTAGCGGGAGGTATTTACTTACGCAGATTACTTCTATTATACCCAGCGCAGCTGTTCTTTTAGGTAGGCGATAAGGTCTATATTAAAGTTTATTATTTCGTTAGCCTAGATAATTTAGTCCCTAGTAGGTCGCGGCAAGTCCGTTTTAATGTTCTCCTAGGGGTAAATGCTACTTCGGGGGTAATAACCTAAGTTAGCAAAAAACGGGGTTATTCCTATACTTAAATTAATAGTGTCGTTTGCTTAGAATTTAGCGATAGGAAGCTAAGCTACCTAGTTATCTTATACGTAGTTAACGAACTAGCGTAGGAACGTTTCGAGGGATTAGTTTACACGTTCCGTTTAGCTGTTAGTTTCTAGGTAGTATATAGTTAATAACTTTCTTTTAATATAGAGCCTCTTACAGAGTTGCTTCTAAAAAGGGGCGATAAAATTAGAGCCGTAGTCTAACGTAATACTAATAGGCAGACCGTAGTGCCGAAAGATATCTATAAAATAACTAGCTATTTCTACTACTATCTAACCTCGTGTTAGATAGAAGTAGCGACGTTTAGTAAGGCGGTCGACTACTACTAAAATATTCCTATATTCGCGGTTTTCGTGCTAAGATAGGAGGAGGTCCTAGATATAGTCTACCGTTAGGTTACTCTATTAGGAGTATAGAATTAGCAGTAGCTGTAGGTATTTATATTTACTATCCTAAGGGGACTTAGTGCGCTTATATACTATATAAGCTTTACAGTACGTTGTAATAGATTATAGTATTCTAGGCTAGTAGTAGCGCTTATATATTAGATATAGCGTTACGCGGAGGCCCTTATAGCCCGCGATCTTATAATCGTAGTATAGGTTAAAGATTCTTCGACGCAAACAGGCGTTATTAGAGATATATAGCCGCGTGCAATCTATAAATAAACGCTAGTTATCTTCTTCGCCTAAAGACGTAAGGTCCGCTACACTTATATAGTACCTATTCTTATAAAACTACTTAGAAAGCTTAGAGTTACTAGCGTTAATAGCTGCAAACGCTTTAATAGCTATAGAGTCGTTTTAGTAGGCTATTATAAGTAGTTCTTCTATAGGTCTAGAGTCTTGCTTATAGGGGGGTAACGTTAGGTCTAGTTTACTATTAGGTAGATTAGAATCTAGCTCTAATAGTGCTAAAGAGTCTAGGTTATATACTAATCTAAAGAGAAATCCGTAAAGACGCCGCTATTTAGGCCGAATTTTGTTAGGCTAAAAGTCTAAAGACGTAGATAGTGTACGAAGTGCTATTTAAATCGCTAGTTACATACCTAGAGAGAGGACTTTAGAACTAAGAATAATCTTTATATCCGCGAACTAGGGGTCTAAGGGATCTATAGGCTTGTCTTATAGGCGCCTGCTAAGGGCGTCTACTTCTCTATTTTATTTCCCTAGGGCGTATAAGATCTTAAAATCGAATTAAGATAGAAAAATAGACTAGTAGGCTTATTAGCGCGTAAGTAATTTTAAACTTATAAAGTACTCTAGGTTCTTATAGTCTATAACAACGCTAATCTAGTAGCTAGAGCCTATAAGCTCTAGTTCCTATTCCTTAAATACCTAAATAATACCTATAAGTTCGAGGTTATAAATGTCGTAGTTATATTCTATAGCGGAGTGCTTCTTTAAGAAGAAGGTAATAGATTATAGAACACCTTATACGTTTAGTTATTTCATCACCCCGCCGCATACCTATCCTAAGAAATCTATAAAAATCGAGATAGGCTTCTCTAGGTCAAAGTACTATAGTATAATATTCTAGCGAAAAGCGTTTTTTAATACTTAGAACGCTATATCGTAGTTAGAGTTCTATTTTAGCGGCTCGTACGTTATATAGGCTTTGCCTCGGCTATTTTTATTAGAAATAACTTTTGCGCAGATCTGCTTCGTAAGGGGAAGAGCTATAGCAGAGTAGCCCTTAATAAATCGTTAATAGAATCTAGTATAGCTAAGAAACGCTAGTAATCCTTTTATAGAGTTTAGTTTATTCTATTCGCGGATAGCTAACACCTTGTCTAGATCTATTTTAATTCTCTTATCTATTATAATTATACCTAAGAACTTTACCTTTATATAGTAAAATTCAGACTTGCGGGGGTTAATATAGAAACCTTAGTCTTTAAGCTAAGATAAAACTTTCTTAACGTAAGAAACGTAGGCTAATTTAGATTTAGAGTAGACTAGGATATTATTAAGGTAAGTAGTGTAGAACTAATCTAGGTACTTAAACAGGGCACTATTAATTGCACGCTAAAAGGAAGCGAGTGCATTATAGAGGCTAAATAGTATAACTTTATACTAATACGTACTATAGTAGGTAGTAAAAGCTGTAAGCTATTTAGACTCTAGTTTTATACGAATCCTATAGAAAGCGTATACGATATTGAACTTTAAGAAGATAGTAGCCTTATTTAGCTTAGCTAGAGTTTCCCGAAAGAAGGGAATAGGGTATTAGTCTTTAACCGTAGCCTTATTTAAGTCCTAGTAATCTACGCACATACGTAAGCTGCCTCCTAGTTTAGTAATAATAAGTAGCGAGTTACAGGCTAGAGAGTTATAGTATTTAATAAAGCCTTTATTTTCTATATCTTTAATATAGAGTCTAATAGCCTCTAGCTGCTAGCCTAAGAACGGCTTAGGCTAGTAATTTAGAATTTTAGCGTCTAGTTTTAGCTCTATATTATAGTTAAATTTAGAATATTTAGAGAGCTTTCCTATAGTAGCTTTATTAAATATAGAAATATAGCTAGAGTATTCCTAGAATAGCTAGAGTATAAGAATTTCTTTAAGAGTAGTTTCTAGAATCCTAGTTATAAACTTCTTAAAATCTTTATCTACTACTACTTATCTAACTCTAGGGCGGCCTAGTTCCTCTAGAGGTTAAAGTAAAATTATATATAGAGTATAGCCTTAGCATTTTACTATAACCTTAATAACTCTCTAGGACACTTTCTTTACTTCTAGTAAGCCTAGGGGTGTTAGGGGAGGCTTAGGGTTATCGCTTTCTATAGTAGGTTTAGCGGGGGTCTTAGGCTCCGCTATACTATTAAGATAGATAATAGTTAGGGTAGATCTAGTAAGCTAGCAGTAACTTTAGTAGTAGTTATTAGAAAATTTAATTCTCCTGTTGCGATAGTCTAGGGTTAGCTAGTAGAGTTGCCTCTATTAAAAGCTTAGGACTAGGTTAAAAGAGCTATATGTATTAACTACATAGGCTACTATACGCTCTAGATAATCGTCTAATCTAAGATAGAACTTAACGCGTTCTATAATAGTTTCGACTAGTACCCTTTTATATCCTTTATACGTAACTAGTATAGATAGATTAATAGACTGTATCGTTCGAACCTGTTGTAGGAAGTATTAGGAGACGAAATTAGAGTTAGCTCTATCGTCTGCTAATATGCGATATATATAGAGAACGTTATTCTAAGGCCTAATAAAAGAGTAAAATGCGAAAAGTAAGGCTGTAGCTGTACTAATAGCGCCGCCGCCGCTGCCTAAAACTATAACGCGCGGCTGCATAATTAAGTTACTATAAAAATTTAAATAGTATAAAATGTCTGTAAGCTTTAATAGAATACAACTCTAAGAAATCTTGCGATAATAATATATACTCGCTGTTGCGCAGCCTTATTTTTTAAAGTGCCTAAATTTGGTTTAGTAGCTTATTAGCTGAAGTGGCTTATTAGGCTGATTAACACGTTAGTACCTGCAGTCTATTATGCTACACACCTTATCGATAGTGTCCTCTAATATCGCGAATATTAATACCTAAACTTTATCTATATTCTACTCACCTACTTTATCTTTATTTATTCTAAAAATTTAATATATAATTTAGACATACTTTGTATACGATCTGCTAGCGTTGCAGCCGTTTTTAACTTTAGGAATAGCGAACAAATTCACGCTAAAAAAGCGAATAAATATAGTTAAGTGTCTGTGCTCACGCTAAAATTTATATAGGCAAAGCGAACAACTACACTGCATTTGTTCATAGAATTAATGGGAGGTAAGTAGCGTAGCTACTACTTACTAGAGTACGCTATTATACTAGTAAAGTATATATATCCCTCGTATCTTAAATATACTCTATATACTCGTTTCCTACTTATTATAGATAGCTTACGGCGCCTAGTAGTAGTAATACTATACGTATTTCTCCTACTTTATATAGTATATAGATATAATCTTAGCCTATATTAGCTTTATCTATACTTTAGTAGCCTTTAGGTATTCTTTCTAATAGTAGCGCGCTAGGTTAGCTTAAATAGCTATATAGATAGCGCACGTATTACTCTAGCGCTAAAGATACTACTTTAGCTACTCTAGTTTATATACTACTTATTCTATTCTTTACTATTACTAGATCTCTACTCTCTACTCTTTAATAACTATAGCTTGCTCTAAATCTTTACGCTACTTCTCTACTACTATTACTATAGTATTAGCCTATATCTCCTCTAGCTCTTTCTACTCTTCTTTAATAGCTTATTACTTAGTACTACTAGAGTATTACTTATATATATTATACTTCGACTCTCTAAGCTTATATTACTACCTATTCTATCTACTATCTATATACTTATCTATCGCGATTCGCTAATATAATTTACCTATTAGGAACTCTTTTATAGGTTGCTTAAGCTTATAGCTAAGCGTCTTCTTTACTAACTTCTCTTTAGTTAAATAGTACGCTCTAAGAATAATAGAATCGCTATTAAGCTCTATTTACCCCGCCTAGCTACTCTCTTATATATATTAGAGGAGTAGAGAATATATAGTAACGTAGATTACTACCTAAATACTTATAGCGTTAAGCTTAAGACCTAGTATATTTATAGCTATATAAAGTTTCTCTATACCTAAGGTAAAGCTTTATATTATACGTGCCTTCTCTTTATCTAAGCCTATCTTATAGTAGTAGGCTAAGTACTATAGAAGCCTCGTAAGTCGCTTTATCTTATCTATAGTTAGATAATAGACGATAATCTATACTCTAAGTCTATATTTCCTCCTCTTTATAGCTATAAGCTTAATAAGTACTTTCTCTAGCATACTATATATATACTTTAGTACCTAGTATATAATATTCGTTCGCGTAGTACTTTTATTGCGGTATATAGTTATAGTCTAGATATTAAGCTCTATAGTCTATAAAAAGGTAGGCTATAGCGTAGGTAGTAATATTATAGTTAGATATATAACTTATATTCTCTTCTCTATTATCTTTACTATCTTAAGAAGGTCTAGCCGCTAGTCCTATATTAATTCTAATAGTATATAGTACTTATCTATTATAATATAATCTAGCTAATAGAGTATACGCTTTTTATTAATAAACCTACTAAATACTTTCGTAACTACGCTCTTAGAAGTTACTAGTATAATATAAGCCTAGTATAGTAGTCTTCTTCTATCTTACTTAGCGTAAAGAATACTAAGCTAGTTATAGTAATTCTATAGATCGTCTTATAAGGCGTTTAGTAAAGTTATAAAATAGTAATACTATCTAGTAAGATAGACGTAAGTAGTATAAATAGTATATCTTACTAGCGTTAGTAGCTATTACTACTAGTATATATAGCTATCGCTATATTATAGCTTTAAGGCTTTCCTCTTACTTACTATAATACTTAGTGTCTAGCCGTCTAGTAAGCTACTTAAACTCTACTTTAAAGTCTACTATAGCGAGCGATAACTATTATTATAGTACCTACTTCTCTTACTATGCTACTATCTCTGCGTAGACTTTAGAGTATATATAGCTATCTTCCTAGATAGATATAAACTCTAGTATATAATACTAGTCTATACTTATGCGCTAGAATTCCTCTTACTTAGCTATAGTCTAAAAGAGAGACTCTATTATAGAGTAGCTATAGTAGCCTTCCTCTATTTAAAGGCTATAACTAGACTATAACGCTTATATATTACTCTTTACTAGCGCTTTATTCTAGTATAGCACTTCTAACTAGTCGCGTACTTATCTATCTTTTACTAACTTTTAGTAGATAGCTAGGTAGGTATACTACTAGGCGTAAGTACCGAGAGCGGCGCTTATATACTAGAAGGTCTACTCGCGTAAGATACGGTGTATATAATCAGTACTCTAGTATTCGTCTAGATTAGCTAATTATACCTTTTTATAATCGGCTTCGCTATATTCGTCTCTATCGTCGATTTCTTTACTATTACTATTATTCTTCTACTGCTTCTCTAGCTGTAGCTCTTAGAGAAAAGTAGTTAGATAAGTAACGCTATTATATAGTATCTAGAGATCGTCTATAAATAGTCGATTAAGCCTAAGAAAGTATACTACTAGCTTGCTTACCTCTTAGAGAACATAGTAGTAAATTATCTTAATATACTTACTAAAGCTATATCCCTTATAGTACGTAATAGTAAAGGATACTTGACTACTCTCTAGAAAAACCCCTTAGTACTCTACTCTATCTGCGCTGTTTTTATACTATATTAAGGTAATCTTTATTCTATAAGTAGGTGCGCTAGTAGAGAGGTATATAAGAGTAAAAAGACTTTCTTTAAACTAACGTATACTCTTTATATACCTAGCTACAGCGTTATCGTGCTATAGTATCTACTCTAGCTATTATATATTATCTATTCTACGAATAAATCTCTCTCTAAATAGAGCCTCTTCTAATACCTAGTCGAGAAGCTAGTCCTACTACCTATTTAAGTAGTTATTAGAGTACTTTAGAAAGCTCTAGCCTATTACTAGTTTAGCTAGCTAATTAATAAGTTAGTCTATAGATACCTTAAGAAGTATAGTAGTCCTAGGTTATATATAGTCCCTCTTATCTAGATCTAAGAGTAGAACGTTCTTAAATAGCTACTATTACGCCGTCTTATAGAGCTCTTTAACTATCGACTAGAGATTAGCTAGCGAAAAGCTCTACTTATTAATAAGAAGATAGTCTCTATTCTATAATATAATGCTAAGAGTATTATATCGCCTTACCTAAGATCTAGCTAGTATATATAAGCGGAGTATTTAATTTATAGGACTAGGCGTACCTTTAAAGTTAGATAGCGTTATAAACTAGTTCGCTATATCTCTAACTAGCTTATAGGTAGTAAGCGCTATATTAGTATTTTTCTAAAGCACTTCTTCTTACTAGTAGTAGGTATAGTACACTATAAGCGCTTTTAAGATAGTAATTAGAGTAGATAGTATTAATAAGAACTTATACGCTAGAATCTACCTACTACTATAGTAATTAGGCTTAAGGCTAAGAACTACTACTCTACTTAGTAGTATACTTTAGTACTTATTATCTAGTAGAGTGTAGTTAAGTAGGGCTATCTAAAGACGTAGGTATTACTTTTTTAGTTACTTCTTTTTAGTAGCGTTAGCTATACGCGCGATTTACTTAAGTAACTATAAAAGCGTATCTTACCTACCTATAAGCTTATAGGGCGGCCGCTTAACTTACTTATATATACGCTATAGGTAGTAGAGGATACTTACTAGCTTCTAGCTATACTTCTTAATCGTGCTAACTTAATACCTTAAGTAGAAAGGCCGCTTATTTAACTCTACGCCTACCTTACGTTACTTAATAATCTCTAGAGTAAGTCTACTTACTACCTTAGCTTAGCTACTATTAAACGCTTTCTATATTAGCTACTCTATAGCTTTATAAACATCGCGTAAGCCTATATTATCTAATACTACTTTTTCTCTATTATACGTATCTATCTCTCTACTTACTAGCTACTTAGCGCGTAGAAGCGCTGCTTTTAGAATACCTTATAGATATAGAACCTATTCTATAAGCTCTAGCTATAGATTAGCCTATAAGTAGATACTCTCTTTAATCTTTTCCTTTACTATAGCTATCTTCTATTCTTTTCGCTAATACTAGCGATCCGCCTTAACTCTCTATAAGATATCTTCTAGGTTTATAGCCTTAACGCTTATCTTAACTATAATATACGCTAGCTAGCTAACTACTCTAAATAAACGCTAGTAAAATTAGCTATCTTGCTAAATCTAATTACTTATATACTTACTTTCTATCTTATATCCTTACTTTACTTTTATTAGTTTACCTAGCTATACTTCTTTTTATAGTATTTCTAAATACCTTATAGCGAGATATAGGTATACTAATACCTCTCTAATAAGTAGACTAGCCTGTCTCCTTAGCTTTATAGGCTAGTAATAGGCTTCTTCGCTAGCTTTAGTACGCGTACGTCTCTTAGACTCTACGTAAGGTCTAGTAGCGTATATATAATAGCTACTAAGCTTTTACGCGTAGTAACTATAATCTTAGAGTAGCGCTCTTTAAGGTGCGTAATAACCTACGCTAGTAGTATAGTAGTAGTATATAATTAGTAGATAATAATATAAAGTTTAGGTAGGTATTTAAATAGCTACGCGAATAGCTCTATAGTAGAAAGTAGTAGAAATATAGATAGACGCTATATAACTTATCTATTAGCTTAGTATTTACTTTATTTCTCTATAAGAATTAATATATAGTTATTATTCTTATTTTACCTTAATTACGTTCCTAGCTCTACTAACGCTAGTTAGCGAGGGCGTTATAGTATATCTATACACAGCCTAACTTTTAGTGCCGTAGTGTAACTATATTAGAACTCTAATAATACTAAGACCTCTTTACGCGTAGCCTCTATCTAAACTTTCGCTCTCTACTTTATTTCTAGTAGATAAGTTAAATATATACTAGTTAGTAGTACTAGATAAAGCTATAAAGTAGTTTAATAGTAGTTAGAGCTTTTCTTTAGCTAGCGAAGTAGATTTCGCTTATAACTATATATATAAGCTGCTAAATAAAGACTACTAGAAGCTATTTTTTTACTAGGCTATAGTCCTAAGCTTATAGTATAATACGCTATTCTATCTATATAGTACTAGCTAGCTTATCTCTAACGATACTAGTATTTATAAGCCTATCTTTATTACCTACTTAGTTCTATTAGCTATCTAGCTACTACGTAAGATACTTACTAATAATACTCTATCTAATAACATCTAGAATTATCTTATCTACGCGGCCGAGTCGCTTATATAGAATAGAAGAGAAGAGCTACTATCTATATAGAAGCTCTTAGCTTTCTCTTTAGAACTAGCCTCTACTCTATCTCTATAATAGAAGAAGCGGCTACTTCTATCTACGCCGGCCTCTATACTAAAGCGCGCTCGAATAACTACTAATAAGACGCTTCTAGCTAGCTCTTAGTTATCTAAGCCTAGTAAATTAGATAACTAACTAGAAGACCTCTCTTTATATATTATAGCCGTCTCTAATAATAATTACTATACTAAGTAAGAATATAGTAAGAAACTCGTACTTTTATATATAAAGAAGCGGCTTAATCTTAGCCTAGTAGTACCTAGCGATAAAGCTAATACTAAGAAGAAAGCTACCTATACCTCTATTACATAAAAGAATAAGTTAGTTATTACCTAGATTATTAAGTAGCTAGTCTTAGAGGAGATAGACTTCTATAGCTCTACCTAAACACTCTATCTTATAGCCTACACCCTTCTAAAGAAAGCGCGTATACTTAGTAACTAGTCCTCTTAGTACTACGCTACTTAGTTTCTATAGGCTTAGCAAGAACGCGGCTTACTCTTTAGAGATAGTAGCGAGCTCGCTAGTAGCTAAAGTAAAATATATATAAAAGCTAGGTGCTTATAACTTCTTAGTATGCGTAATAATACTAATAAAGAGTTCTACTTCGCCTAGAATATATATATATATTATAAAGTAAAGCTAGCAGCTGTCTATATTAAGTCTTAATAAGTATTAGCTCTTCTAGGTTAAGCATATTCTAAAAAAATAGCGTAGATCTAGTATAATAACTTTATATCTAGTAATAATAGAACGCGAAACTAGTATAGAAAGAGTCTAGTCTATATAGAAGTAATTATAGCGCTAGTAGAGTTAGTTAGCCCTAATGCTATAGAGAAAGATAAGTAGGTATTTAAATAATAATTAGGCTAAGTAATACGCTAGTACTTAATTAGTTAGAAGTTAGGCTAGAGTATTCTAACTCTAATACTATACAATAAGATTCTAAATCGCTAGATAGAACGCACTCTTTATATAGGTTAGCTAGATATCTAGATAAAGCTACTTAATAAGGAGCGCTAAGATATATACATAGCTAGTAAGGCACTTAAGAGCTAGTTAGGACTAGAGGGAATTACTAGCGGGCCTATTAGCGAAAAGAAGATATTAAGCATTAAGATAGAGGCACTTGTAATAATCTACGAGGTAGAAGAGATTTAAGATAGTAAAGACGATAAGATAGACGACAGCGTTAATAATAGCGTTATAAAGCGAACTTAAGTATTACTAAAGAGTTCTACTTTAGCTCTATAGTTACGTTAGCTAACTTTACTTAAATTATTCTATTCTATAGAGTAAATATTAAACCTTAATATATTAATTAGCCTAATAAGCTACTTTAGCCGATAAGCTACTCTAACACTAAACGTATATAAACTACTAATTTTAACTATAAATAACTCTACTACTATCCTATTAATAATATAATTAATACTATCGAATTGCGAGAGCCTAGTGCTTTATTTTCGTATCGCGATATTGCAAAACGGTTCGGAGTTAACTAATCGATATTATCGCGCCGATACTAAGGCAAATCTAAGTCTATAGCCTAAGAAGTATAATAATAGTAGTTACTTAACCTATAATAAAAGGTAGAGATTATAGATTATATAGAAAGATACATAAGGGGTAGTTACTACCTATATAGTAGATAATAAAAATTTCGCGTCAGCTATTATAAAATAGAATAGAAAAGTATAAGATAGATATTAGGTATAGAAGAGTAGACTAGTTAGATAACTCTTAGATTTAGAAGTAGAGATAATAGTAGATAACCTCTCTAAGAAGGGAGAGAGTCTACTCTATATAGTAAGAGGAGGAGAGTCTAAGCCTATAGTAGCTAGCGTATATACTAGGCCTAATTAGGACTAGTCTATACGCTAAGCCTATATAGAACTAGTGCGTAAGGAAGAGGGTTCTATCCTTATACGTGCCTCTCTAAAAAAAAGAACTTAGCCTTATCTCTAAGGCTAGTAATAGTAAAAGAAAGTAACTAAAACTAAAGAAATAGTAAAGACTATAATAAAAAACTATCTAGAAGCTTCTAAAAGTTAGATATAGCTTCTAGAATCCTCTATAGTAGCTATCTTATTAAATCTAGTATTTAGGTTTATATAAGGCTGCGTATATCTACGCGATTTACTATATAAAACGTAGGTTTCTAACGCTATTTCTAGCTAAGGATCCCTAAACCTATAATATTTAAGCACTTTACGTTTCTATATACTATATAGACCTAGTAGTAGTATAACTACTAAGTGCCTATATTAAAATATATTAAGATTACAGCTTATTATTAGGCTTATAGGCGTAGGCTTATAGGCGTAGGCTTATAGGCGTAGGCTTATAGGCGTAGGCGTAGGCTTATAAGCGTAAAGGTAGCTTATAGGCCTAAGCTTATAGATATAAGAAGCCTATAGCGTACTAAGCTTAGTAGTATATATTTAGATAGCTTTTAAGCGTCTCTAAGGTACTTTTTATAGTTACGCTATATATAACTATAAGGTTTTACGCTAAATTATTACTAGAGAGAAAGTTATTAGAAGATTAATTATAATCTTTAGAGAGCGGTTACTAGTCGGTAGGTATAGCTAGGCCTAGTAGGCGGGGTTTCTTTAGATAGCGCTAGTAGAATAAAAAAGCGTTATAGTAGTCTAAATAGTTCTTAGCGTTATACTACTCTACTTTTAAGTAATCTATCTATTTAATCTTATATTACTAGTAATCCTTTACGCGTCCTTTAGTATCTAGTCGTATATTAATAAACTTATTAACTAGCTATTTAGTATAGCTGTCCCCTTTCTTATCTATAATTTAAACTTCTACTAGTATAGATAGTGCTTAATCCGGAAGTCCTTTATTATTAGCGGGTCTAAGCAGACGTAAGTAGAAGATAGAGAATACTCTAGCTAATACTATAGCGTTAGGTAGTTCTAATTTATATACTTATCTATTATATATAGTGCGGGTAACGGTGTATAGTCTTACCTATTAGTAGTTAAGCTTCTTTATTCTACTAGAGGTACTCTAATTAACTATAGATACTTAGACTTTATTGCTTACTTAGTACAGAGGTACAGCGTGGCGGGAAGTATTTACTTACATAGATTACTTCTATTATACCTAGCGTAGCTATTCTTTTAGGTAGGTGATAAGGTCTATATTAGAGTTTATTATTTTATTAGTCTAGATAATTTAGTCTCTAGTAGGTCGTAGTAAGTCCGTTTTAATATTCTCCTAAGGGTAAATACTACTTTAGGGGTAATAACCTAAGTCGGCAAAAAATAGAGTTATTTCTATACTTAAATTAATAGTATTATTTACTTAGAATTTAGCGATAGAAAGCTAGGCTGCCTAGTTATCTTATGCGTAGTTAACGAACTAGCGTAGGAACGTTTCGAGAGATTAGTTTATATATTCTATTTAGCTATTAGTTTCTAAGTAGTATATAGTTAATAACTTTCTTTTAATATAGAGCCTCTTATAGAGTCGCTTCTAAAAAGGGGTAATAAAATTAGAGCCGCGGTCTAATATAATACTAATAGGTAGACCGTAGTGCCGAAAGATATCTATAAAATAACTAGCCGTTTCTACTACTATCTAACCTTATATTAGATAGAAGTAGCGATATTTAGTAAGATAGTCGACTACTACTAAGATATTTCTATATTCGCGGTTTTCGTGCCGAGATAGAGAGAGGTTCTAAATATAGTCTATCGTTAGGTTACTCTATTAGGAGTATAGAATTAGTAGCGGCTATAAGTATCTATATTTACTATCTTAAGAGGACTTAGTACGCTTATATACTATATAAGCTTTAGTATATTTATAGATTATAGTATTCTAGGCTAGTAGTAGCGCTTATATATTAGATATAGCGTTACGCGGGGGCTCTTATAGCCTATAATCTTGTAATTATAGTATAGGTCGAAGATTCTTTAACGTAAACGGGCGTCGTTAGGGACGTATAGCCGCGTGCGATCTATAAATAAATACTAGTTATTTTCTTCGCCTAAAGACGTAAGGTCTACTATACTTATAGTACCTATTCTATAGAACTACTTAAAGCTTAGAGTCGCTAGCGTTAATAGCTGTAAACGCTTTAATAGCTATAGAGTCGTTTTAGTAGGCTATTATAAGTAGTTCTTCTATAGGTCTAGAGTCTTACTCGTAGAGAAGTAACGTTAGGTCTAGTTTACTATTAGGTAGATTAGAATTTAGCTCTAATAGTGCTAAAGAGTCTAGGTTATATACTAATCTAAAGAGAAATCTGTAGAGATACCGCTATTTAAGCTAAATTTTATTAAGCTAAGAGTCTAAAGATATAGATAGTATATAAAGTACTATTTAAATCGCTAGTTATATACCTAGAGAGAGGACTTTAGAACTAAGGATAATCTTTATATCTATAAACTAGGGGTCTAAGGGATCTATAGGCTCGTCTTATAGGCACCTACTAAGGGCGTCTACTTCTCTATTTTATTCCCCTAGAGCGTATAAGATCTTAAAATCGAATTAAGATAGAAAAATAGACTAGCGGGCTTATTAGCGCGTAAGTAATTTTAAACTTATAAAGTACTCTAGGTTCTTATAGTCTATAATAACGCTAATCTAGTAGCTAGAGCCTATAAGCTCTAGTTCCTATTTCTTAAATACCTAAATAATACCTATAAGTTTAAGGTTATAAATGTTATAGTTATATTCTATAGCAAAGTACTTCTTTAAGAAGAAGGCGATAGATTATAGAATACTTTATACGTTTAGTTATTTTATTACCCTACTATATACCTATTCTAAGGAATCTATAAAAATCGAGATAAGCTTCTCTAGGTTAAAGTGCTATAGTATAATATTCTAGTAAAAAGCGTTTTTTAATACTTAGAACGCTATATTATAGTTAGAGTTCTATTTTAGCGGCTTATACGTTATATAGGCTTTACCTTAGCTATTTTTATTAGGAATAACTTTTGCGTAGATCTACTTCGTAAGGGGAAGGGCTATAGTAGAGTAGCCCTTAATAAATCGTTAATAGAATCTAGTATAGCTAAGAAATACTAGTAATTCTTTTATAGAGTTTAGTTTATTCTATTTGTAGATAGCTAATACCTTATCTAGATCTATTTTAATTCCCTTATCCGTTATAATTATACCTAAGAACTTTACCTTCGTATAGTAAAATTTAGACTTACGAGGGTTAATATAGAAACCTTAGTCTTTAAGCTAAGATAAAACTTTCTTAACGTAGGAAATATAAGCTAATTTAGATTTAGAGTAGACTAGGATATTATTAAGGTAAGCGGTATAGAACTAATCTAGGTACTTAAATAGAGCACTATTAATTATACGCTAAAAGGAAGTAGGTATATTATAGAGGCTAAATAGTATAACTTTATACTAATATATACTATAGCGAGTAGTAAAAGCTATAAGCTATTTAGACTCTAGTTTTATATAAATCCTATAGAAAGCGTGTATAATATTAAACTTTAAGAAGATAGTAGCCTTATTTAGCTTAGCTAGAGTTTCCTAAAAGAAGGGAATAGAGTATTAGTCTTTAACTATAGCCTTATTTAAGTCTTAGTAATCTACGCACACGCGTAAGCTACCTTCTAGTTTAGTAATAATAAGTAGCGAGTTATAGGCTAGGGAGTTATAGCGTTTAATAAAGCCTTTATTTTCTATATCTTCGATATAGAGTCTAATAGCCTCTAGCTACTAGCCTAAGAATAGCCTAGGCTAGTAATTTAGAATTTTAGCGTCTAGTTTTAGCTCTATATTATAGTTAAATTTAGAATATTTAGAGAGCTTTTCTATAGTAGCTTTATCGAATATAGGAATATAGCTAGAGTATTTCTAAAATAGCTAAAGTATAAGAATTTCTTTAAGAGTAGTTTCTAGAATTCTATTTATAAACTTCTCGAAATCTTTATCTACTACTACTTATCTAACTCTAAGGCGGCCTAGTTTCTCTAGAGGTTAAAGTAAAATTATATAGAAAGTATAGTCTTAGCGTTTTGCTATAATCTTAATAACTCTCTAGGATACTTTCTTTACTTTTAGTAAGCCTAGGGGTGTTAGAGAAGGCTTAGAGTTATTACTTTCTATAGTAGATTTAGCGGGGGTCTTAGGCTCCGCTATACTATTAAGATAGATAATAGTTAGAGTAGATCTAGTAAGCTAGTAGTAACTTTAGTAGTAGTTATTAGGAAATTTAATTCTTCTATTATAATAGTCTAAGGTTAGCTAGTAGAGTTGCCTCTATTAAAAGCCTAGGACTAGGTTAAAAGAGCTATATATATTAACTATATAGGCTACTATGCACTCTAGATAATTATCTAATCTAAGATAGAACTTAACGCGTTCTATAATAGTTTCGACTAGTACCCCTTTATATCCTTTACACGTAACTAGTGTAGATAGATTAATAGACTATATCGTTCGAACCTATTATAGAAAGTATTAGGAGACGAAATTAGAGTTAGCTCTATTATCTACTAATATGCGACATATATAAGAAACGTTATTCTAAAGCCTAATAAAAGAGTAAAATATAAATTATAAAAGATTTTTCTATATAGGTGCTACCTTTATCTAAGTAGAGACATTTCTAAGGAAGGTTCTAGCGTTATACGGAGTAAGTCTAGTAAAAGAGTTTACTAAGGCTTCCTTCTAAGGTTAGGTAGAGACCTTAGAGGGTAGCCTAGTCTCTAAGGTTACTCTTCCCCTAATAAGTTAGTGCTATAATAGCCTAACTTCTTAATATTATTATAATCTAATCTAGATTCGTCTAGGTATGCGGTTATATACTAGTTATTCTCTAAGGGCCTAGACTTTAAGGACTTTTTTAACTCTAGATATTTTCGTGTAAAATATCTAAGCTTACTATAAATATAATACGTAAGTATTTCGGCTATTAGCGGGTCCTATAGGGCGCTTTTTAGCGCATATACTATTTCTCTTAGGCGTTCTATACCTTTAGGTTTATAGCTTTTTTTCGCTAGTTTCTAAGAGTAATATAGGGTTATCTAAGAGTAAGAGTAGTTCTATTATTTAGCTAAAAACTCTAGAAGGTCTATAAAGTCTAATTAAGCTACTAGGTCTAAGATAGCGTTAAGTAGACTATAGTAGCCTAGACTATTCTTTATAGTAGACAAAGCGAACGCTATTTTATTATAAAGATGTATAAGAAGCTTACTATAAAGCTTATAAGCCTAGATTATATAGCTAAGTTAGAGCTATAAAGCTAAGACTTTAAATTCTATATAAAAATAGCTCTAGGCCTCTCTTTCTATTTTATATATAGAGTTAGGAAAGTAGAGATAGATTAGGTCGTAAATAGCTTTATCTACTATAACTTATAGATTAGAATCTCTAAAAACGTTCTAGAGAGTAACTATATACTTAATATAATTCGTATCTATAGCTAAATTTGTTTATTCTATTAGTTAAGATTATTGCGGCTAAGCCGTTAATAAGAGAGAAGAGACTATTTACTTATAATTCTAGGTACTAAAAGTGCTTACCTTTTAAACGCTAGAACGTAAGTAGCTATATTATAAAGTAGTATAGCTTATTAGATTCTAATTTAAATACTTTAGACTATGCTACGTTATTATTATTACTTTCGGCGTATATAGAAAGTAACTCTACGGCTTAGGACTATTACTATAGTAGAGTAGAGATTAGAATAAGTCTCTATTTACTAGAATAGAACTTATTATTAAGTATCTTTAAGAGGCTCTAGTAGTATAACTATATACTAAACTCGTTTAGTATAGTCTTATTATAGGGTGCTTCGCGGTCTAAGATACGCGTAGGTATAAATAGACTTATTAATTATTTAGAAGAAGTAGCTATAGGTAGTTAGCTAAAGAGTAGGGAACTATCTAAAAGATAGTCTTTTAGTTCTATATCGGCTTTATTCGTAAGAGCTTAATACTTAGCTAGTAGGAGAGTATAAGAACTCTTCTACTATTAAGTTAATTCTACTTAGTAGTTTAGGTCTTTAGTATAGTTATCTACTTACTTGTAAGCTATACTAAGAGCTTCTCTAAAGTTCTAGGCGTTATTATATCTCTTTTTCTATACCTAAATTAGATTATAGTATAGCTAGTTAGCTAGAGTACGTAAAGTAGATAATTATAGCGTTAATTTATCTAAGCCTAAGGTTTCTAGAGTTAGGACTATCTAGTTATCTTTCTTATAAAGTAGCTAGAATAGAGTAGTATATAGCTCTTTATCCTATTAGAATAGGTAAGCTAGGAGATTCTCTATAGTAAACTTATTTATTTATAATAACTAGTAATTCTCTAGGCTCTATTCGCGTAGTTCTACTACGCGTAGCTTACCTTTTAAACTAGATAGTTTGTTAGTAGTATTAAAGAAAGTAAATAACTAATCTTTTTTACGTAGGGTATTAGGCTTAGATTCTTTAGAGTCTACTTCTAACTATAATACTAGCTAAGAGGGTATCTTAGACGCTAACTAAGTATTATACTCGTATTTATAAGATTTAGGGCTAAGGCGGGAAGTAGGCTTATTTATCCCTATAGTAGGAGAGGTAGTTATAGAAGAAGGTAGAGGTTCTTTAGCAGACTTAAAGAGTACCTTATTAAGAATTCTAGCTAATATTCTAGTAGACTAAAGGTTAAGAGGATCTTTATTAACTTTACGCAATATATTACGTTTATTAAAGAAGATTAGAGAGGGTAACCTATATAAAGGCGAGAAGTAGCCTAAACTAGATGCGATTTATAGTAAGTATATAGGAGTATTCGCTATTCTAAGGTAGAGTATAAGCCTCTAAGCTAGAGGATAAGCACCTAAGATAGGTAGTATTTAGCCTAATTACTAGAGGTAGGTAGTATACGCTAAAATATCTAGTAGTTTTTTCTAGAGAGTCCGTCTCCTTAGAGCGTTTAATCTAAATTCGCGTAACGCTAACGCGCTATAGCAAGGGGTAGTAAAAAGGCTATATCCTTAGGCTATTACGTAGTTAAAGGCTATTAATAGTATAAAAGTTAGAGAGCAAGAAGATAGTAATAGTTAAAGATAGCTATAAAAAATTCTAGACGTTATAGTTGTAGATAAGAATAAAGTTAAGGCTAAATAGGTTAAATAGGTACTATACTTACTATAGTTAAAAATAAGCTACTTTACTATAAAAATAAGAGCCTCTATATAGCGCTTAATACTAGGATAAAGCGTAAGCTTAGAAGCAAAGCGCTAGACTTATAGTAAAGCAATTAGTAATATAGTAGTAGTATTTTCTAAAGTTCTTATAAGATTAAAGAAGCTCGCGAGCGTAAGGTTATAAAATAATAGGAAACTAAGTAACTATAACTCTAAAAAGACACTAAGAGAGAGCTAAGAGCGGCCTTATTAAGATATAAAAAGCTTATAGCAGATAAGGCAAAAGCTAAGTATTAGCGGGTAAAAACTAAGCGTAATAAGGCTAAAAAAGCTAGAGCTATAGAGCTCGCCGCTCGTTAGGCTGCTAAATAGTAATAACGCAACGCTATAACTTTACAAAATTTCTAAGATATATATAAAATATCTAGAAGAACAGCCTTACGCAAGCCTATTAAAAAAAAAATAAGGCGTTATAGTATTATTATTACTAAAAGTAAGGCTGCAGCTGCACTAATAGCGCTACCGCCGCCGCCTAAAACTATAACGCGCGGCCGCATAATTAAGTTACTACAAAAATTTAAATAGTATAAAATATCCGTAAGCTTTAATAGAATACAACTCTAAGAAATCTCGCGATAATAATATATACTCGCTATTGCGCAGCCTTATTTTTTAAAGTGCCTAAATTTAGTTTAGTAGCTTATTAGCTAAAGTAGCTTATTAGGCTAATTAATACGTTAGTACTTACAGTCTATTATGCTATATACCTTATCAATAGTGTTCTCTAATATTGCGAATATTAATACCTAAACTTTATCTATATTCTACTTACCTACTTTATCTTTGTTTATTCTAAAAATTTAATATATAATTTAGATATACTTTATACATAATCTATTAGCGTTGCAGCCGTTTTTAACCTTAGAAATAGCGAATAAATTTACGCTAAAAAAGCGAATAAATATAGTCGAGTATCTGTGCTTACGCTAAAATTTATATAGGCAAAGCGAATAACTATACTATATTTATTCGTAAAATTAATAGAAGCCTATACCTATAAGCTTACGCCTATAAGCTATCTTTACGCCTATAAGCCTATACCTATAAGCTATCTTTACGCCTATAAGTCTACGCCTATAAGCCTATACCTATAAGCCTACGCCTATAAGCTTACGCCTATAAGCCTACGCCTATAAGCTATCTTTACGCCTATAAGCCTATACTTATAAGCCTACGCCTATAAGCTTACGCTTATAAGCTATCTTTACGCTTATAAGTCTACGCTTATAAGTCTACGCCTATAAGCCTATACTTATAAGCTACTTTTATATCTATAAGCCTACGCCTATAAGTCTACGTCTATAAGCTATCTTTATACTTATAAGCTTACGCCTATAAGCTTATACCTACAAGCCTAATAATAAGCTATAATCTTAATATATTTTAACTATAGGTATCTAGTAGTTATACTACTACTAGGTCTATATATTATATAGAAATATAAGCTACTTAAACGTTATAGATTTAGAGATCTTTAGCTAGAAATAGTATTAGAAACCTACGTTTTATATAGTAAATCGCGTAGATATATATAGCTCTATATAAACCTAAATACTAGATTTAATAAGATAGCTACTATAGAGAATCTTAGAAGCTATATCTAACTTTTAGAAACTTCTAGATAGTTTTTTATTATAGTTAATACTATTTCTTTAGTTTTAATTACTTTCTTTTACTATTACTAGCCTTAGTAATAAGGCTAAGTTCTTTTTTTTTAGAGAGGTATATATAAGAACAAAACTCTCTTTCTTAATACTATACTTAGATTACTATTATATAATTTATAAAATTAAATTTATATAGAAAAGAATTCTTAATTATCTTATACTAGTTTTTTTTTAAAGATAAGATTAAAGTAATATTTTATATATATATAATTATTCGAATAAATCTAAATAAATACGTTAAAAAAGGTTAAAGAGTTAGAGTTAATTAAACTATAAAAGTATAGATTTAGTAATATTATAGTATTTTAGTAATATTAGATTTACTACTTAGTTGTTATAATAGCTTTAAAAGGGTATATTCTATAGTAAGTTATTTATAATAAAATATTTAGAGTTTTAATCTATTACTTATTTACTCTAAATAACTCTATCTTTTAATATCTACTCTAATATTATATATAATAAACTAATTTTAATAATAGTAAGATTATATTATACTATTCTAACTTTACTATTTAAGTTATTATCTTTAGAATATAAATAAATATATAGTAATTACTAGTTCTTCTAAAACTCTATTATATTTTTCTATAACTACTATTAAATAGATTAAAGATAATAAAGAGATATATATATATTAAATATAGAAGATAATTACTATAGATATAACTCTAACTTTAGTATTTAGTAAGTTACTATTTTTAGACTACTATAATATTTATATATAGAATCTAGTAAATCTATAGCTATTAAGTCTAACGCTAGGTCTAATATCTAATTAATAGAGGTAGTAGTTAAGCTATATAATAGAACCTAAATAACTAGAACTATAGCGTTACTTAGATACTTACTCTAGACTTAAACTAAATATCTCTATATAAGCTAGTTTAGATATTTCTTTACCTTAACTCTTAGATTCTCTATAAATCCTAGATTAGTAATAATTCGCCTACTAAACTCCCTAAATATAGTAACTTAATAGATTAGACTAAGGATAAGAGGCTATTAATACTAATTTTAAGTATCTTAGCCTATAGCATAGTATTTCTAACTTATTCTATAGCGATAGTAGGTATAAGTACTAGAAAGATACCGAAATTAGGTCTAAAAATCGAGTATATAGAAAATTTAGAGACCTAGCCTAGCCTAGTAGTCTTTTATTATATAGGTTATTTAGCTCTAAAAGTCGATAGCGCGGCGTAGAAAGTAGTATAGTATATAACTATTTATAAAATCGCTAAATAGGCGTTATATACTCTCTTACTTTTAGTTTATCTATCTCTAGGCGCTTTAGGCCTTAGTAACTCCTTCGCTATATTAGTTATAGCTAGTAGCCTTTAGCGTGTTATATATAATAGACACTCTATTAAGATAGCTACTTATAAGGGCGCGATAGTAGCCTAATCTAGTAAGAAACCTAGCTATAGCTTATATATCGAGATCTCCCTCTTTCTAGTAAACTATCTACTTTAGCTCGCCTTACTTAACTAGAATAATTAAGTCTATAAGCTCTCTATTGCGCCTTTTATAGCTACTCTTCTAAGTAAAGTTAGTAATATTTTAGTATATTTATATATATAATTAAGATAATACTAGAATAGTCTATACTTATACTAAGTGCTAACGTAGCTATAATAAACTTTCCTCTCGCTAGCTAGAGTTCTACTCGCTTAGAGTAGTCTTAGATATTAGCGTAATAATAATTATATCTAAGGACTCTAGCTAGTGTCTTATATAGCTACTTAGAGCGTAAATAGATAATACTCTTCTAGCTCTAGCGTAGAAGGTTACCCTACCTATAATAGTATATAGTAATTGCTATTATAAAGGCCTTCCTTAGCGAATACTATAATATAAAGTAGTATATATAAGATAGGTAGTAATTATATAGATATAGGTAGCTACGCGTATATATATACTCTTAGCGATCTCCTACTCTTATATAGGCGGTAGAGTACCCGTAAGTAGAACTAAAGAATATAATAGAAAGTAGAGGTTTTTTAGCTAGGCTAGTTTAGGCCGCTAGTTACTTACTATAATAATAAGATAGTACTTATCTACTATAATACGCTGTAGTAGGCCCTACGTCTATAGTATACTAGTATACGCAAGAAAATTACCTTAACTAGTAATATTACCTACTATATTAGCGCTAATAAATAGTAGAGGTATTAAAGGAGTTTTTATCTCTTTCTACTTAGTATATATAACCTCTATTACTAGCACTCGTTCTATAAGGTTTAGAAGAAGGGCGTAGAAAAGTACTACTATAACTATTATACTCTCTAGATCTAAGTAGGCGGGTATAGTAAATAGTAGAGTCTTACCTCTACCTATAGAGAGTATAATAATAAGCGGCGTCTACCCCTCTAGTATAGTATATAGGGCCCTCTCCTACTTCTTAGACTAAAATATAATATTAGCCTTACTAAGTACCTACTATATAGTACTATACACCTATTTCTTAGTTAGCTATAGACGCGTAAAAGTCGTATTACTACTAGGTAGAGGCGTAGGCTATAGAGGCATAGAAGCCGCCTACCTATATAGTAGTAATAGGAGTATAAGACGTAATAGTACGTTATTCTACTATAATAAAGGCTATAACTATTTATTATTAGCTATCTATAACGCTAGTTCTCTAGCTAAGCTAAGAAAGTAATACTAAGCTATACTAAAGGGCCGAAAAGTATTTATAGATTAGATACTAAGATACTATATAATATTAAGCTAGACGCTATAGTACCCTACCTCGACTCTAGTTATATATACATTCTATAGCTTAAGCGCACTCTCTAGTATCTTATTATTATTAACTTAGATATTATTACCCTTGCCTATATTATTCTAATAGCCCTTACTAAAGTTATTACCTATAATAATCTACCTAATACTTACTATAGTATGCTAGTAGCGCTAGGTATTAAGCTATATACTAAGCGCCTTACTTATTTTATATTTTAGTAATTAAGTAAGTTAGTCTATATTCTATAGCCTTTAGTTATTAGCCTAAACGTAATCTATTATAGGGCTGTCTAAGACGTATACCTATAGATACTCGCAGAATAGCTGTAGGTAGACGAGGTAGATAGCTATAACCTAGCCTAGTTACGCTAGTAGGTAGCGTAGTATAACCTTAGACTTATTCTACTACGCCTATAACTTATACTACACTACTATTATAACCTACCTATCTACTATATAGATATTACAGTTCTATAGAAAGCTATTATAGTACCGTATTAATATAATTTTAGAGCCTTTGCTTAGCTAACCTAATATAATATATACGCCTAGAAGGAGGAGCTCTAAAAAGTAATCTACTTAGTATAGGTAGCACTTAATACGCGTATAGCTCTATACTCTATTATCTAACTATAGGCGTTAGCTACGCTCCTACTACTAGGCCTAAGTAAGTATAGACTATAGCCTATAGAAAAGCTTATTCTAAGGCCGTATAATAAAAGACTCGCCTTACTAGGCTAGGCTAACGTTATCTATAATATTAGCGAGGGGAATTATAAAGTAGTCCTCTATATATAGGACCTATATAAGCTCTTACTAGAGTATATTCTTAGCTTAGGCTATAAGCTACTATACTGTATAGTAAAAGTAGGTAAGATAGATAGAGACTCTATAGAGGTAGAAAATAGACTTATTATAAAACTAATACGTACTTCTAGCGTTACTAGTACCTATAGTAAGACTTTTTCTATATATAAATAGAGTAAGAGCTCTACTTATAACTATACCTAAGCTATCTATAAGGTACTTTTAGCGCGTTATAAGAAACTTATTAAGTTCTACGTTCTTATAGGCTTCGCGCTTCTCTACTAGTAGTAGAAACTTAATAGCAAGTATACATATATAGTATATAACCTTAGCCGCTATATATAAATACTACTTAGCGTTACGTAACTAGTTATTATCTATATTAATACTAAGTATAGCTAGAAAGTACATAAACGCGTAGTAAAATAGAGTAGTACCTATTTTCTAGAATATAAAGGTTATAAGCGCCTATAGTAATAGGTCTATTTAGTAGTTAGAGTCTCTCTTATTACTACTATCTAACGAAGTCTATAGCTTAAGTGCGCGTTCCCTCTATAGTCTCTACTAATAAAAGAGTTTATAAGTATCCTTTATTAGATTAGGTAGATAGTAGGTAGTAAATCTACTAAGTCTACTCTCTACTCTATCTTCGCTCTTATTCTTATACTCTTTCTCCTTCTCTTTACTATCTCTACTACTATTACTACTACTTATAGGCCTAGGCTTCTTATCTATACGCTCTTCGTTAGTAATAATATATAAAAAGTAAATCGTAAACTTAGCTATATATTTTATATATATAGCTTAGCTCTCTAGGTTTTATAAGCGGCCTATAGTCTACTTATAGATATTGTTTATTTAGGCGCTCTAGAGCTAACATTACGTCTTGCGTAGTAGTATTACTAAGCCTACTATACTACGCTTAATTAGCTAATTAATAAGCTAGATAGCGCGCTTTAGTTTAGGCTTATCTCTATTTAGTATACAGAGTTAGTAGGTAAGATAGGTATAGTTATAGCCTACTAGATACGGTAGCTAGCCTATTAGGTTAAACTAGGCTGTCTAGTCTATCTTAGCTACGTCTACCTATACTAGCTGCGCCGCGGCTATATTAGTCTTTTACGTCTCGGCCTAGCTAGCTAACTAAGCCTATACTATCTAGTCTATAGAGAGATTAGGTACCTATACTTATTTATTATCGATTTAGATAAGAAAGTAGTAGTAGAGGGTAGGCTTCTAGAAAAATATCTATACTAAGATAGATATATATAAGCTATCCTTACTACTCTAGCTAAGCTAATACTAGGTCTTATAATACTTATATATAGTATCTATATATATAGTAATAAAGTTATAATTCCCTTTAATATAGAGAAGGCTATCTAGTAGCGCCCTAAGCGCTTTAATTAGAGGCCTCTAAGATATAGAGTAGATAATAGCGTCTATAGTCTACGCTTATACTTACTACTTATACTTAGCTACTAGCTAGGACTAGATATTTATATAGATACTATATTTATTACGTAGATAGATATCTAGGCTCTAGAGCGCTGTAGCGTACTACGTATAGACGAGGGTATTATATTTAGATAGGTAATAGATTTTATCGTAAATAGATTCTGCTAGGTTAGGCGTAAAAGCTAGCTAAGCCTTAGCTAAAGAGAAAGTAGTTTATATACGCTAAGTAATCTCTATAGCGGGTAAAACTATAGAAAAAAGAAGAAAGAAGAACTTATACGCGTTAGGATATAAGCCTAGCTATCTAGCCTTCTACTCTAACTACGTAGCTACGTAACTACTATACTACTAAACCGCCTATAATATTAGTATCGCCTACGCTATTTTCGTAACTATAGTTATTATAGTTATTATTATATATTAGTATTAAAGATATTTTTAGGCTACCTAAGCCGCTCTATAAGTAGTTTCTGTATATACCTCTAACGTAGGCGTACTATAACCTACTTATAATAGTTTTAGTAACTTTACCTTTAGAGACTATTATATCTAGCCTTAGTACGTTTACTAGATAGTTAGTATTAGAGAAGTTAGATTACCTATCTATTCTTATTACTTACTCGGCCGTAGCGGTAGTACAGCTTCTACGTAAATCTATTAGAACTATAGCTATAGTAGATAACATATAGTACTAACTTCTATAGAAAGCTATTTATCTAAAGAACCTAATACTACTATCTACCTAGGTGCTACCTTTATTAATATAAAAGCGTCTAGCTCTAAGTATATAAGATAGCTCTAAAGCTAGTTCTAAAGCTAGTAGTTTTAGCCTAAAGCGCGCCTATATAGAGGTAGATAGTATTAATAATAGTATAGAGTAAGAGGACTAAGTCTTACTACTAGCTCCCCTACTAGCCCGCTTAACTACGCGTATCTTAAATAATAACTATTAGGTAGAGAGGATTTATAATAAGCGATATAAGTTATTATAAGCTAAAGCTCTATAGAATATAGAGCTCTACGTACTATCGTCTAAGGCTAATATAGCTAAGTAGATTATATATTACTTCTTCTCTTTATAGAATACTCTTAATATATTATAGATTCTAGACTAAGCTATAGCTAGTAGCGGTAACTTCTATATAATAGCGCGCTATCTATACTAAACTATAGTAATAATACTCTAGAGCGCGTGTTAGCTTAGTAATAATAAGGCTAAGACCTATACTATCTAGTTCTTACATAACTAGTAATAAATAGAGTATCTACTTAGAGTAAACTTAACGCGTACTTTAGTAGTAGCTAGACCTACTTTATAAGCGAGCTAGGCCTTATCTTTCTTTTATCTTATATAGGATATAGTTACGTAGAGTAAGATAGTAGCAGTAATAGTAGGTATTATCTATTAATAGAGTATAGCGTAGATTAGCTTTATATACTAGCGTACTATAGAAGAGCTATAGAGTAGTAACGCTAGTAAGTAGAGTAATCTTTATAGCTAGATAAAGTAGTAGCTCTAGAAGGAGTAGCTACCTACTATAATCTTTAACGCGTTTAACGCGCGGCTTAAGTAGGCACGTTAGTAGTATAAGGCTACTAAGACGCTTAAATAGAGCTCTCTACTATTTCTTAAGAGTAACGTCGTTACGGCGAACTAAGTAAAGTAAATATTACGCGTCTCTAAATAGTCTCTATAGCTCTAACTAGTATAGCGCGTTAACTCTTTTATCTAGTAGCTTATCTATAATATTAATATATTTCTAGGCTCTAATAGCCTTTAGAGCGGTCCTATTTCTAATATATAGCTAGTAAGGGCTAAAGTAAGTAAGGCGCTCTAGATCTACAAAGTGCCTAACTCGTAGGATAGTAGTAGAGATAAAGAGGGCGATAACGAGGATAAGAACGATAAGGATAACTATTAGAGCGATAGCGAGGACTAGGAGGGTAAGGGCGATAAGGCGCGAGTAGTACTATATATCTAAAGTTTCGCTAACTTATAAGATAATAGTAGAGCGATTAAGAATATAGATAAGCCTAAAGATAATAGTAACGAGGGCGAGGGTAAGGGCGAGGGCGATAATAAGAGTATTAAGAAGGATTAGGAAAATACTAATAAGTTATAAAATAGCTAGTCTATACGTAGTTCTAAGCCTATTAGATCTAGAACTTAGATAGGTTAGTAAGTAACTACAGCTAGCGCTATAGTTCTATAGCTAATAATTATAAAGAAAAAAAGTAGATAGTAAATAAGTATTAGATTTATTCTTAGAGATATAGTATACTCTACTTCTCTTTATTAGACAAACCTATATCTAGATCGCTAGCCTTCTTAGCCTACTAATAGTTATATATAATACTCTAAGCTATATAACTACTATACGTTAGTACCTCTAGTTCTAGATACTCTAGCAAATTATTAGCGCTAATAGTACGATATTTACTCTAGAATAGGCTACTATCTAAGTTAATACACTTATTATATAGCGTATCTTACCTAATATAATAGCTACTTTTACTCTAGGTTACGAGGAGACTAGTAAGGGTAGTAATATTAATAGTATCCGCGGTAATTAGGTCCTAGGCTACCTAGTTTAGGTTAAGTAGGTTACTAAAGGTAGTAGAGTTCTCTAGATTAAGCTCGCTATTATTATACGTATCTACTAAGTTATTAGTTTCTATCTTAATATTCTTATTACTAAGGAACGCGGATAATAACTAAGGTAGTAACTTTTAATTAATAGTATAGCCCGCCTTAAACACGATAGCGTAGCCCTTATTTAATATACGTTAATAATAGATAAAGCGCTTTACTATAGACCTATTAGTATTAATAGCTATAGAGTCTTAGGTAGCTACTTATAGAACTAGATAAAGTAAACTAGGGACTTATTATAGCGGAAGAAACTCTTAATACGTCTATTACTAGGTAGATAGGTAGAAGTCGAGCTTAATATAATCGTAATAAGTATATGCGATAATAGAAAGAGAGTTAGAAAGAATAGAGAGAGATATTAGATCTATATAGTAAGTATGCCTGCCTAGCCTTACCTTTACCTTAAGCTTTACCGCGAGCTTACTACCTATTATAGCTAGCTTTACCTAGCTTTACTATAAGCTTACTATAACGCTACCGCCTATTATAGGTAGTAGCTTTATAGTTACTATTATAGTTACTATTATAGCTAGTAGCTTTATAGTTACTATTATTATTACTTTTATAGCTAGTAGCTTTATAGTTACTATTACTATTACCTTTATAGCTAGCTTTATAGCTAACTTTACCGCGAGCTTACTATAACGTTACCGCCTATTATAGGTAGTAGCTTTATAGTTACTATTATAGCTAGTAGCTTTACTATTACTATTACTATTACCTTTATAGCTAGCTTTATAGCTAACTTTATAGCTAGCTTTATAGCTAACTTTACTATAAGCTTACTATAATATTACCGCCTATTATAGATAGTAGCTTTATAGTAGTAGCTTTATAGCTAGCTTACTATAATATTACTATCTATTATAGGTAGTAGCTTTATAGTAGTAGCTTTATAGCTAACTTTACTATAAGCTTACTATAATATTACTACCTATTATAGGTAGTAGCTTTATAGTTACTATTATAGCTAGTAGCTTTACTATTACTATTACTATTACTTTTATAGCTAGCTTTATAGCTAACTTTATAGCTAGCTTTATAGCTAACTTTATAGCTAGCTTTATAGCTAACTTTACTATAAGCTTACTATAATATTACTATCTATTATAGATAGTAGCTTTATAGTAGTAGCTTTACTATAAGCTTACTATAAGTAACTAGACTAGCCTACTAGCTACCTATATCTACGTCCTCTCTACCTCTCTTCTCTTTCTCTTCTATACTATAACTACTATACTACTATACTACTATACTACTACGTTACTATTACTATAGACGCCCTCCTTATTCTATATATAATAACCTTACTTAGTTCTCTTAACGTTATTAGTCTTAGTCTTATTTTTAAGCCTATTAAGACTACTAGCCTTAGCGTACGTATATATATGTAAATTTATTCTTTATAGATACTAACGCTCTACTTAGGGTGCTGTTACTAAGCTAACTAAGAATAACCTTTACTTACTATCTACTCTACTCTCCTTTAAGCTTAATAACAAACCTAATAAGTATAATACTAGCTATCTCTACTTCTTCTTTACTAAAAACGCTCTTAGTACTAAACTTATAAGCGACTATAAAGGCAGTATAAAGATAGGAGTAATAGAGGATAGCTATTAAGTTTAGGCGTATACTAGCGTCTCCGCTAGTATAGTTCTCTATAATAGTAATAGAGTCTTTATCGCCTTCTTAAAGAAGCTAAAGAAGGCTAGTTAAGATATTAAGATACTTACTACGCTAGATAATATCGCTAAGTAGGCCGCTCTAATCGCTAACTACCCTAATAATATTACTAAGTAGGCGTTTATCTATAACGCCTTAGTCGAGAAACTTAAGTTAGAGACTAGTTAATAGTAAGCAGTAGACTTAGAGGCATATATAGGTATAAGAATCTATATAACTACTTAATTAAATATAGTAATTATACTATATACTTTTCTTCTATTCTCCTAGTATAGTAACTAGCTTCTTAGAGTAACTAACGACGACGCGCTTACTAATACTAACGATAAGGTTAAGAAGAGCTTTAAGAATACTATAGAGGATATGCTAGTATTAACCTTACTATTACTAGCTAATAGGTAGGCTATTATCGCGTGTAGGTTGCTACTAAACTCGCCTATAATTAAGTATTAACTCTACTATATTAGGTACTAAATTAAACCTTATCGCCGCCGTGTTAATAAAGATAAGCGCCTCTAGTAGATAGAGTTATTAGCTATCTTTTAAGAGTAGTAGCGTAACTTTCGCGAGCAGATTAACTATAAGGATAGCGCCTAAGGCCGCTAGATAACCTCGTTATTATAGTCGATCGCATAATACCTAAGATCTAAAAGATACCTTCTATTACGCGTAATTACTAAGCGCTTACGGGAGTTATTATCGTTGGTTTAATAGGTAAGTAGATAGCTAATAATACTATTAAGGTAGCGAGTACACCTATGTCTATATAGCTTACTAGAAGCCTAGTATCTTATCTATTTACTTATAACTAGTAGCTATAAAGCTTAGTAGATAATATATAGTAAGCTATCTTTTTATATTAGCGTCGCCTCTATAAGCGATAGTACGTTATAGCTATTACTACTATATTATACCTACTATAATCTTTAGCTTAGAGATAGTAAGGCTGTAGATCTACTAAGTCTAAAGCGCGCCTACTATAATTAATTACTATCTTAGAGTTAGTAAGGCTATAGATCTACTAAGTCTAGGGCGTATCTACCCGTAATTAATTATTAGTTTAGGGCTTACGAGATCTAGAGTACGCCCGCTTTAAGCTACCTTAAGATTAGTGTAATTACTACCTTAGAGTTAGTAGAGCTATAGATCTAATAAGTCTAGAGTATATCTACTCTAAGCTACTTTAGAGTTAGCGTAATTACTATCTTAGAGTTAGTAAGGCTATAGATTTAATAGGTTTAGAGCGTATCTACTCTAAGCTACCTTAGAGTTAGTAGGGTAGCTCTATAAGATCTAGAGTACGCCTACTCTAAGCTATCTTAGAGTTAGTAGGGCTATAGATCTAATAGATCTAGAGTATACTTACTTTAAGCTATCTTAGAGTTAGCGGGGCTATAGCTTTATAAGATCTAGAGTATACTTACTTTAAGCTACTTTAGAGTTAGCGTAATTACTACCTTAGAGTTAGTAGAGCTATAGATCTAATAGGTCTAGAGTATACCTACTCTAAGCTACCTTAGAGTTAGTAGAGTAGCTTTATAAGATTTAGAGTACGTCTACTCTAAGCTACCTTAGAGTTAGTAGGGCTATAGATCTAATAAGTCTAAGGTATACCTACTCTAAGTTACCTTAGAGTTAGTAGGGCTATAGATTTATAAGATCTAAGGTATATCTACTCTAAGCTATCTTAGAATTAGCGTAATTACTATCTTAGAGTTAGTAGAGCTATAGATTTAATAGGTCTAGAGTGTATCTACTCTAAGCTACCTTAGAGTTAGTAGGGCTATAGCTCTATAAGATCTAGAGTACGCCTACTTTAAGCTATCTTAGAGTTAGTAGGGCTATAGATCTATAAGATCTAAGGTATACCTACTCTAAGCTACCTTAGGGTTAGTAGAGCTATAGATCTGCGAAATCTAGAGTATACCTACTCTAAGCTACCTTAGAGTTAGTAGGGCTATAGATCTATAAGATCTAGAGTATATCTACTCTAAGCTACCTTAGAGTTAGCGCGATTACTATCTTAAGATTAGTAGAGCTGTAGATCTAATAGGTTCGAGGCGTATCTACTCTAAGCTACCTTAGAGTTAGTAGGGCTATAGCTCTAATAGGTCTAGAGTGTACCTACTATAATTAATTACTAGCTTAGAGTTAGCTACTAGAGGTATAATAATCTTTATAGATTATACCTATAGATTATACTAAAATATTACCTAATTAGAATAGATACTAAGGACTATACCTAATTAGGTATAGATTATATATAATCTGTCGAGTTATATATTTAGGCTAGATATATATTTATTTAGCTCTTCTTATCTACTATTAGCTATAGATAAAAGTAGATAAATTAGACTATATAGCTTATATATATTACCTAACTTTTAGAGTTCTATAGCTATACTAGTAGCTATTAATCTAGGTCTATTAGTTATAGAGGTAGCTTTTAAAAGTTCTTGCTAATAGAGGTGTCTTAATTACTACTAAAGTACTACTAAAGTACTACTAAAGCTTAGATAGACCTATTCTACTATCTTTTTTAGTACTTATTACTACCTTTAAGTCTAATTATTTCTTAAATATAAAATAGAATCCGCTCTATCTAAGCCTAGATTTAGTATTAAGGTAGCTCTACCTAGCCCTATAGCTATACCTTTAATGCCTCTACTCTATTTTTTAGTATACCTTTCTTAGTAGTTCTTCTCTTTAGCTATAGCTAGCATAGCTTAATAGTGTTAAGGTCTAGTAAGTTACTATACTAGAGGAGCTTCTCTATACTCTCTCTTTTATATACTAAACGCTAAGCGTAGTAGAAGTAAGAGAGAGCTTTATCTTCTTAAATAAGAGTACCTAGTCTCTTCTTCTAATACTCCTTCGCGAAGGGGAGAAGCTTTAGAACTAGAACCTAAGTCTAATAGCGCTACTAATTAATCCTACTACCTCTATTACGAGTAAGTTTACTAGTCTCCTTCGTCTATCTCTACTAAGGTAAGCGGCTTAGCTTAGCCTATAATCCTATTCTCTTTATATCTATTATAAGCTCTTACTCCTCTCTTATTATAGGCTTAAGAGCCTTATTAAGCTCTGCTATCTACTTAGCTACTAGGCGCTTCTTCTACGCTATTTTAGGTCTCTAGATATAATAGGGACCTTTACGATTATACGAGAAGTAGCTCTAGAATATAAACTTAGAGTATCTCTTCTATCTCTCTTAGATTATAGACTTTATAAATAGCTTATTAGCTTTTCTCTAGACGCGGTAGCTACTATAGCGGTAGTTAAGTACTATAGAGGTCTTATTAGACTAGATAACGTTCTTCTAATCTATAAGACTCTAGTCTTTATAGGTAAGATACTAGTTAAGTCTCTCCTATCTTATCTTCTTTATTAACCTAGGCTTCCTTATTAGCTTTATCTTATTATAACTTACTACTTAGAGGACTCGCTATACTATTATAGAGGATACGTCGAAGCTATAAGTACTAAGATTACTAGTAATATTAGTATAGCTCTTCTCTTATCTATAGCGATTACGTTATACTTTCTTAATTATAGCTTTAGTAATAGCTTCTTACTTATATAGGCGGCTAGCACGAGAAGCGTCTTTAAGGTACTCTAGAAGAAGCTTAATTAGGCGGGCGTTAGGCTTAAATCCTCGCTAGTAGGCTCTACTATAGATAGCGTTAATCGTATGAGGTAAGATACCTATAATCTTGCTAATCTAAGTAGTAGATTTACTACCAAAAGGTAACTTTAGAGCAATAACTAAAGTATAAGTTAAGATATTAGTATTTAGAGCTATAGTATAGCAAAAAACACTATTAAAAACCTTATAATAGTAGGTATACTAGCTATCTAAAGCTTTAAAAAATAGAGATTAGTGCTAAGCTAGTCGGGCCGACTAATCAGCTGCTAGTTTAACGCTAGTAAGAACTTTTAAAAGCTACCTCTATATATACTACGAAGCTACTATTATATCTTATGTAGAAGCGTTACTAAGCTCTTTATATACCTCTCGATTAGCTATACTATTAGCGTAGTAGTAAGCTGCAACTTTTCTTTATTATAATCGAGTAAGTAGGCTTAATATACTAGATAAGCTAAGTTCTAGCTCTTAAAAAATAATAACTAGTCTATTCTCTTAAACTAGCCTATCTTATCTATCTTTATAGCCTAATCTATTACTTATATTTTATTCTTAAGCTATTATTACACTTTTTTCTATTTATAGAGTTATTTAGTAACGATCTAATTTTAATCTACTATTTTATTATTTTCTCTAATATCTAAATTAATAATAAATATTTTTATAATCTCTCTATACAAAAAAACGTCTAAACTTTTATAGACTAAAATAACTCGCTTTTCTTACCTATCTATAAAAGCTAATGCGATTTTTTCTAGTACTTTCTTATACTATTAGTATAAAGCGTAAGAAAGCTATATATTATATACTTAAACCTATTAAGTGGCGATCCTAGCTCTTAAATCGGCTATGCCGGCTATTTAAGAAGCTTAACTATATACGAATCTATTTAAGAGAGATATCTAAATCGCTTTATAATCTCTTTTCGTAGCTTAGCTAGTATTATATACTACTCTTATAAATACTTATTAAGATTAATTACCCTAGTATAGTGCTATCTATATACTAGTATACTAAAATCCTCTAAAAAGTAGAGAATATTATTATAATTCTTAAGAGATATTAGTTATAGTATACGACGCTAGAGCGGGCTACTACTACTATCTACTTTCTATAGTATAGGCGCGCGACTATTCTAGATCGGTAGCTCTATCGTTAAAGAAACTTTAACTCTAATCTAATAAATTACTATAAAACTTACTATAAGTCGCTATAATATAAGCGATAGATAGATAAAATATACGCAAGTAAGTTTTATATAGAAAAAAAGTAGATTTAAGTAGTATAATATTTATAGATAGAGGGGTTAAAATCTTACGGGTATAGAGGTTAAAATTACCTAATTAGGCGTAGAAACCCTAACGCTAAGCCTAGTTTAGCGTAGATTACGCGTTATCTACCGCCTTATATTAGATAGGCTACCTTTCTAATTTTAGTTTCTAGACTATCTTTATAATATTCTTTACTCTATCGCGTATCTTATTTATTTATAGTTAATTATAGTTAGAAAGTTAGTACTAGTTTATATCTATATATTTCTTTACCTAATACTACTAGTAGTACGCCTTCTATAACTTTAGCTCTATAGTAGTACTACTTACTACTACTATCTTTTATATAGACTATAATAGGTTACTAGTCTCTATCTTATTATTTTACTTTTTTATTAGGCGCTTATCTTAGATTCTATATATACTCTTTCTAACTTATAATTACTATATAGCTATAAATTAGTCTACTACGCGTTTATCTTAGCTTTTTCTAACCTAAGATCTAGAGATAGAGTTATATAAAATATGCTCTCTCTAGTCTACTATATATAAGTATATATACCTCTTCTTTTAAGTATATAATAAATAGTATATTTAGCTTATATCTCTTTAGCCTATTTTAATCTTTAATCTAAGCTACTTATAAAGCTAGACCTTATTACTACTATATATAATTACGGCGTCTTATATCTACTACTCTATCTATAGTATATACGTTAGTTACTAGAAGGTAAGTAGCGTAGCTACTACTTACTAAAGTACGCTATTATACTAGTAAAGTATATATATCTTTTATCTTAAATATACTCTATATACTTATTTCTTTCTACTTATTATAGATAGCTTATAGCGTCTAGTAGTAGTAATACTATATATATTTCTTCTACTTTATATAGTATATAGATATAATCTTAGCCTATATTAGCTTTATCTATACTTTAGTAGCTTTTAGGTATTTTTTCTAATAGTAGCGCGCTAGGTTAGCTTAAATAGCTATATAGATAGTATATATATTACTTTAGTACTAAAGATACTACTCTAGCTACTCTAGTTTATATACTACTTATTCTATTCTTTACTATTACTAGATTTCTACTCTCTACTCTTTAATAACTATAGCTTACTTTAGATCTTTATACTACTCTTCTACTACTATTACTATAGTATTAGCCTATATCTTCTTTAGCTCTTTCTACTCTTCTTTAATAACTTATTACTTAGTATTACTAGAGTATTACTTATATATATTATACTTCGACTCTCTAAGCTTATATTACTACCTATTCTATCTACTATCTATATACTTATCTATCGCGATTTACTAATATAATTTACTTATTAAAAACTTCTTTATAGGTTACTTAAGCTTATAGCTAAGTGTCTTCTTTACTAACTCTTTTTTAGTTAAATAGTACGCTCTAAGAATAATAGAATCGCTATTAAGCTCTATTCGCTCTACTCGGCTACTCTTTTATATATATTAGAGAAGTAGAGGATATATAGTAATATAGATTACTACCTAAATAACTATAGCGTCGAGTCTAAGACTTAGTATATTTATAGCTATATAGAGCTTCTCTATACCTAAGGTAAAGCTTTATACTATATATACCTTCTTCTTATCTAAGCCTATTTTATAGTAGTAAGCTAAGCACTATAGAAGCTTTATAAGTTGCTTTGTCTTATCTATAGTTAGATAATAGATAATAATTTACGCTCTAGGTTTATATTTTCTTCTCTTCGTAGCTATAAGCTTAATAAGTACTTTCTCTAGTATACTATATATATACTTTAGTATCTAGTATATAATATTCGTTCGCGTAGTACTTTTATCGCGGTATATAGTTATAGTCTAGGTATCGAGCTCTATAGTCTATAAGAAGGCGGGCTATAGCGTAGGTAGTAATATTATAGTTAGATATATAATCTATATTCTCTTCTCTATTATCTCTACTATCTTAAGAAGGTTTAGCCGCTAGTTCTATATTAATTCTAATAGTATATAGTACTTATCTATTACGATACGATCTAGCTAATAGAGTATGCGCTTTTTATTAATAAACTTACTAAATATATTTATAACTACGCTCTTAGAAGTTACTAGTATAATATAAGCTTAGTATAGTAGTCTTCTCTTATCCTACTTAGTATAAAGAATACTAAGCTAGTTATAGTAATTCTATAGATTATCTTATAAGGCGTTTAGTAGAGCTACGATAATAGTAATACTATCTAGTAAGATAGACGTAGGTAGTATAAATAGTATACTCTTACTAGTACTAATAGCTATTACTACTAGTATGCGTAGCTATTACTATATTATAGCTTTAAGACTTTTCTTTTACTTACTATAATACTTAGCGTCTAGCTATCTAGTAAGCTACTTAAACTCTACTTTAAGGTCTACTATAGCGAGCGATAACTATTATTATAGTACCTACTTCTCTTACTATACTACTATCTCTACGCGGACTCTAGAGTATATATAGCTATCTTTTTAGGTAGATATAAACTCTAGTATATAATACTAGTCTATACTTATACGCTAGAATTCCTCTCGCTTAGCTATAGTCTAAAAGAGAGACTTTATTATAGAGTAACTATAGTAGCCTTTTTCTATTTAAAGGCTATAACTAGACTATAATACTTATATATTACTTTTTACTAGCGCTATATTCTAGTATAGTACTTCTAACTAGTTACGTACTTATCTATCTTTTACTAACTCTTAGTAGATAGCTAGATAAGTATACTACTAGGCGTAAGTACTAAGAGTAGCGCTTATATACTAGAAGGTCTACTCGCGTAAGACGCGGCGTATATAATTAGTACTCTAGTATCTATCTAGATTAGCTAATTATACTTTTTTATAATTAGCTTCGCTATATTTATCTCTATCGTCGATTTCCTCGCTATTACTATTGTCTTTCTACTACTTCTCTAGCTCTAGCTCCTAAAGAAAAGTAGTTAGATAGATAATACTATTATATAGTATCTAGAGATCGTCTATAAATAGTCGACTAAGCTTAAGGTTAGAGTAAGAAGCTTAGCTTCTATTATAAAGTTAGTAATAGTATAAGAATAGAATAAATACTTATACTCTAGCTTAGAGGCTTATATTCTACCTTAGAATAGTAAGTACTTCTATATACTTATCGTAAAATCGTATCTAGTTTAGGTAACTCTTTATCTTTATATAGATTACTCTCTATAATCTTCTTTAATAAACGTAATATATTACGTAAAGTTAATAAAGATTCTCTTAACTTTTACGCCTATAAGCCTACGCTTATAAGCCTATACCTATAAGCCTATATCTATAAGCCTACGCTTATAAGCTTATGCTTATAAGCTATCTTTACGCCTATAAGCCTACGCCTATAAGCTTACGCCTATAAGCCTACGCCTATAAGCTACCTTTACGCCTATAAGCCTATACTTATAAGCTTACGCTTATAAGCCTACGCCTATAAGCTACTTTTACGCCTATAAGCCTACGCCTATAAGCCTATACTTATAAGCTACCTTTACGCCTATAAGCTTACGTCTATAAGTCTACGCCTATAAGCTTATACCTATAAACTATCTTTACGCCTATAAGCCTACGCCTATAAGCTTATACTTATAAGCCTACGCTTATAAGCCTATATCTATAAGCCTATACTTATAAGCTACTTTTACGCCTATAAGCTTACGCCTATAAGCCTACGCCTATAAGCTTACGCCTATAAGTCTATACCTATAAGCCTACGCTTATAAGCTATTTTTACGCCTATAAGTCTACGCCTATAAGCCTACGCCTATAAGCCTACGCCTAAAAGCCTACGCCTATAAGCCTACGCTTATAAGCTACCTTTACGCCTATAAGTCTACGTCTATAAGCTATCTTTACGCCTATAAGCTTACGTCTATAAGCCTACGCCTATAAGTCTATGTCTATAAGCCTACGCCTATAAGTCTACGCTTATAAACTTATACTTATAAGCTACTTTTACGCCTATAAGCTTACGCCTATAAGCCTACGCTTATAAGCTTACGTCTATAAGCTATCTTTACGCCTATAAGCCTACGCTTATAAGCTATCTTTACGCCTATAAGCCTACGCCTATAAGTCTACGCCTATAAGCCTATACTTATAAGCCTACGCCTATAAGCTTACGCCTATAAGCCTATATCTATAAGCTATCTTTACGCCTATAAGCCTACGCTTATAAGCTTACGCCTATAAGCCTATATCTATAAGCTATCTTTACGCCTATAAGCTTATACTTATAAGCCTACGCCTATAAGTCTATATCTATAAGTCTATACTTATAAGCTATCTTTACGTCTATAAGCTTACGCCTATAAGCTTATACTTATAAGCTTACGCCTATAAGCCTATACTTATAAGCCTATACCTATAAGCTTACGCCTATAAGCTATCTTTACGCCTATAAGCCTATACCTATAAGCTATCTTTACGCCTATAAGTCTACGCCTATAAGCCTATACCTATAAGCCTACGCCTATAAGCTTACGCCTATAAGCCTACGCCTATAAGCTATCTTTACGCCTATAAGCCTATACTTATAAGCCTACGCCTATAAGCTTACGCTTATAAGCTATCTTTACGCTTATAAGTCTACGCTTATAAGTCTACGCCTATAAGCCTATACTTATAAGCTACTTTTACGTCTATAAGCCTACGCCTATAAGTCTACGCCTATAAGCTATCTTTATACTTATAAGCTTATGCCTATAAGCTTATACCTACGAGCCTAATAATAAGCTATAATCTTAATATATTTTAACTATAGGTATCTAGTAGTTATACTACTATTAGATTTATATAGTATATAGAAATATAAGCTACTTAAACGTTATAGATTTAGAGATCTTTAGCTAGAAATAGTATTAGAACCTACGTTTTATATAGTAAATCGCGTAGATATATATAGCTCTATAAACCTAAATACTAGATTTAATAAGATAGCTACTATAGAGAATCTTAGAAGCTATATCTAACTTTAGAAACTTCTAGATAGTTTTTTATTATAGTTAATACTATTTCTTTAGTTTTAATTACTTTCTTTTACTATTACTAGCCTTAGTAATAAGGCTAAGTTCTTTTTTTTTAGAGAGGTATATATAAGAATAAAACTCTCTTTCTTAATACTATACTTAGATTACTATTATATAATTATATAAAATTAAAATTTATATAGAAAAGAATTCTTAATTATCTTATACTAGTTTTTTTTTAAAGATAAGATTAAAGTAATATTTTATATATAGATAATTATTCGAATAAATCTAAATAAACACGTTAATAAAAGGTTAAAGAGTTAGAGTTAATTAAACTATAAAAGTATAGATTTAGTAATATTATAGTATTTTAGTAATATTAGATTTACTACTTAGTAGTTATAATAGCTTTAAAAGGGTATATTCTATAGTAAGTTATTTATAATAAAAATATTTAGAGTTTTAATCTATTACTTATTACTCTAAATAACTCTATCTTTTAATATCTACTCTAATATTATATATAATAAACTAATTTATAATAATAGTAAGGTTATATTATACTATTCTAACTTTACTATTTAAGTTATTATCTTTAGAATAATATAATAAATATATAGTAATTACTAGTTCTTTTAATAACTCTATTATATTTTTCTATAACTACTATTAAATAGATTAAAGATAATAAAGAGATATTATATAATATTAAATATAGAAGATAATTACTATAGATATAACTTTAACTTTAGTATTTAGTATAAGTTACTAGTTTTAGACTACTATAATATTATATATAGAATCTAGTAAATCTATAGCTATTAAGTCTAACGCTAGGTCTAATATCTAATTAATAGAGGTAGTAGTTAAGCTATATAATAGAACCTAAATAACTAGAACTATAGCGTTACTTAGATACTTACTTTAGACTTAAACTAAATATCTCTATATAAGCTAGTTTAGATATTTCTTTACCTTAACTCTTAGATTCTTTATAAATCCTAGATTAGTAATAATTCGCCTACTAAACTCCCTAAACGTAGTAACCTAATAGATTAGACTAAGGATAAGAGGCTATTAATACTAATTTTAAGTATCTTAGCCTATAGCGTAGTATTTCTAACTTATCTTATAGCAATAGTAGGTATAGGTACTAGGAAGATACTAAAATTAGGTCTAAAAATTAAGTATATAGTAAATTTAGAGACCTAGCCTAGTCTAGTAGTCTTTTATTATATAGGTTATCTAGCTTTAAGAGTCGATAGCGCGGCATAGAAGGTAGTATAGTATATAACTATCTATAAAATCGCTAAATAGGTATTATATACTTTTCTACTCTTAGTTTATCTACCTTTAGACGCTTTAGGCCTTAGCGATTTCTTTACTATATTAGTTATAGTTAGTAGCCTTTAGCGTATTATATATAATAGACACTCTATTAAGGTAGCTACTTATAAGAGCGCGATAATAGCCTAATCTAGTAAGAAACCTAGCTATAGCTTATATATTAAGATCTCTCTCTTTCTAGTAAACTATCTGCTTTAGCTCGCCTTACTTAACTAGAATAATTAAGTCTATAAGCTCTCTATTACGCCCTCTACGACTACTCTTCTAAGTAAAGTTAGTAATATTTTATAGTATATTTATATATATAATTAGGATAATACTAGGATAGTCTACGCCTATACTAAGTACTAACGTAGCTATAATAAACCCTCTCTTTGCTAGCTAAGGTTCTACTCGCTTAGAGTAGTCTTAGATATTAGCGTAATAATAATTATATCTAAGAACTCTAGCTAGTATCTTATATAGCTACTTAGAGTATAAATAGATAATACTCTTCTAGCTCTAGCGTAGAAGGTTACTCTATCTATAATAGTATATAGTAATTACTATTATAAAGGCTTTCCTTAGTAAATACTATAATATAAAGTAGCGTATATTAAGATAGGTAGTAATTACGTAGATATAAGTAGCTACGCGTATATATATACTCTTAGCGATCTTTTACTCTTATATAGGTAGTAGAGTGCCCGTAAGTAGGACTAAAGAATATAATAGAAAGTAGAGGTTTTTTAGCTAAGCTAGTTTAGACCGCTAGTTACTCGCTATAATAATAAGGTAGTACTTATCTACTATAACACGCCGTAGTAGGCTCTATATCTATAGTATACTAGTATATATAAGAAAATTACTCTAACTAGTAATATTACCTACTATATTAGTGCTAATAAATAGTAGAGGTATTAGAGAGGTTTCTATTCTCTTCTACTTAGTATACGTAACTTCTATTACTAGCACTCGTTCTATAAGGTTTAGAAGAAAAGCGTAGAAAAGTACTACTATAACTATTATACTCTCTAGATCTAAGTAGGCGAGTATAGTAAATAGTAGGGTCTTACCTCTACTTATAGAGAGTATAATAATAAGTAGTGTCTACCTCTCTAATACAGCGTATAGAGCCCTCTTCTACTTCTTAGACTAAAATATAATATTAGCTTTACTAAGTACTTACTATATAGTATTATATACCTATTCCTTAGTTAGCTATAGACGCGTAAGAGTCGTATTACTACTAGATAGAGGCGTAGGCTATAGAGGCATAGAAGCCGCCTATCTATATAGTAGTAATAGAGATATAGAACGTAATAGTGTGTTATTCTACTATAATAAAGGCTATAATCGCTTATTATTAGCCGTCTACGACGCTAGTTCTCTAGCTAAGCTAAGAAAGTAATACTAAGCTATACTAAAGAGCTAAAAAGTATTTATAGATTAGATACTAAGATACTATATAATATTAAGCTAGACGCTATAATACTCTACTCTAACTCTAGTTATATATATATTCTATAGCTTAAGCGTACTCTCTAGCGTCTTTATTATTAATCTAGATATTATTACTCTTGCCTATATTATTCTAATAGCCCTTACTAAAGTTATCGCTTATAATAATCTACCTAATACCTACTATAGTGTACTAGTAGCGCTAAGTATTAAGCTATATACTAAGCGTCTTACCTATCTTACGTTTTAGTAATTAGGTAAGTTAGTCTATATTCTATAGCCTTTAGTTATTAGCCTAAACGTAATCTATTATAGAGCTACTTAAGATATATACCTATATACTTATAGAATAGCTATAGGTAGATAAAGTAGATAGCTATAACCTAGCCTAGTCGCGCTAGTAGATAGTATAGTATAACCTTAGACTTATTCTACTACGCCTATAACTTATAGTACTATACTACTATTATAACTTATCTATCTACTATATAGATATTATAGTTCTATAGAAAGCTATTATAGTACTATATTAATATAATTTTAGAGCTTCTATCTAGCTAACCTAACGTAATATATACGCCTAGAAGAAAGAGCTCTAAAAAGTAATCTACCTAATATAAGTAGCGCTTAATACGCGTATAGCTTTATACTCTATTATCTAACTATAGGTATTAGCTACGCTCCCGCTACTAAGCTTAGGTAAGTATAGACTATAGCCTATAGAAAAGCTTATTTTAAGGCTATATAATAAAAGACTCGCTTTACTAGGCTAGGCTAATATTATCTATAATATTAGCGAGGAGAATTATAAAGTAGTCCTCTATACGCGGGATCTATATAAGCTCTTACTAGAGTATATTCTTAGCCTAAGCTATAAGCTACTATACTATATAGTAAAAGTAGGTAAGATAGATAGAGACTCTATAGAGGTAAAAGATAGACTTATTATAGAACTAATACGTACTTCTAGCGTTACTAGTACCTATAGCGAGACTTTTTCTATATATAAGTAGAGTAAGAGCCCTACTTATAACTATACCTAAGCTATCTATAAAGTACTTTTAGCGTATTATAAGAAACTTATCGAGTTCTACGTCCTTATAGGCCCTACGCTTCTCCGCTAGTAGTAGAAACTTAATAGTAAGCACGCGTATATAGTATATAATCTTAGCCGCTATATATAAATACTACTTAGTATTACGTAACTAGTTATTATCTATATTAATACTAAGCATAGCTAGAAAGTATATAAATACGTAGTAAATAAAGCGGTACCTATTTTCTAGAATATAAAGGTTATAAGTATTTATAGTAATAGGTTATTTAGTAGTTAGAGTCTCTCTTATCGCTACTATCTAATAAAGTCTATAGCTTAAGTGCGTATTCTCTCTATAGTCTCTACTAATAAAAGAGTTTACAAGTATTCTTTATTAGATTAGGTAGATAGTAAGTAGTAGATCTACTAGATCTACTCTTTACTCTATCCTCGCCCTCGTCTTTATACTCCTTCTTCTTCTCCTTACTATCTCTACTACTATTACTACTATCTATAGGCTTAGGCTTCTTATCTATACGCTCCTTATTAGCGATAATACGTAAAAAGTAAATTATAAACTTAGCTATATATCTTATATACGTAGCTTAGCTCTCTAGATTCTATAGGTAGCCTATAGTTTACTTATAGATATTATTTATTTAGGCGCTCTAGAGCTAACGTTACGTCTTATATAGTAGTATTACTAAGCCTACTATACTATACTTAATTAGCTAATTAATAAGCTAAATAGCGCGCTTTAGTTTAGACTTATCTCTATTTAGTATATAGAGTTAGTAGGCAAGATAGGTATAGTTATAGCCTACTAGATATAGTAGCTAGCCTATTAGGTTAAACTAGGCTATCTAGTCTATCTTAGCTATATCTATCTATACTAGCTATACTATAGCTATATTAGCCTTTTACGTCTTAGCTTAGCTAGCTAACTAGGCCTATACTACCTAGTCTATAGAGAGATTAAGCATCTATACCTATCTATTATTAATTTAGATAAGAAAGTAGTAGTAGAGAGTAGGCTTCTAGAAAAACGTCTATACTAAGATAGGCGTATATAGGCTATCCTTACTACTCTAGCTAAGCTAATACTAAGTCTTATAATACTTACGTATAGTATCTATATATATAGTAATAAAGTTATAATTCTCTTTAATATAAAGAAGGCTATCTAGTAGCGCCCTAAGCGCCTTAATTAGAGGCCTCTAGAATATAGGGTAGATAATAGTATCTATAGTCTACGCCTATACTTACTACTTATACTTAGCTACTAGCTAGAACTAGATATTTATATAGATACTATATTTATTATATAGATAGGTATCTAGGCTCTAGAGCGCCGTAGCGTACTACGTATAGATAAGAGTATTATATTTAAGTAAGTAACGAATCTTATCGCGAATAGATTCTACTAGATTAGGCGTAGAAGCTAGCTAAGCTCTAGCTAGAGAGGAAGTAGTTTATACGCGCTAAGTAATCTCTATAGCGGGTAAGACTATAGAGAAAAGAAGAAAGAAGAATCTATACGCGTTAGAATATAAGCCTAGCTATCTAGCTTTCTACTTTAACTATATAGCTACGTAACTACTATACTACTAAACTACCTATAATATTAGCATCGCTTTGTGATAGGCTAGAGCCTAGTTAGTAAACACTCGATAATATCTTAGTCACGTGCGTAAGACGCACAGATTAACTACTTGCGTCCGAACAACGCTTAGACTATCTGCATAGTCTATAGGTAGAAGGTTATTCTAAGCCACTCTCTAAATAACCTTTAGCACGAGATAGCTTATAGTTCTCTTCCCTATTAAATATAACTCTAGTATACTTATATAATAGCTCTCTAAGCGTAGCCCCTTATATTTTATATTTAATTCTAATTAATAGAGCCTTGCTATAAGACTCTATTAACTTATAGCGCGTCGATCTTCTTAACTACTACTTTAACGTGCGAGTAGAGTAACCTACTACACGGGATTAGTATTGCTTAAAGGCATAATAGGCTCTTAGATAATAAGTAGGTAGAAGCTATTATAAGATAGCTAGCCTAGGACTATAGCCTCGTAGGACGCTTAGTTAAACGCGCTACTAGCCTCGCGAGACGTCTAGAGTAAATAAATATTAGTTAGCTTAGTAGACTCTAAGCTATATTACTAAATATTATTTAGGAAAGCCCTACCTAATACCTTAATAGTACTAAGGTATAAGTCCTACTACTCGTAAAAGACTTTATAAGAAGGTAAGCGAGAGTAGTAGAAGCTCTATTAGTCTTTAAAGGATTAAAGAATAGGTAATAACCTCTTACTATAGTAGAGTAAGCGTTATTAGAAGTCCTATTAGTCCTCTATAGAAGAGGTATAGGCTATAATACTTAGCTAAAAGAACGGCCGAGAGGAAATCGTAAGCGTAAGAATTAGTTCTAAAAGTCGCGACTTATAACGACTACTAAAAGTCGTTTAGAAAAGCCTTATTATAGAGAATAAGTAAGAAATAAGCCCTACTAGTTCCTTACTAAAGAGAAGTAGGCTATAGGGAGATTACCTATATAAGTTAATTAAAGAATAATTAGAAGCCCTACTAGTCCTTACTATGGAGAAGTAGGCTATAGACGTAGAAGCTTATAAGAAGCCCTCTACTATTTAGAATAGAAGATAACCTTCTTAACCTTAACGCTAATAAGCTATCTATATACGCTTTAGCTAAGTACCTCGCTAAAGTACCTAACAACTAAATATACTAAGAGATTATATAGATACTTAGAAATAATAGGTAGAAGGAAGCCGCTATAGCCCTAATAATAAATAAGGTCGTAAGATAAACAAAGGAAGTAGGAGAAGCTAGAGAATTACTATAGAAGCTACTAAAAGTCCCTTAGGACCCTATAGTAGTAATAATAGCCTAACTAGTCTAGCTACTATTCTCTATTACGGCTCGTTTAGATGCGATAGAATAATAGGAACTTAGCCTAGCTCTCTAGACTTATATACCTAAAACCTAGCTAGACACAACTACCTATTTAGAGAGGTCGCAGAAGAAGAGGCTTCTTAACCTAGAACGTTTTAATAGAGACTGTTCGAACTACCTAGGTTAGAAATATAAGTATAAAGGTAAACTAGAGTATAACTTATACTTATACCCCTCTTAGAATACTAAGAAGCGATATATTCTTAGTTAGACTAAAGAGAAAGTAACCTAGGTTCTCTTACTATAGCTACTAGAAAACTAGCTAAGCACTATAAAGAAGTTATAAGAATACCTAGACACTTAATTCCTTAATATGCACCGTTAAAAACAGGCTCTAAATAAGCTTTAATACCTAAAGTAAGGCTAACAGCTAGTTAGAGATTACGTCTCTAAGTTTAACTAGCTACGCGTAGAAGCTAGCTAAGACTTTAGTAAGTCTATTCTCTAAGAGATATTTAGTAAAAAGCTTAGCGTAGAGCTCTAACGCCTTATACTACGTACCTCTAAGAATATTAGTTTTAAGAAGTATATAGAGGAAGCTATTAAAATCATAGATAATCTCTATCGCATTAATCTTAATAGTAGGTCCTAAGAGAGAATATCTTAGCGCGCCTATAGTATAAGCTACTAGAAGGATACTTAGATACTATTACTACCTAAGAAGATAGACTAGAAGCTAACAAAGGCTAGTAAAGCGAGCACAAGAACTAGTAGGCTAAGCGCTAATTAGATTAAGTACTACGCCTATAGTAAAAAAGAATATATATCTAAGTATTATAAGAGGAGTTCTAAAGTAAGGAGTACTAAAGTAAACTAAGTAGCACGAAGAGAGCTACTACTAAATAGTAAAATTCCTCTAAAGAATATAGATAAAGGCGAGTTAGATAACTTAGAAAAAGAGTAGCTCTAGACTAGAGTCTTAGTCTAGAGCCTTAGAAGATAGATTAGTAAATAAGTAGTAAATAGAACTAATTTTAGTAGAAGTATATAAATACCTCCTCCTTATAGCGCACTTATTATAAACTCTATCTATAACGCTACTACGTTAATTAATAGTAGGTGTTTATACTACGCGTTAGTTAGTAAAAATTCGCTTACTAAAGCCGTTTAGAGCGCTTCTCGATTACCCCTTAGATAATAGAAGGGATTAATAGAAAGATATTAGAGATAGATAAGGTCTCTAGGTTTAAGTTTAATATATATAGCTACTAAGAGGTTACTTATACGTATATACTTAATAGTATAGATAAAGAAGTAGTCCTAGGAAAAAGGTAGATAGACTACTAAGACGTCTTAATTACTCTAGTAAAAAGGAGCCTATTTATATACTTAAGAAGTATTTAAGTAAGGTGCGATAAAGGTATCGTAACCTAGAGCACTATATATTAGGTAAGCGCATCCACGTTTATAGGTCTTATAAGGAGATCTAAAGACCTAAAAAAAAGAGTATAGATATTCGCCGCCTCTATTATAGATATTAATAAGGCGTTAGCACTAAAGAAAGTAGTAGATATAAGGTTACTACTACTAAAATAGTATTAGAGCTATTTTAAGCTCTTTAACCCGAAGAAAGCATTAAAACTTCCTCTATACTAAGGTCTAGAAGTAGACTATAAAATCGAGCTAGAGTTAAAAGATAGTTAATAGCTACAGCCGCTGTAGGGCCCGCTATATAGTATATTAAGGGGCGAGTTACTAGTGCTCTAAAAGGAGCTTATAGCTCTCCTAGAAAAAGAATTTATCTACGTAAGTAGCTCGCTAGCCTCTTTACTAGTTCTATTTATAAAGAAGCTAGGAGGAGGACTCTAATTATATATTAACTACCGCGCGCTTAACGCTATTACTAGAAAGGATAGATACCCCCTACTACTTATCTAAGAGACACTTAATAACATAAGTAGAGCTAAGTAGTTTATAAAGCTAGACGTTATTACCGCCTTCTACAAGATTTGTGTAGTAGAAGGTAATAAATAGAAGATAGCTTTTAGAATACGCTTTAGTCTATTTAAGTAGTTAGTTACCCTATTTAGTATAGCAAACTCTCCGAGTACCTTCTAGTAGTACATTAATTAGATATTAAGGGAGTACCTAGACAAGTTCTATTTAGTATATCTTAACAACGTATTAATCTACACTAATAGTAGCCTATAATAATACTAGGACTACGTCTAAAAGGTCCTTAGTAAGCTCTAGAGCGTAGGACTCTATATAGATATTAAGAAATGCGAATTTAAAGTAAAATCTACTAAGTACTTAGGTTTTATTATTAATATAGGGAAAGATATCTCTATAGACCTAGATAAAGTTAAAGCTATTAAAGAGTAAGAAGCACCTAAGATAGTAAAAGGCGTACAATTATTTCTTAGGTTTACTAACTTCTACTAAAAGTTTATTAGAGACTTTATAAAGATTGCTACCCCCTTAACCCGCTAATAGGCGATATAAGCTTTACCTAGGGAAAAGATAAGTAGGCCGCGTTTAATAAGCTAAAGGAGATCTTTATAATAGAACCTATTCTAGCGACGTTTAACTCTAAGCAAGATATAGTCCTAGAATATAACTCTTCTAGCTACGCAACAGGAGGAGTGCTATCCTAGTATAATAAAGAAGGGATACTACGCCCTTACGCATACTTCTTAAGAAAGAATAACGCCTACGAATGTAACTATAAGATACATAATAAGAAACTACTAGCTATAATATAATACCTAGAAGAATAAGACGCCGAACTCCGCTTAGTAAAGAGCTTTAAAGTAATTACTAACTATAAGAACCTAGAGTACTTTATAAAGCTAAAGATATTAAGTAAACGTTAAATCTACTAGGCCGCGTTATTAAGCTAATTTAATATAGAGATACTATACTAGCTAGAAAAGTAAAACGTAAGAGCTAACGCGCTCTTAAGAAGAGAATAAGACCTACTAGAAGATATAAGAGACGAACGCTTATAAAAGCATATTATCTAAATCTTAAAACTAACGTCCCGCTGCTATAAGAAAGCGAGCGAGGACAAAGAGAACTTAACTAAGAGCTAAGTTATATTAGCAAAAATTTATATAAGACGAATAGGAAGCTATCCTAGCCTAACTAAAGAATAGTTAGACTAATAAGACGCCGCCGCTAATAAAAGTAGTATAGACTAGTTAGAACTTAAGGAGCTATAGCTAGAAGCTCTAAGAAATAATTAATAGTACTAGTAAGTAGTATAAGTAGTACTAGAGTAGGAATAAAAGTTCCCGCTAAGCTTAGGTGTAAAATACTCTATCTTAGAGTATACGATTAGCGATCAGAGAGAATTACTATATTAAGGTAAGAGATAGGTGCTAAACAATAAGAAACTACGCACCTAAATAATTAGAGAAGTCTATAATTCTCTCTTAGCTAGATATCTAGGTAAGGAGATTACCTATAAGATAGTCGCCTAAGATTTCTTCTAGCTAAGTATATTAAATAATATTAGATATTATATAAAGAACTATAATATTTATAGGAGAATAAAGCTATAGCAAGAAGGCATCTAAGAATTTCTTAACTACTACTAATACTAGATTAGATATAGAAAGAGATATCTATAGACTTTATTAAAGGACTACTAATAAGTAGAGGCATAAGCTACCTTATAGTTATTATAGATTACTTAAGCAAGGGAGCTATCTTTATTCTACTACCTAATATTAAGACAAAGATAGTAGTCTAAGCCTTCCTTAGCTAAGTAGTAGCTTACTATTAGTTACCTAACGCAATTATATTAGATAGAGGGAGCTAGTTTATTAGCGTGCTTTAGAAACGCCTTTATAAGGTCCTAAAGATTAATTAATAGTTATCTATAGTGTTTTACCTACAGACTAATAGCGCTATAGAACGAATAAATAGCATATAGAAAGCGTACATCTAAGCGTTTATTAGCTAGTTATAGGATAACTAGGCTACGTACTACCTTATAGCTTAGATCGCTATTAATAGGAGGGACGTAACGTTAATAGGAGTATCCCTATTCTTCTTATAACATAGTTATAACGTAGACCCTCTCTAGTTAAAGGCTCTACTAAGTATAAGTTAAAGGAAATACACTACTAAAGAACGTTTAGACTATAAGAAGGTAGAGACTATTATAGCTAAGTTCTAAGACGTGTTCGACCTAGTATAAGCTAGTATAGCTAAAGCCTAAGTAGAATAAGAGAAGTAAATAAATTAATACTATAAAAAGGCTAGAAACTATAAAGTTAGCGATAAGGTTTAGCTAAAGCTCGATAAATAGTATAGAATAGAACGTTAGTTACAAAAGCTTAATTAGAAGAGTGCTAAATATATAGTAATAGAAGTAATTAATAGCTACTTAGTTAAGCTAGATACCTCTCTAGGCTACTACTTAGTCTTTTATATTAATAGACTACGCCTCGCTAACTTAGACCCTCTACTAAGCTAGGTATAAGACGACTATTAGCCGCTGCCGTTATAAGTAGGTAACGAGAATAAGTAGTTTATAGAGGAGATTATAAGTAAGAAGTAGAAACGCTAAGGACGTAGTTAGCGCCTTTACTATAAGGTAAAATAAGTTAGATACGCTTTAATAGATCTTTAGCTAGTAGAATTACTAGAGGAAATAGAAGCTCTAAATTAATAGGAGGCCTATACGAAGGACGCTTAGAACGAGGAGGGACGCTTACTAGAAGGTTTTCGCCGAGAGACCCCTTAAGAGAGGAGAGGAGAGGAGTATTATAATAGGCTAGAGCCTAGTTAGTAAACACTTAATAATATCTTGGTTACGTGCGTAAGACGCATAGATTAACTACTTGCGTTTAAATAACGCTTAGACTATCTATATAGTCTATAGGTAGAAGGTTATTCTAAGCCGCTCTCTAAATAACCTTTAGCACGAGATAGCTTATAGTTCTCTTCTCTATCGAATACAACTCTAGTATACCTGTGCAATAGCTCCCTAAGCGTAGCCTCTTACACGCTTATACTATTTTTATAACTATAGTCGTTATAGTTATCACCGCGTATTAGTATTAAGAATATTTTTAGGCTATCTAAGCTACTCTATAAATAGTTTCCGTATATATCTCTAATATAGGCGTACTACAACCTACTTATAATAGCTTTAGTAACCTTACCTCTAGAGACTATTATATTTAGTCTTAGTATATTTACTAGATAGTTAGTATTAGAGAAGTTAAATTATCTATCTATTCTTATTACTTACTTAGCCGTAGTAGTAGTACGGCTTCTATATAAATCTATTAGAACTATAGCTATAGTAGATAATATATAGTACTAACTTCTATAAAAAGCCGTTTATTTAAAGAACTTAATACTACTATCTATCTAGGTACTATCTCTATTAACGTAAAAGCGTCTAGCTCTAAGTATATAGAATAGCTCTAAAGCTAGTTCTAAAGCTAGTAGTTCTAGCCTAAAGCGCGCCTATATAAAGGTAGATAGCGTCGATAATAGTATAGAGTAAGAGAACTAAGTCCTACTACTAACTTTTCTACTAGCCCGCTTAACTACGCGTGTCTTAAATAATAACTATTAAGTAGAAAGAATTTATAATAAGTAATATAAGTTATTATAAGCTAAAGCTCTATAGAATATAGAGCTCTACGCGCTATTATCTAAAGCTAATATAGCTAAGTAGATTATATATTACTCTCTCTCTCTATAGAATACTTCTAATATATTATAGATCTTAGGCTAAGCTATAGCTAGTAGTAGTAACTTCTATATAATAGCGCGCTATCTATACTAAACTATAGTAATAATACTCTAGAGCGCGCGTTAGCTTAGTAATAATAAGGCTAAGATCTATACTACTTAGTTCTTACGTAACTAGTAATAGATAAAGTATCTACTTAGAGTAAATCTAATACGCGCCTTAATAGTAGCTAGACCCGCTTTATAGGCGAGCTAGGCCTTATCTTCTTTTTATCTTACGTAGAACGCGGTTACGTAGAGTAAGATAGTAGTAGTAATAGCGGGCATTATCTATTAATAAAGTATAGCGTAGATTAGCTTTATATACTAGCGTACTATAGAGAAGCTATAAAGTAGTAATACTAGTAGGTAGAGTAATCTCTATAGCTAGGTAAAGTAGTAGCTCTAAGAGAAGTAGCTACCTACTATAATCTTTAACGCGTTTAACGCGCGGCTTAAGTAGATATATTAGTAGTATAAGACTGCTAAGACGTTTAGGTAGAGCTCTCTACTATTTCTTAAGGGCGACGTTATTACGGCGAACTAGGTAGAGTAAATATTACGCGTCTTTAAATAGTCTCTATAGCTCTAACTAGTATAGCGCGTTAACTCTTCTATTTAGTAGCTTATCTATAATATTAATATATTTCTAGGCTCTAATAGCTTTTAGGGTAGTTCTATTTCTAATATATAGCTAGTAAGGGCTAAGGTAAGTAAAGCGCTCTAAATCTGCGAAGTGCCTAACTTATAAGATAGTAGTAGGGATAAAAAAAGCGATAATAAGAATAAAAATAATATGAATAACTATTAGAGCGATAGCGAGAACTAAAAGAGTAAGAGTAATAAGGCGTAAGTAGTACTACGTATTTAGAGCATCGCTAACTTATAGAATAATAGTAGAGTAATTAAGAACGTAGGCGAGCCTAAGAATAATAGTAACAAGGGCGAAAGTAAGGGCGAGGGCGATAATAAGGGTATTAAGAAGAATTAGAAGAATACTAATAAATTATAAAGTAGCTAGTTTATATATAGTTCTAGGCCTATTAGATCTAGAACTTAGATAGATTAGTAAGTAACTATAGCTAGCGCTATAGTTCTATAGCTAATAATTATAGAGAAAAGAGTAGATAGTAGATAAGTATTAGATTTATTCTTAGAGATATAGTATACTCTACTTCTTCTTATTAGATAAACCTATATTTAGATCGCTAGCCTTCTTAGCCTACTAATAGTTATATATAATACTCTAGGCTATATAACTACTATATATTAGCGCCTTTAGTTCTAGATACTCTAGTAAATTATTAGTACTAATAGTATAATATTTACTCTAGAATAGGCTACTATCTAAGTTAATATACTTATTATATAGCGTATCTTACCTAATATAATAGCTACTCTTACTCTAGGTTGCGAGGAGACTAGTAAGGGTAGTAATATTAATAGTATCCGCAGTAATTAGGTCCTAGGCTATCTAGTTTAGGTTAAGTAGGTTACTAAAGGTAGTAGAGTTCTCTAGATTAAGCTTACTATTATTATACATATCTACTAAGTTATTAGCTTCTATCTTAACGTTCTTATTACTAAGAAATATAGATAATAGCTAAGGTAGTAACTCTTAATTAGTAGTATAGCCTGCCTTAAATATAATAGCGTAGCCCTTATTTAATATACGTTAGTAATAAATAAAGCGCTTTACTATAGACTTATTAGTATTAATAGCTATAGAGTCTTAGGTAGCTACTTATAGAACTAGATAAAGCGAGCTAGAGACTTATTATAGCGAAAGAAACTCTTAATACGTCTATTACTAGGTAGATAGGTAGAAGTTAAGCTTAATATAATCGTAATAAGTATATACGATAATAGAAAGAGAGTTAGAAAGAATAGAGAGAGATATTAGATCTATATAGTAAGTATACCTGCCTAGCTTTACCTTTATCTTAAGCTTTACTATAAGCTTACCGCCTATTATAGCTAGCTTTATCTAGCTTTACCGCGAGCTTACTACGACGCTACTACTTATTATAGGTAGTAGCTTTATAGTTACTATTATAGTTACTATTATAGCTAGTAGCTTTATAGTTACTATTACTATTACCTTTATAGCTAGTAGCTTTATAGTTACTATTACTATTACCTTTATAGCTAGCTTTATAGCTAACTTTACTATAAGCTTACTATAATATTACTACCTATTATAGATAGCAGCTTTATAGTTACTATTATAGCTAGTAGCTTTACTATTACTATTACTATTATCTTTATAGCTAGCTTTATAGCTAACTTTATAGCTAGCTTTATAGCTAACTTTACTATAAGCTTACTATAATATTACTACCTATTATAGATAGTAGCTTTATAGTAGTAGCTTTATAGCTAGCTTACCGCGACATTACCGCCTATTATAGGTAGTAGCTTTATAGTAGTAGCTTTATAGCTAACTTTACTATAAGCTTACTATAATATTACTACCTATTATAGGTAGTAGCTTTATAGTTACTATTATAGCTAGTAGCTTTACTATTACTATTACTATTACCTTTATAGCTAGCTTTATAGCTAACTTTATAGCTAGCTTTATAACTAACTTTACTATAAGCTTACTATAATATTACTACCTATTATAGGTAGTAGCTTTATAGTAGTAGCTTTACTATAAGCTTACTATAAGCGACTAGACTAGCCTACTAGCTATCTATATCTACGTCCTCTCTACCTCTCTTCTCTTTCTCTTCTATACTATAACTACTATACTACTATACTACTATACTACTACGCTACTACTACTATAGACGCCCCTCTTATTCTATATATAATAACCTTGCTTAGTTCTTTTAATATTATTAGTCTTAGTCTTACTTTTAAGCCTATCGAGACTACTAGCCTTAGTATATATATATATATTAAAATTTATTCTTTATAGATACTAATACTCTGCTTAGAGTGCTATTACTAAGCTAACTAAGAATAACCTTTACTCGCTACCTGCCCTACTTTTCTTTAAGCTTAACGATAAACTTAATAAGTATAACGCTAGCTATCTCTACTTCTTCTTTACTAAAAACGCTCTTAGCACTAAACTTATAAGCAACTATAAGAGTAGTATAAAGGTAGGAGTAATAGAGAATAGCTATTAAGTTTAGGCGCATACTAGTATCTTCGCTAGTATAGTTTTCTATAATAGTAATAAAGTCTTTATTACCTTCTTAAAGAAGCTAAAGAAGACTAGTTAAGACGTTAAGGTACTTACTATACTAGATAATATCGCTAAGTAGGCTGCTTCGATCGCTAACTACTCTAATAATATTACTAAGTAAGCGTTTATCTATAATATCTTAGTTAAGGAACTTAAGTTAGAGACTAGTTAATAGTAAGCGGTAGGCTTAGAGGTATATATAGGTATAAAAATCTATATAACTACTTAATTAAATATAGTAATTATACTATATACCTTTCTTCTATTCTCTTAGTATAGTGACTAGCTCCTTAGAGTAACTAACGACGACGCGCTTACTAATACTAATAATAAGGTTAAGAAGAGCTTTAAGGATACTATAGAGGATATGCTAGTATTAACCTTACTATTACTAGCTAGTAGGTAGGCTATTATCGCGTATAGGTTGCTACTAAACTTACCTATAATTAAGTATTAACTCTACTATATTAGGTACTAAATTAAACCTTATCGCCGCTATATTAATAAAGATAAGCGCCTCTAGTAAATAGAGTTATTAGCTATCTTTTAAGAGTAGTAGCGTAACTTTCGTAAGCGGATTAACTATAAAGATAGCGCCTAAGGCCGCTAGATAACCTTATTATTATAGTTAATTGTATAATACCTAAGATCTAAAAGATGCCTTCTATTACGCGTAATTGCTAAGCGCTTATAGGAGTTATTGTTATTAGTTTAATAGGTAAGTAGATAGCTAATAATACTATTAAGGTAGTAAGTATACCTACGTTTATATAGCTTACTAGAAGTCTAGCGTCTTATCTATTTACTTATAACTAGTAGCTATAAAGCTTAGTAGATAATATAGTAAGCTATCTTTTTATATTAGTATTATCTCTATAAGTAATAGCACGTTATAGCTATCGCTACTATATTATACTTATTGTAATTCTTAGCTTAGAGATAGCGAGGCTGCGGATCTACTAGGTCTAAGGCGCGCCTACTATAATTAATCGCTACCTTAGAGTTAGTAAGGCTATAGATCTACTAGGTCTAGAGTATACTTATTTATAATTAATTATTAGTTTAGAGCTTATAAGATCTAGAGTATACTTACTTTAAGCTACCTTAGAGTTAGCGCGATTACTACCTTAGAGTTAGTAAGGCTGCGAATCTAATAGGTCTAGAGCGTACCTACCTTAAGCTATTTTAAGATTAGCGTAATTACTATTTTAGAGTTAGTAAGGCTATAGATTTAATAGGTTTAAAGCGTATCTACTCTAAGCTACTTTAGAGTTAGTAGAGTAGCTCTATAAAATTTAAAGTACGCCTACTTTAAGCTATCTTAGAGTTAGTAGAGCTATAGATTTAATAGGTTTAGAGCGTACCTACTCTAAGCTATCTTAAAGTTAGCGAGGCTATAGCTCTATAAAATCTAGAGTATACTTACTCTAAGCTATCTTAGAATTAGCGTAATTACTACTTTAGAGTTAGTAGAGCTATAAATTTAATAGATTTAGAGTGTATCTACTCTAAGCTACTTTAGAGTTAGTAAGGTAGCTTTATAAGATCTAAAGTATACTTACTCTAAGCTATCTTAGAGTTAGCGGGGCTATAGATCTAATAGATCTAAGGCGTATCTACTCTAAGCTACCTTAGAGTTAGTAGAGCTATAGATCTATAAGATCTAGAGTATACTTACTCTAAGCTATCTTAAGGTTAGCGTAATTACTACCTTAGAGTTAGTAGAGCTATAGATCTAATAGGTCTAGAGTATACCTACTCTAAGCTACCTTAGAGTTAGCGGGGCTATAGCTCTATAAAATCTAGGGTACGTCTACTCTAAGCTATCTTAGAGTTAGTAAGGCTATAGATCTATAAGATCTAGGGTATACCTACTTTAAGCTACCTTAGAGTTAGTAGGGCTATAGATCTATAAGATCTAAAGTACGCCCGCTCTAAGCTATCTTAGGGTTAGTAGGGCTATAGATTTATAAGATCTAGAGTATACCTACTCTAAGCTATCTTAAAGTTAGCGCAATTACTATCTTAGAGTTAGTAGAGCTATAGATCTAATAAGTCTAAGGTATATCTACCTTAAGCTACCTTAGAGTTAGTAGGGCTATAGCTCTAATAGGTCTAAAGCGTACCTACTATAATTAATTACTAGCTTAGAGTTAGCTACTAGAGGTATAATAATCTCTATAGATTATACCTATAGATTATACTAAAATATTACCTAATTAGAATAGATACTAAGAAGACTATACCTAATTAGGTATAGATTATATATAATCCGTTAGGTTATATATTTAGGCTTAGCGTATAGACTAGTTCTAATTAGGCCTAGTATATATACTAGCTACTATAGGCTTAGACTCTTCTCCTCTTATTATATAGAGTAGACTCTCTCCCTTCTTAGAGAGGTTGTCTACTATTATCTCTACTTCTAAATCTAAGAGTTATCTAACTAGTCTACTCTTTTATGCCTAATATCTACCTTATATATAACTACTAAATAAACCTTAGGAACCTAAAATATAAGAAGTTCTTATAGATTATATATATTTATAACTATTATAGAGTATACTACTTAGATAAGTCTAGATTAGAATAGTTTCTAGAGAAAACTAAATAATTATACTACTATAAGTAGTAATTCTTTAACTATAAAATAATCTATACCTAATATACCTATAAAATAAAAAGAAAAATATACTTTCTAGGTTATAATAACTCTAAAGAAATTAATTAGATATAAATAGTATAGCTAAAAGAATATAATAAAGGAGATACTTAGAAATATTAATAACCTAACTAGTAAACGTACCTTAGTAAAGAATATACCTTTATATAATAGCTAAAGAATTCTATAGATTTAGAAATTAGGCTTTTTTAGACTAGCGCCTAGTCTAGAATAGCCTAGTAAGAAGATAAACTTAGTAAACTCCTTAGACCTTATTAAGCTCTAAGTAAAGCTTAAAGAAAGGTAGATAAAAGTATTAGTAGATTTAAAATTATAAGCTAACTATATTTTAGCGTATATAGCGTCTTTAGTAAGACTAAAGCTACTATAGAAATAAGAAGCTTACCTACTATATATAGCTAATAGAGAGCTAATACTAAGTAAATAAGAGATTACCTATAAAGTTAGATAAGTAACGCTTAATATCTAAGGATACTAAGAGAAAATAGACCTAGATATCTTTAGACTAGCTACCTATAATATTATATTAGAACTTCTCTAGTTATAAGAATATAACCTATAGATTAACTAGAAGTTAAAAACGTTCTTATTTAAGTATTATAGAATAGATATAACTATAAGCTAGCCTACGTATTATTAGAGTATAATAGTAGATAAGAGGAAACTAAATAATATTATAAAAAAAAAGTAAGCTTTAATAAAGAATAGCTTTAAGAAATAAGAGTCTAACTTAGTAGATACTAGAATAGAGCTACTAAGTTAATAGACTAAAGTTTTAGAGAAACGCGTAACTTCTAAGATTTCTAAAGAATATAAAGAATTAAATATCTATTTTAGAAAGTAGTAGATAAATAAGTATTACTAAAGTACTAACCTTAGAACTATAAGATTATCCTATAGAAAGAAAAGAAACCGACTTTTAGCCTAATATATAGACTATTATAAAAAGAATTAAGTATATTACACGACTATATTAAGATAAGTCTAGTAAAGAAATATATCTAACTATTATAGTTACTAGTAGAATATCTAATTATATTTATTCTAAAGAAAGATAGAAAATATAAGAATATAGAGCTAGACCGCTACGCTAATATAGCTATTAGATATAAGATAGTATTTAGTAGAAGAGAGTAAAGTTAAAGATAGCACGTTCTATAGACTCCCTAGTCCTAAGAAGAACTAGAATAGAGTAGACCTTTCGCCTTATCCCTCGTAAGACTATAATATATATAGAATATATACGTTAAACCCTAATTATTATTATCTTTATTAGAATCTCTATTATCTAATAATTAAGAGTCTTAGTACCTTTACTATTAGAGCACTACTAATAAAAATACCTACTAAAATAAGTAAAATTACGCTATCGCATAAACGCGATAATAATAGTAAAAATAATAACTACCTATAACTATAATTAGACTATAGTCCTTACTAATTATATATTATAGATTAAATAGATTGCGTAACTTAAAAATAAATACGTACCTTTAAGCGTCTAGCACCTTTTTAATATAAAATAGATATTCTAGCTACTTATTAAGCTACGCGCTGTTACGCGTCTAGAAGTCGACGCTTACTAGCCCTTAACCGCCGCGATTAACGCGTATATAACCTAATATTAATTAGAATACCTACTATCTATAATAATACCTTCTTTTATCTCTATCTATATTTCTAACCTATTAAATACTAGTAAGGCGTTATATAAAGAGAACGTAGAAGACTATAAAGAAAGGTTAAAGGCGTATAAGATAGAAGATACTAAGTACTAGTAAGAGAGAAACTACCTTACCTAAGTTACTAATTTTATTAGAACTATTATATCTATATACTTATTTACTAATTACTATAAGCTCTCTTAGCTATACTAAGACTAAATTACTAAGCTTACTACTACTATTAGTATGCGAGTAGAGGACGAGCTTAATAAAGTATAAATAAGATACTATAAAGTAATAAGGCTAATAAGAGTTATTACCTAATAAGATACTTAGCTTACTAAAGTTAATTACGCTATTACTAAAAGTAGAGCTACTAGAGTACTAGAGTGCCTAAATAACTAGTTTATTAAAAAGACATTATATTATTAGTATTAAAATATTTCTCTATATAGATAATATTCTTTATTATATATAGCCTCTATAATCCTACTATTACTACTATAAAGATATTCCTTTAGTTTAGATAGAACGCCTAACTTATACATCTATAAAGAGCTAATTAAATAAGGTAACCTTTACTATAAGAGAACTAATACTAGATAATAAAGAGCTAGATAATAAGAAGAAGAGAGGAAAAGAATATAATACGTAGAAGCGCTAATATACCTACTATAGAAGATTAACTTTATTATAGAGTATAAAGTGTATAATAGCTTCTATACTCTTAGTAAATACTAGTATATATTTCTAGATACTACTCTAAAGAGTTAGTAACTATAAGACTATATTACTAAGATAGTAAAGAATAGAATTAGTAATACGCCTAACCTAGAAGATAACGTACGCTCTAGTAAGTAACCTTATTAAAGATACCTATAATTAAGAAGTTATAATTAGCTATACTTACTATTAAGCCTATATCTAAAGAGTAACTATATAGTAGAGAGATTAGAGTAATTAACTTAGTAATTATTACCTTATCTTTTATAACTAAAAACTCTAGGTATATACTTAAATAATCTTTTATCCTTAACTTAGGTACTACGTACTATATAGAAAATAATATTAAATAATTTATAAATACCTATTAATATAGGGGGTTATACTACTCTATAATCCTAGTCTATACTAAGGTAGGTAAGACTAACGTTATTAAGCCCGCGTTAGCTTATCTAGCGACATAATAGAGATAGTAGGTATTTAGTAAAATAATCTAATTCTATATAAGCGATAGAATAACTAAGTATTAATCTAGGTAAGAGAAGAACTTATAAGAGTTAACTATAACGAGTATATTAAGGGAATCCTCTATAACTATATACTTATTACTTTATCTATTACTTTAGACTAAGCCTATAGTATCTTAGATATTACTAGCATCTCTAATATATAATATCTACTAAGGTCTTAGTATCTCCTAATATTAGGTCTTAGCGAGATACTAGATTACGTAATCTAAGCGCTCTACGTTAATTATAACCTCTTTATTATATAATAGTTAGCCTTTAACCTCGCACCCTTTAACTAGAGGAGATATTTAGTATTTATTTATAATACTATCTCCCCTCTTAGGGCTATTATCTTAATACCCTAGAGTTTCGTTTTCCTATACTATAATCTATAATATAGGCCGTATATAAAGCTTTAGTATACCTATTATATTATATACTCTTTTTCTTTTATACCTTCTTAACTATACCTAAGATTTAGAAATTCTATACCCCTTATCCTTACTCGTTAACTAATTAAAAGCGAGCGTGTACTATACGCGTAGAGTAGAAGAGCTTAGAGATAGATTTCCGCTATAAGTAGTATAAGAAGAAGAAGCTTTACTACTTTATTAAAATATTTTTTAGTTATTATACTAAGTATATTTTAGTTAGTACTAAGTATAGCTTATTTATTTCTAAAGAAGAGTAGAGAAGAGTTTAGTAAGAACGTTATAAAAGAGAGTTAGAGGTTACTAAGTTAAAGGCTTATCTTATCTAGTGTAAGGTTAAGCTCTTATAGGTAAAGAACTAAGAATATTTATTTACTTATCGCGATCTTACTATTCTAAACTTCTAAAAGAAGGTAACTTAGAAGGCTAAAGAGAGTACTACCCCTAGTATAGACCTTTCTACTATTAAACTACTACTATCTAAACCTTTAGCTAATTTAGACTAGTTATAAGCTAAACTTAACCTTCTTAATTCTTCTTTTAATTTTTCCTTTCTCTTTAGAGATCTAGTCTCTACTACTTTAGATAGTTTTAGTAGTCTCCTATACTAATTTCTTATAGTTTATAAGATTCTATTCTAGTTCCTACGTATTATAGCTCTCTAGCTATCCTTACTATTTAACTAAGTACTTTTACTAATAACTATCTTTCTATAGGTTCTTAATTTCTTCGACCTTATACTTATTATTTTTAAGTTTAATATCTATTGCTAACTTAGTATCTAGTAGTGCTAGTTCTAGTAGTTTCTTATAAAAGATAGGGTAGATACGTATACTTAGTAGTAACTAGAGTTTAAATTTACTAAGCTTATTATCTCTAGAATTTTAAATAGTTCTATTTAGAGATTATCTAATTTTCTATATAGCCTTTTAGTTTTTAGGTTTTATTATAATAGGAAAACTTTATCCCTCTTCTTAAAGGTTAGTTCTTTAATCCTTTACTTATTCGTACTCTTAGATATTATAAGGTTCCTCTAAGTAATATTCTAGCTTAGTTATTTATATAATTCTTATAAAAGGCGTACTTTATCGTCTACTCTTACTACGATACTTTTAATATCCTTTAGATCTTAATAAGCGACCGGCTTATATCTATAGTTTGTATAGTAAAGTAACTACCTTATTATTATAGATTTTATACTATTATAGGCTAGTTATACTATTAGTAGGAGTTTAACCTAGTTATCCTATAGCTTATTAGCGTATATTCTTAAGTACTATTCTAATATCTAGTTTATTCTCTCTATCTAGCTATCTATTTCTAGGTAAAAGCTTATTGAAAGCTTCTTTTTATACTTAACTTTACTAGGAATATACTCTAGTATTTAGAAGTAAATAGTTTATTATAATCTATAATAAACTCTTTAAGTATCCTATATTCTAAGATAAGTACCTTTATAACTTTATAGGCGTACTCTTCTACTATTATTAATTCTTTAGTAGGTATAAACTTTACCGCCTTAGTTAATTAATCTACGATTACTAGAATAGTATTATAAAGTCTTATAGATCTTAGTTCTAACAATTGCAAGAGCCTTACTATAAAGTCTATTATTATACTTATCTATAGTTATTATAGTAGCGTTAAGGGCTATAATCGGCTATAGAGCTTATATCTCTTAGGCTTATTCTAATAATATACTAAATAGTTACCTAAGATACTCTATACCTGCGTTCGTAAACGTAGTATTACAAATTTCTTTACTAGTCTTCTAACTATTTCTTCTACTCTTATATACCTATACTCTAGAGACTTATATAGTTCTATAATAAAGTCCTTCCTTATATAGAAGTATATATATTTAGTTCTTCTAGATTATATCTTAATACTCTTTCTTATTTTATAGTAAGTTATCGTAACTTATACTACCTAGGTCTAGTTACTAGCTAGTAGCCTTTTACTACTACTACGTTTATATTATTATAACCTATTATCTTAGCTTAGCTACTCTAGCTAATTCTAGCTAGTTATACTTTAGGCTACTATTAGGTATCTATTTAAGCACTACGTTATATAGTTTCTTATAACCTTCTTTTTATAAATTAGATCTTTAGCTTAGAGCGTCTATAGCTCTATTAAGCAATCTAGCTCTATAAGTAATCTTAAAGTTAAACTAAGAGAGTATCTTAGCCTATTAGACTTATCTTCTATTAAGTTTCTTTATTATTATAAAACTTATTAGGTTCTAGTAATTAGAAATTACATTAATCTAATATAGGAGTCCTAGTAAATAGACTTTCTATTATTTAAAGGTATTAACTACTCTTAGTAGTTCCTTATTATAAATATTATAATTAAGTTCTACTCTAGAGAACTTCTTAGAATAGTAGAATACTAGTCTCTATTTTCTATTCTCGCTTTACTATAATAATACAGCGCTAAGAGCGTAATCTAATATATTAGTCTTAACTTACGTCTTATATCTTAGGTTATATATTTCTAGTACTAGAGCTTTAAAGAATACCTACTTTAGTTATTTAAAAGCCTCTTAGTATTCCTTTTCCTATTTAAACCCTACGTCTTTCTTTATAATCTCTATAAGGGGTACTGTAATCTAAAAGTAGTTCCTAATAAACTTTCTATAAAAGTTCGCAAATCCTAGAAAGAATTATATATTCTTAACTATCTTAGGTATTAGCTATTTCTATATAGTCTAGATTTCTTTAGATTTATTTTAACGCCCTCTATTAAGATAATAAACCTTAGGAACTCTATTTTCTATATATAAAACTTATACTTCTTAGGTTATAGGTATAACTTGCGGTTCTTAAGCTTCTAAAGTACCTTCTTAATAAGTTAATATATTCTTTAAGCGTTCTCTTAGAATATACTAGTATATTATCTAAGTATACTAGCATAAAAATTCCTAAGTACTTATAGAGTATCTTATTAATAACTAATTAGAAGGTTGCTAGCGCGTTTATTAATCTAATAGTATAACTATATACTTAAATAGTCTATATTTTATTTAAAAGCTATTTTCTACTTATATCCTTTAGTAATTTAAATATAGTAAAATTCTTTCTAAACATTAAATTTTATAAACTACTTAGCTCTCTAGATCTAATCTATAAGCTCTATTATTAGTAGTAAGAGATATTAATTCTTAATTATTACGCTATTTAACCTTCTAAAGTTAATATATAGTCGCTACTTTCTATTAGGCTTCTTTATAAATAGTATTAGTAAGGCTATCTAGCTACTACTCTCGCGGATAAATCCCTTTTTTAGATTTTTTCTAATATACTCTTATAGCTTAGCTTTGTGCTTAGGCGTAACTAAGTATATTAGTCCTAAGATAAGCTTAGTACTATCTTTAATAAGAATCTTATAATTTTATTCTTAGTATTCTACTAACTTAGTTACTTCTATTTCTTTAAATAGTTCTCTAAACTCGTTTATTCTATACTCTTCTAGTATATTTAGTAGTACTAGTTCTTTCTTTATAGTCGCGACTTATTATATCTAAATAACTTCTATCTTCTAAGAGTTCTTCTTATAAATTCTTATAATCTTATAAGATAAGATTATGCTAATCTTTCTATTCTAAGGTAAGCTCTAGATTATTAGGCCTATCTCTTTTTATACTCTAGCAACCTTACGCGTAGGTTCTTAGCTAAGTATTCTTTTTCGCAGCTAATTAATAGCTAAGTTATACTTAATTAACTAATTATAGCTAATTAATATATCTTCTTCTCTAAGATCTATAATATTAATATTTATTTAGTCCCCTATTCCTACTACGTCTAGTAATACTAATTAGGTCTCTAGTCTTATTACGCCGCCTCTATACGTTATAGAGTTATTATTAGCTAATACTACTTATACTAATTAGTCTTTAATCTAGTATAGTATATTATATCTCTCTATAGCTTAGAACGAGATAACTATCTATATAGTACTACTATCTATAGTCGCTATAATCTTATATCTATATATACTAACCTCTACTCTTAATCTAAGATCTTATAGCTCTAGGTTCTATATATTACAAAGAGTTATTTTAAGATTACTTATACTAGCGTAACCCTATCTCTAGTAGCATCTTAGTTTTTTAACTAACTTTACTTTCTAGATCGTTTCTTTAGAAAGTAGCCTATATTAGACTTTACGTTCTAATATATTAGGTAAATTATTATAATAAAAGGTCTAGTATATAAGCTTATACTATACTAGTCCTATCCTTAAGGTTTTATAAAGGTAATATACTTCTACTAAGTATTCTCTATCCTTAGATTTAAATAGTAGTAATTATCCTCTTATCTTCTAGATTATTATTTCTATATAAAGTAGTAGTTATACCTATTCTTATAGTTAAGCTAGTATAGGTCCTCGTATTACTCTCCTAGTAGTAGGAGGTTATCTTAATTTCCCTACTATTTTAATAGTTCTAGCTTCTTATATATATAGTAGGCTTCTACCTAATATTTTTTATTAAGAAGCGTCTTATACTATTTATTATTTATCTACTATCTAATAGTCCTATATTATCCTTATAAAATCTATATCTTAGCTCGCATTTAGTCTAATATATTATAATAGGCTAGAGCCTAGTTAGTGAACACTCGATAATATCTCGGTCACGTGCGTAAGACGCATAGATTAACTACTTACGTCTAAATAACGCTCAGACTATCCGCATAGTCTATAGGTAGAAGGTTATTCTAAGCTGCTCTCTAAATAACCTTTAGCACAAGATAGCTTATAGTTCTCTTTCCTATTAAATATAACTCTAGTATACCTATGTAATAGCTCTCTAAGCGTAGCCTCTTATATTTTATATTTAATCTTAATTAATAGAGCCTTACTATAAGACTCTATTAACTTATAGCGCGTTAATTCTCTTAACTACTACTTTAATATGCGAGTAGGGTAACCTACTATATAGGATTAGTATTACTTAAAGGCACAATAGGCCCTTAGATAATAAGTAGGTAGAAGCTATTATAAGATAGCTAGCCTAGGACTATAGCCTCGTAGAACGCTTAGTTAAATACGCTACTAGCCTCGCGAGACGTCTAGAGTAAATAAATATTAGTTAGCTTAGTAGACTCTAAGCTATATCGCTAAATATTATTTAGAAAAGCCCTACCTAATACCTTAATAGTACTAAGGTATAAGTCCTACTACCTGTAAAAGATATTATAAGAAGGTAAGTAAGAGTAGTAGAAGCTCTATTAGTCTTTAAAGGATTAAAGAATAGGTAATAATCTTTTACTATAGTAGAGTAAGCGTTGTTAGAAGTCCTATTAGTTCTCTATAGAAAAGGTATAGGCTATAATACTTAGCTAAAGAAACGGCTAAGAGGAAATTATAAGCGTAAGGATTAATTCTAAAAGTTATAACTTATAACGACTACTAAGAGTTATTTAGAAAAGCCTTATTATAAAGAATAAGTAAGAGATAAGCTCTACTAGTTCCTTACTAAAGAGGAGTAGGCTATAGGGAGATTACCTATATAAGTTAATTAAAAAATAATTAGAAGCCTTACTAGTCCTATATAGAGGAGTAGGCTATAGACGTAGAAGCTTATAAGAAGCCTCTACTATTTAGAATAGAAGATAACTTTTCTAACCTTAACGCTAATAAGCTATCTATATACGCTTAGCTAAGTACTTCGCTAGAGTACCTAATAACTAAATATACTAGAAGATTATATAGATACTTAGAAATAATAGGTAAAAGAAAGCTGCTATAGCTCTAATAATAAACAAGGTTATAAGATAAATAAAGAAAGTAGGAGAAGCTAGAGAATTACTATAGAAGCTACTAAAAGTCCTTTAGGACCCTATAGTAGCGATAATAGCCTAACTAGTCTAGCTACTATCTCCTATTATAGCTTATTTAGATGCGATAGAACGATAAGAACTTAGCCTAGCTTTCTAGACTTACATACTTAAGACCTAGCTAGATATAACTACCTATTTAGAGAGGTCGTAGAAGAAGAGGCTTCCTAACCTAGAATATTTTAATAGAGACTATTTAAATACCTAAGTTAGAAATATAAGTGTAAAGGTAAACTAGAGTATAACTTATACTTATACCTCTTCTAAGATACTAAGAAGCGATATATTCTTAGTTAGACTAAAGAGAAAGTAACCTAGGTTCTTTTACTATAGCTACTAGAAAACTAGCTAAGCACTATAAAGAAGTTATAGAAATACTTAGATACTTAATTTCTTAATATACACTATTAAAAATAGGCTCTAAATAAGCTTTAATACCTAAAGTAAGGCTAATAGCTAGTTAGGGATTACGTCTTTAAGTTTAACTAGCTACGCGTAGAAGCTAGCTAAGACTTTAGTAAGTCTATTCTTTAAGATATTTAGCGAAGGCTTAGCGTAGAGCTCTAACGCCTTATACTACGTACCTCTAAGAATATTAGTTTTAAGGAGTATATAGAGGAAGCTATTAAAATCTTAGATAACCTCTATCGCATTAATCTTAATAGTAGGTTCTAAAAGAGAATATCTTAGCGCGTCTATAGTATAAGCTACTAGAAGGATACTTAGATACTATTACTACCTAAGAAGATAGACTAGGAGCTAATAAAGGCTAGTAAAGCGAGTATAAGAACTAGTAGGCTAAGCGCTAATTAAGTTAAGTACTACGCCTATAGTAAAAAAGAACATATATCTAAGTATTATAGGAGGAGTTCTAAAGTAAGGAGTACTAAAGTAAATTAAGTAGTATAAAGGGAGCTACTACTAAATAGCAAAATTCCTCTAAAGAATATAGATAAAGGCGAGTTAGATAACTTAGAAAAAGAGTAGCTCTAGACTAAAGTCTTAGTCTAGAGCCTTAGAAGATAGATTAGTAGATAAGTAGTAAATAGAACTAATTTTAGTAGAAGTATATAAACACTCTTCCCCTTATAGCGCACTTAATCGTAAACTCTATCTATAACGCTACTATATTAATTAATAATAGGTGTTTATACTACGCGTTAGTTAGTAAAAAATTCGCTTACTAAAGCTGTTTAGAGCGCTTCTTAATTACCCCTTAGATAATAGAAGAGATTATAGGAAGATATTAGAGATAGATAAGGTCTCTAGGTTTAAGTTAATATATATAGCTACTAAAAGGTTACTTATACGTATATACTTAATAGTATAGATAAAGAAGTAGTCCTAGGAAAAGAGTAGATAGACTACTAGAACGTCTTAATTACTCTAGTAAAAAGGAGCCTATTTATACACTTAAGAGGTATTTAAGTAAGATATAATAAAGGTATCGTAACCTAGAGCACTATATATTAGGTAAGCGCATCTATATTTATAGGTCTTATAAGGAGATCTAAAGACTCGAAGAAGAGAGTATAGATATTTACTACCTCTATTATAGATATTAATAAGGCGTTAGCACTAAAAAATGTAGTAGATATAAGGTTACTACTACTAAAATAGTATTAGAGCTATTTTAAGCTCTTTAATCTAAAGAAAGCGTTAAAACTTTCTCTATACTAAGGTCTAGAAGTAGACTATAAGATTAAGCTAGAGTTAAAAGATAGTTAATAGCTATAGCCGCCGTAGGGCCCGCTATATAGTATATTAAGGGGCGAGTTACTAGTGCTCTAAAGGGAGCTTATAGCTCTCCTAGAAAAAGGATTTATCTATATAAGTAGCTCGCTAGTCTCTTTACTAGTTCTATTTATAAAGAAGCTAAGAGGAGGACTCTAATTATATATTGACTACCGCACGCTTAATGCTATTACTAGGAAGGATAGATACCCTCTACTACTTATCTAAGAGACACTTAATAATATAAGTAGGGCTAAGTAGTTTATAAAGCTAGATATTATTACGCCTTTATAAGATTTGTATAGTAGAAGGTAATAAAAGAAGATAGCTTTTAGAATATACTTTAGTCTATTTAAGTAGTTAGTTACTCTATTTAGTATAGTAAACTCTCTAAGTACCTTTTAGCGGTATATTAATTAGATATTAAGAGAGTACCTAGATAAGTTCTATTTAGTATATCTTAATAACGTATTAATCTATACTAATAGCAGTCTACGATAATACTAGGACTACGTCTAAAAGGTCCTTAGTAAGCTCTAAAGCGTAGAACTCTATATAGATATTAAGAAATATAAATTTAAAGTAAAATCTACTAAGTACTTAGGTTTTATTATCGACGTAGGGAAAGGTATCTCTATAGACCTAGATAAGGTTAAAGCTATTAAAGAGTAGAAAGCACCTAAGATAGTAAAAGGCGTATAATTATTTCTTAGGTTTACTAACTTCTACTAAAAGTTTATTAGAGACTTTATAAAGATTACTACCCTCTTAACCTATCTAATAGGCGATATAAGCTTTACCTAGGGAAAAGATAAGTAAGCTACGTTTAATAAGCTAAAGGAGATCTTTATAATAGAACTTATTCTAGCGATGTTTAACTCTAAGCAAAATATAGTCTTAGAATATAACTCTTCTAGCTACGTAATAGAAGGAGTGCTATCTTAGTATAATAAAGAAAGGATACTACGCTCTACGCGTACTTCTTAAGAAAGAATAACGCCTATAAATATAACTATAAGATATATAATAAAGAACTACTAGCTATAATATAATACTTAGAAGAATAGAACGCTAAACTCTACTTAGTAAAGAGCTTTAAGGTAATTACTAACTATAAGAACCTAGAGTACTTTATAAAGCTAAAGATATTAAGTAAATATTAAATCCGCTAGGCTACGTTATTAAGCTAATTTAATATAGAGATACTATACTAGCTAGGGAAGTAAAACGTAAGAGCTAACGCGCTCTTAAAAAGAGAATAAGACCTACTAGAAGACGTAAGAGACAAACGCTTATAAAAGCGTATTATCTAAATCTTAAAACTAACGTCCTCCTACTATAAGAAAGTAAGCGAGGATAAAGAGGACTTAACTAAGAGCTAAGTTATATTAGCAAAGATTTGTATAAGACGAATAGAAAGCTATCCTAGCCTAACTAAAGAATAGTTAGACTAATAAGACGCCGCCGCTAATAAGAGTAGTATAGACTAGTTAAAACTTAAGGAGCTATAGCTAGAAGCTCTAAAAAATAATTAATAGTACTAGTAAGTAGTATAAGTAGTACTAGAGTAGAAATAAAAGTTCTCGCTAAGCTTAGGTATAAAATACTCTATCTTAGAGTATACGATTAGCGATTAGAGAGAATTACTATATTAAAGTAGAAGATAGGTGCTAAATAATAAGAAACTACGTACCTAAATAATTAGAGAAGTCTATAATTCTCTCTTAGCTAGACATCTAGGTAGGGAGATTACCTATAAGATAGTCACCTAAGATTTCTTCTAGCTAGGTATATTAGATAATATTAGATATTACGTAAAGAACTATAATATTTATAGAAGAATAAAGCTATAGTAAGAAAGTACCTAAAGATTTCTTAAACTACTACTAATACTAGATTAGATATAGAAAGAGATATCTATAGACTTTATTAAAGAACTACTAATAAGTAGAGGTATAAGCTACTTTATAGTTATTATAGATCGCTTAAGTAAGGGAGCTATCTTTATTCTACTACCTAATATTAAGATAGAGACGGTAGTCTAAGCCTTCCTTAGCTAAGTAGTAGCTTACTATTAGTTACCTAATATAATTATATTAGATAGAGAGAGCTAGTTTATTAGCGTACTTTAGGATACCTTTATAAAGTCCTAAAGATTAATTAATAGTTATCTATAGCGTTTTACTTATAGACTAATAGCGCTATAGAATAAATAAATAGCGTATAGAAAGTATATATCTAAGCGTTTATTAGCTAGTTATAGAACGACTAGGTTATATACTACCCTATAGCTTAGATCGCTATTAATAGAAGGAACGTAATATTAATAGAAGTATCCCTATTCTTCTTATAATATAGTTATAATATAACCCTCTCTAGTTAAAGGCTCTACTAAGTATAAGTTAAGAAAATATACTACTAAAGAACGTTTAGACTATAAGAAAGTAGAGACTATTATAGCTAAGTTCTAAAACGTGTTAACCTAGTATAAGCTAGTATAGCCAAGCCTAAGTAGAATAAGAGAAGTAAATAATTAATACTATAAAGAGGCTAGAAACTATAAGATTAGTAATAAAGTTTAGCTAAAGCTTAATAAATAGTATAAGATAAGATATTAGTTATAAAAGCTTAATTAGAAGAGTACTAAATATATAGTAATAGAGGTAATTAATAGCTACTTAGTTAAGCTAGATACCTCTCTAGGCTACTACCTAGTCTTTTATATTAATAGACTACGCCTCGCTAACTTAGACCCTCTACTAAGCTAAGTATAAGATAACTATTAGCTACTACTATTATAAGTAGGTAACGAGAATAAGTAGTTTATAGAGAAGATTATAAGTAAGAAGTAAAAACGCTAAAGACGTAGTTAGCGCCTTTACTATAAGGTAAAATAAGTTAAATACGCCCTAATAGATCTTTAGCTAGTAGAATTACTAGAGAAAATAGAAGCTCTAGATTAATAAGAGGCCTATATAAAGGACGCTTAGAATAAGGAGAGATACTTACTAGAAGGTTTTCGCTAAGAGACCCCCTAAAGGAGGGGAGGAGGGGGGTATTATAATAGGCTAGAGCCTAGTTAGTAGATACTTAATAATATCTTAGTTACGTGCGTAAGACGCATAGATTAACTACTTACGTTTAAACAACGCTTAGACTATCCGCATAGTCTATAGATAGAAGGTTATTCTAAGCCGCTCTCTAAATAACCTTTAGCACGAGATAGCTTATAGTTCTCTTCTCTATTAAATATAACTCTAGTATACCTATGCAATAGCTCCCTAAGCGTAGCCCCTTATATATATAGCTTAATACTCTTTAGTCTTCTATTCTAATACGCTAGAGGCTATAAGTTTATTATTCTATACCTCTAAATTCTTAAAGTATAGTTGCTCTAGTATAGCTTAGTATACTATTTTCTTAGCTTTAGAGCTAGTAATAGCGATTTATCCTTTCTAATAGTAATTCTTAGCTATATATTCTTATTTCTATATACCTAACACCTATATTCTACTAACCTTTATCTTACTTTAGTACTAGTTACTAAATAGTCTATAGGCGTAGTTTATCCTATATATTATATTAGGTACCTCTTTTACTTAGAGTATAAGCTTATAGGCCTTATTACCTAGTATCTAAGCTTTATTATATAAGTATATTACTAATATTATTATCTAGTAATTATATAGTACGCAAGTAGAGTATACTTTATTAAACTATTCTAATTCTAATAGCTCTCTATTTTCTAGTATTATTCTTTAAGTAGTCTTTATAGAAGTATCTAACTTACTATATTATAGATATACTTTCTATTATAGCGTTTCTAGTACTCTTTCTTAAATAGTCTATCTAGACGTCCTCTTTAGGTCTTTTAATTCTTAAATTATTTCTATACTTTATTAGTTATAATAACGTCTCCTTCTTATTAACCTTAATCTATTAGTATTTCTTTATTAGAGGCTAAGAAAGCGTTTTTCTTCTACTCTATTCTCTTCTATAGATAGTTATTAATTTAGATAGCTAGTTCTATAAGTAAATATAGATCTTCTAGCTTATTATAGTATACTAGGCTATTTTTAATTATTTCCTTTAAACTATTCTTAAATACTATTTAGAGTATAGCATCGTTTTAGTTAATTCGTAACTATAGCTATTTAAACTTAGCTATATATATTAATACTAATTTAGTTTACTTTAAGTAAGTAATTACTTTCTTCGCTTAGTTCTCTACGTTTACTTTGCTAAAGATACGTTCTATTTTATCTTTAAAGTTAGTCTAACTTAAAAATAGAGTTTAGGTTTCTTTCTTTTCTTTTTCTATAGCTAGGTTATAAAGGTAATCTTTAATATATAGCTATATCTAGCTAGCTACTTTCCTTTTATATATATACTTACTATAAGAATCTTTTCCTAATTATTAAGTACTTTATTATACTTATAGTATAAGTTAATATTAGTAAAAAATATATAAAGTTCTAATCTCCTACCTTTATACTTCTCTAGCGTAGCTATCTTAGGCTTATATAGCGCTCGTAGTTTCTTATTTAGCGTAGCTATTAGCTAAGCTATTAGCTAATTAATAGTTTTTATTAAGGCTATTATTTATCTTACCTAAGTTTATAATTATTATTTAAGATTATTTATAGTTTCTTATAGGTACTAGCCTAAGTCTAGAGTCTATTCCTTAGTCTCTAACTTAGTATCTTAGTCTAGTATCTTATTATCTAGGGGTAGAGCTTAGCTAGCCTTATAGCTTATTATAGTAGAGTTTTTATTAACTAATATATTTCTAATCTTACTTAAATAACTTACTAAAAATATCTTTCTAAAAGTCTGTAGGTAGTTAAAGTATTAATATAGGAGGTTATACTACTCTATAATTCTAGTCTATACTAAGGTAGGTAAAACTAATATTATTAAGCCCGCGTTTATAAGGGGCTACGCTTAGAGAGCTATTGCATAGGTATACTAGAGTTAAATTTAATAGAGAAGAGAACTATAAGCTATCTTGTACTAAAGGTTATTTAGAGAGTAGCTTAGAATAACCTTCTACTTATAGACTATATAGATAGTCTAAGCGTTATTTAGACGTAAGTAGTTAATCTATACATCTTACGCACGTAACTAAGATATTATTAAGTATTTACTAACTAGGCTCTAACCTATTATAATACTCCTCTTCTCTCCTCTCTTAGGGGGTCTCTTAGCGAAAACCTTCTAGTAAGCGTCCCTCCTTATTCTAAGCGTTCTTTATATAGGCCTTCTATTAATCTAGAGCTTCTATTTTCTCTAGTAATTCTGCTAGCTAAAAATTTATTAGAGCGTATCTAACCTATTTTACTTTATAGTAAAGGCGCTAACTATATTTTTAGCGTTTCTACTTCTTACTTATAATCTTCTCTATAAACTACTTATTCTTATTACCTACTTATAATAGTAGCGGCTAATAGTCGTCTTATACTTAGCTTAGTAGAGGGTCTAAGTTAACGAGGCGTAGTCTATTAATATAAAAGACTAGGTAGTAGCCTAGAGAAGTATCTAGCTTAACTAAGTAGCTATTAATTACCTCTATTACTATATATTTAGTACTCTTCTAATTAAGCTTTTGTAACTAACGTCTTATTTTATACTATTTATAAGCTTTAGCTAAACCTTATTACTAACTTTATAGTTTCTAGCCTCTTTATAGTATTAATTTATTTACTTCTCTTATTCCGCTTAGGCTTTAGCTATGCTAGCTTATACTAGGTTAAATACGTCTTAGAACTTAGCTATAATAGTCTCTACTTTCTTATAGTCTAAACGTTCTTTAGTAGTATATTTCCTTTAACTTATACTTAGTAGAGCCTTTAACTAGAGAGGGTCTATATTATAACTATATTATAAGAAGAATAGGGATACTCTTATTAATGTTATATCCCTCTTATTAATAGCAATCTAAGCTATAAAGTAGTATATAGCCTAGTTATTCTATAACTAGCTAATAAACGCTTAGACGTACGCTTTCTATACGCTGTTTATTCGTTCTATAGCGCTATTAGTCTATAGGTAAAACGCTATAGATAACTATTAATTAATCTTTAGAATCTTATAAAGGCGTTTCTAAAGCACGCTAATAAACTAGCTCCCTCTATCTAATATAATTACGTTAAGTAACTAATAGTAAGCTACTACTTAGCTAAGAAAGGCTTAGACTACTATCTCTATCTTAATATTAGGTAGTAGAATAAAGATAGCTCTCTTACTTAAGCGATCTATAACAACTATAAAGTAGCTTATACCTCTACTTATTAGTAGTCTTTTAATAAAGTCTATAGATATCTCTTTCTATATCTAATCTAGTATTAGTAGTAGTTTAAGAAATCCTTAGGTACCTTCTTACTATAGCTTTATTCTCCTACAAATATTATAGTTTCTTATATAATATCTAATATTATCTAATATGCCTAGCTAGAAGAAATCTTAGGCGACTATCTTATAGGTAATCTCTCTACCTAGATATCTAGCTAAGAGAGAATTATAGACTTCTCTAATTATTTAGGTATATAGTTTCTTATTATTTAGTACCTATCTTCTACCTTAATATAGCAATTCTCTCTAATCGCTAATTATACACTCTAAGATAGAGTATTTTATACCTAAGCTTAGTAAGAACCTTTATTTCTACTCTAGTACTACTTATACTACTTACTAGTACTATTAATTATTCTTAGAGCTTTTAGCTATAGCTTTTTAAGTTCTAACTAGTCTATACTATTCTTATTAGTAGTAGCATCTTATTAGTCTAACTATTCTTTAGTTAGGCTAAAATAGCTTTCTATTTATCTTACACGAATCCTTACTAATATAACTTAGCTCTTAGTTAAGTTCTTTTTATCCTTGCTTATTTTCTTATAGTAGCGAAACGTTAGTTTTAAAATTTAGATAATACGCTTTTATAAGCGTTCGTCTCTTATATCTTCTAGTAAGTCTTATTCTCTTTTTAAGAGCGCGTTAGCTTTTATATTTTACTTCCCTAGCTAGTATAGTATCTCTATGTTAAATTAGCTTAATAACGCAGTCTAGTAGATTTAATATTTACTTAATATCTTTAGCTTTATAAAGTACTCTAGGTTCTTATAGTTAGTAATTATCTTAAAGCTCTTTACTAAGCAGAGTTTAGCGTTCTATTCTTTTAGATATTATATTATAGCTAGTAGTTCCTTATTATATATCTTATAGTTATATTTATAGGCGTTATTCTTTCTTAAGAAGTACACGTAAGGGCGTAGTATCCCTTCTTTATTATACTAGGATAGCACTCCTTCTATTGCGTAGCTAGAAGAGTTATATTCTAGGATTATATCTTACTTAGAGTTAAACGTCGCTAGAATAGATTCTATTATAAAGATCTTCTTTAGCTTATTAAACGCGGCCTACTTATCTTTTCCTTAGGTAAAGCTTATATTGCTTATTAGATAAGTTAAGAAAGTAGTAATCTTTATAAAGTCTCTAATAAATTTTAGTAGAAGTTAGTAAACCTAAGAAATAATTATACGCCTTTTACTATCTTAGGTACTTCCTACTTCTTAATAGCTTTAACTTTATCTAGGTCTATAGAGATACTTTTCTCTATATTATAATAAAACCTAAGTACTTAGTAGATTTTACTTTAAATTCGCATTTCTTAATATCTATATAGAGTCCTACGCTCTAAAGCTTACTAAAGACCTTTTAGACGTAGTCCTAGTATTATTATAGGCTACTATTAGTATAGATTAATATGTTGTTAAGATATACTAAATAGAACTTATCTAGGTACTCTCTTAATATCTAATTAATATACCGCTAGAAGGTACTTAGAGAGTTTACTATACTAAATAAGGTAACTAACTACTTAAATAGACTAAAGCGTATTCTAAAAGCTATCTTCTATTTATTACCTTCTACTATATAAATCTTATAGAAGGCAGTAATAATGTCTAGCTTTATAAACTACTTAGCCCTACTTATATTATTAAGTGTCTCTTAAATAAGTAGTAGGGAGTATCTATTCTTCCTAGTAATAACGTTAAGCGCGCGGTAGTTAATATATAATTAGAGTCCTCCTTTTAGCTTCTTTATAAATAGAACTAGTAAAGAGGCTAGTAAGCTACTTACGTAGATAAATTCTTTTTCTAGGAGAGCTATAAGCTCTCTTTAGAGCACTAGTAACTCGCCCCTTAATATACTATATAGCGGGCCCTATAGTAGCTATAGCTATTAACTATCTTTTAACTCTAGCTTAATCTTATAGTCTACTTCTAGACCTTAGTATAGGGGAAGTTTTAACGCTTTCTTTAGGTTAAAGAGTTTAAAATAGCTCTAATACTATTTTAGTAGTAATAACCTTATATCTACTACTTTCTTTAGTGCTAACGCCTTATTAATATCTATAATAGAGGTAGTAAATATCTATACTCTCTTCTTTAAGTCTTTAGATCTCCTTATAAGACCTATAAACGTAAATGCGCTTACCTAATATATAGTGCTCTAGGTTATAATACCTTTATCGCACCTTACTTAAATACCTCTTAAGTATATAAATAGGCTTCTTTTTACTAAAGTAATTAAGACGTTTTAGTAGTCTATCTACTCTTTTCCTAAGACTACTTCTTTATCTATACTATTAAGTACGTACGTATAAGTAACCTCTTAGTAGCTATATATATAAACTTAAACTTAGAGACCTTATCTATCTCTAATATCTTTCTATTAATCCCTTCTATTATTTAAGGGTAATTAAGAAGCGCTCTAAACGGCTTCGGCGAGCGAATTTTTTACTAACTAACGCGTAGTATAAATACCTACTATTAATTAATATAGTAGCGTTATAGATAGAGTTCACGATTAAGTACGCTATAAAGAGAGAGGTATTATATACTTCTACTAAAATTAGTTCTATTTACTACTTATCTACTAATCTATCTTCTAAGGCTCTAGACTAAGACTCTAGTCTAGAGCTACTCTTTTCCTAAGTTATCTAACTTGCCTTTATCTATATTCTTTAGAAGAATTTTACTATTTAGTAGTAGCTCTCTTTATACTACTTAGTTTACTTTAGTACTCCTTACTTTAGAACTCCTTCTATAATACTTAGATATATATCTTTTTTTACCGTAGGCGTAGCACTTAACCTAATTAGCGCTTAGCCTACTAGTTCTTATACTCGCTTTACTAGCCTTTATTAGCTCCTAGTCTATCTTCTTAGGTAGTAATAATATTTAAGTATCCTTCTAGTAGCTTATACTATAGGCGCGCTAAGATATTCTCTCTTAGAACTTACTATTAAGATTAATATAATAGAGGTTATCTAAGATTTTAATAGCTTTCTTTATATACTCTTTAAAACTAATATTCTTAGAAGTATATAGTATAAGGTGTTAGAGCTCTACGCTAAGCCCTTCGCTAAATATTTCTTAGAGAATAGACTTACTAAAGTCTTAGCTAGCTTCTACGCGTAGCTAGTTAAACTTAGAGACATAATCCCTAACTAGCTATTAGCCTTACTTTAGATATTAAAGCTTATTTAGAGCCCGTTTTTAATAGTATACGTTAAGAAATTAAGTATCTAGGTGTTTTTATAACTCTTTTATAGTACTTAGCTAGTTCTCTAGTAGCTATAGTAAGAGAACCTAAGTTACTTTCTCTTTAGTCTAACTAAGAATATATCGCTTCTTAGCATCCTAGAAGAGGTATAAGTATAAGTTATACTCTAGTTTACTTTTATACTTATATTTCTAACTTAGGTAGTTTAAATAGTCTCTATTAAAACGTTCTAGGTTAGGAAGCCTCTTCTTCTATAACCTCTCTAAATAGGTAGTCGTGTCTAGCTAGGTCTTAGGTATATAAGTCTAGAGAGCTAGGCTAAGTTTCTATTATTCTATCGCATCTAAACGAGCTATAATAAGGGATAGTAGCTAGACTAGTTAGGCTATTATTACTACTATAGAGTCTTAAGGGACTTTTAGTAGCTCTTATAGTAATTCTCTAGCTTCTCCTACTTTCTTTATTTATCTTATAACTTCGTTTATTATTAGAGCTATAGTAGCTTTCTTCTACCTATTATTCCTAAGTATCTATATAATCTTTTAGTATATTTAGTTATTAGGTACTCTAGCAAGGTACTTAGCTAAGGTGTATATAAATAGCTTATTAGCGTTAAGGTTAGAAAAGTTATCTTCTATTCTAAATAGTAGAGGGCTTCTTGTAAGCTTCTACGTCTATAGCCTACTCCTCTATAGTAAGGACTAATAGGGCTTCTAATTATTCTTTAATTAACTTATATAAGTAATCTCTCTATAGCCTACTCCTCTTTAGTAAGGAACTAGTAGGGCTTATCTCTTACTTATTTTTTATAATAAGGCTTTTCTAAACGACTCTTAGTAGTTATTATAAGTCGCGACTTTTAGAACTAATCCTTACACTTATAATTTTCTCTCGGCCGTTTCTTTAGCTAAGTATTATAGCCTATACTTTTTCTATAGAGGACTAATAAGACTTCTAATAATACTTACTCTACTATAGTAAAGAGTTATTACCTATTCTTTAATCCTTTAAAGACTAATAAAGCTTCTACTACTCTTACTTACCTTCTTATAAAGTCTTTTATAGGTAGTAGGACTTATACCTTAGTACTATTAAGGTATTAAATAGAGCTTTCTTAAATAATATTAGTAATATAGCTTAGAGTCTACTAAGCTAACTAATATTTATTTACTCTAGACATCTTGCGAGGCTAGTAGCGCGTTTAACTAAGCGTCTTATAAGGCTATAGTCCTAGACTAGCTATCTTATAATAGCTTCTACCTACTTATTATCTAAGGGCCTATCGTGCCTTTAAGTAATACTAATCCTATATAGTAGGTTACCCTACTCGTACGTTAAAGTAGTAGTTAAGAGAAATAACGCGCTATAAGTTAATAGAGTCTTATAGTAAGGCTCTATAATTAGAATTAATATAAAATATAAGAGGCTACGCTTAGAGAGCTATTACATAGGTATACTAGAGTTATATTTAATAGAGAAGAGAACTATAAGCTATCTTATACTAAAGATTATTTAGAGAGCGGCTTAGAATAATCTTCTACCTATAAACTATGCGGATAGTCTAAGCGTTATTTAGACGCAAGTAGTTAATCTGTGCGTCTTACGCACGTAACTAAGATATTATTAAGTATTTACTAACTAGGCTCTAGCCTATTATAGCGTTAGCTTATCTAGTAAATAATAAGGATAGTAAGTATTTAGTAATAATAATCTAATTCTATATAAGCAATAGAATAACTAAGTATTAATTTAGGTAAGAGAAGAACTTATAAGAGTTAACTATAATAAGTATATTAAGAGAATTCTCTATAACTATATACTTATTACTTTATCTATTACCTTAGGCTAAGCTTATAGTATCTTAGATATCGCTAGTATCTCTAATACATAATATCTGCTAAGGTTCTAGTATCTTCTAATATTAGGTCTTAGCGAGATACTAGATTACATAACCTAAGCGCCCTACGTTAATTATAACCTCTTTATTATACAATAGTTAGCCTTTAACTTTGCACCCTTTAACTAGAGAAGATATCTAGTATTTATTCATAATAATACCTAAGAACTTAGATAAGGAGACTATTAACACGGGGGGTTATACTGCTCTATAATCCTAGTCCGCACTAAGGCAGGTAAGACTAATATTATTAAGTCTACGTTGGTTATCTAGCGATATAATAGGGATAGTAGGTATTTAGTAATAATAATCTAATTCTATATAAGCGATAGAATAACTAAGTATTAATCTAGGTAAGAGAAGAACTTATAAGAGTTAACTATAACGAGTATATTAAGGGAATCCTCTATAACTATATACTTATTACCTAATCTATTAATATCTATATCTTCCTACTAAGCCTATAGTATCTATAGATATCCTTAATATCCTAGTATCTTAAGGTGTCGTAATATCTACCCTCTTAGCGAGATATCGTATCTTAGTAGGATACTATATTACGTAATCTATGCGCCCCGCGCTAATTATAACCTCTTTATTATACAATAGTTAGCCTTTAACCTTATATTCTTTAACTAGAGGAGATATCTAGTATTTATTTATAATACTATCTCCCCTCTTAGGGCTATTATCTTAATACTCTAGAGTTTTATTTTCTTATGCCGTAATCTATAACGTAGGTTATATATAAGGCTTTAGTATACCTATTATATTATATACTCTTTTTTCTTTATACCTTTCTAACTATACCTAAGGTCTTGAAATCCTATACCCTTCGTCTATACTTATCAACTAATTAGAAGCGCGCTTATACTACGCGTGTAGAGTAGGAGGGCTTAGAGATAGATTTCCGCTATAAGCAATGCGAGGAGAAAAAGCTTTACTACTTTAAAAAAACGTCTTCTAGTCGCTATACTAGGTGTATTTTAGTTAGTACTAAATATAGTCTATTTATTCCTAAGAAAGAGTAGAGAATTGTATAAGAAGAGCGCGAAGAGAAAGAGCTTTTAGTAGCTTATCTAAAAGCGTAGCATATATAGCTAGATACTTAGCTATCTTAATAAGAGCTTAAGCTCTTAGAGGTTTAGAAATAGAAGTAGTCTTTTACTTATTATAACCTTGCGATTCTTACTATTTAGGATTATGCGAAAGAGTAGGTTAAAGGGAACTCCGCCCCTAGTATAGACCTTTCTACTATTAAACTATTACTATTTAGATCTCTAGCTAATATAGGCTAGTTATAAGCTAAACTTAACTTTCTTAATTTTTCTTTTAATCTTTCCTTCTTTCTTAGAGATCTAGTCTCCGCTGCGTTAGATACTTCTAGTAGTACTCCTATACTAGTTCCTTATAGTTTATAAGATTCTATTCTAGTTTCTATATATTATAGCTCTCTAGCTATCCTTACTATTTAACTAAGTACTTTTACTAATAACTATCTTTCTATAGGTCCTTAATTTCTTTAACCTTATACTTATTATCTTTAAGTTTAACGTCTATTACTAACTTAGTATCTAGTAGTACTAGTTCTAGTAGTTTCTTATAAAAGACAAGGTAGATATATATACCTAGTAGTAACTAGAGTTTATAATTTACTAGGCCTATTATCTCTAGAATTTTAAATAGTTCTATTCAAAGATTATCTAATTTTCTATATAGCCTTTTAGTTTTTAGATTTTATTATAATAGGAAAACTTTATCCCCCTTCTTAAAGGTTAGTCCCTTAATCCTTTGCTTATTCGCACTCTTAGATGTTATAAGGTTCCTCTAAGCGATATTTTGGCTTAGTTATTTATATAATTCTTATAAAAGGCGTACTTTATCGTCTACTTCTACTATAATGCTTTTAATATTCTTTAGATCTTAATAAGCGACTAGCTTATATCCGTAGTTCGTATAGTAAGGTAACTATCTTATTATTATAGATTTTGTACTATTATAGGCTAGTTATACTATTATAGGAGTTTAACCTAGTTGTCCTATAGCTTATTAGCGTATATCCTTAAATACTATTCTAATATCTAGTTTATCCTCTCTATCTAGCTATCTGTTTCTAGATAAAAGCTTATTAAAAGCTTCTTTTTTATACCTAACTTTGCTAGGAATATGCTCTAGTATTTAGAAGTAAATAGTTTATTATAGTCTATAATAAACTCTTTAGGTATCCTATATTCTAAGATAAGTGCCTTTGTGACTTCGTAGGCGCACTCTTCTACTGTTATTAATTCTTTAGTAGGTATAAACTTTGCCGTCTTAGTTAATTGATCTACGATTACTAGGATAGTGTCGCAAAGTCTTATAGATTCTAGTTCTAACGATTATAGGAGCTTTACTATAAAGTCTATTATTATACTTATCTATAGTCGTTATAGTAGCGTTAAGGGCTATAATAGGCTATAGAGCTTATATCTCTTAGGCTTATTCTAATAATATGCTAAATAGTTGCCTAGAATATTCTATACCTACGTTCGTAAACGTAGTATTACAAATTCCTTTACTAGTCTCCTAACTATTTCTTCTACTTCTATATACCTATACTCTAGAGACTTATATAGTTCTATAATAAAGTCCTTTCTTATATATAAAAGTATATATATCTAGTCTTTCTAGATTATATCTTAGTACTTCTTCTTATTTTGTAGTAAGTTGTCGTAACTTATACTACCTAGGTCTAGTTGCTAGCTAGCGGCCTTCTACTACTACTACGTTATATATCGTAACCTATTATCTTAGCTTAGTTACTCTAGCTAATTCTAGATAGTTATACTTTAGGCTACTATTAGGTATCTACTTAAGTACTACGTTATATAGTTCTTTATAACCTTCTTCTCGTAGGTTAGATCTTTAGCTTAGGGCGTCTGTAGCTCTATTAAGTAATCTGGCTCTATAAGTAATCTTAAAGTCGAACTAAGAGAGTATCTTAGCCTATTAGACTTATCTTTTATTAAGTTTCTTTGTTATTATAAAACTTATTAGGTTCTAGTAATTAGAAAATACATCGATCTAATATAGAAGTCTTAGTAAATAGACTTCCTATTATTTAAAGGTATCGACTACTCCTAGTAGTTCCTTATTATAAATATTGTAATTAAGTTCTGCTCTAGAGAACTTCTTAGAATAGTAGAATACTAGTCTCTATTTTCTATCCTCGCTCTACTATAATAATATAGCGCTGAGAGCGTAATCTAACGTGTTAGTCTTAACTCGCGTCTTACGTCTTAGGTTATATATTTCTAGTACTAGGGCTTTAAGGAATACCTACTTTAGTTATTTAAAAGCTTTCTAGTGTTTCTTTTTCTATTTAAACTCTACGTCTTTTTTTGTAATCTCTATAAGAGGTGCTGTAATCTAGGAGTAGTTTCTAATAAACTTTCTATAAAAGTTCGCGAATCTTAGAAAGAATTATACGTTCTTAACTATGTTAGGTATTAGCTATTCCTATATAGTCTAGATTTTCTTTGGATTTATTTTAACGCCCTCTATTAAGATAATAAACTTTAGGAACTTTATTTTCTACGTATAAAACTTACACTTCTTAGGTTATAGGTACAACTTACGGTTCTTAAGCTTTCGAAGTACCTTCTTAATAAGTTTAATGTATTCTTTAAGCGTTCCCTTAGAATACACTAGTATATTGTCTAAGTACGCTAGTATAAAGATTTCTAAGTACTTATAGAGTATCTTATTAATAACTAATTAGAAGGTTACTAGCGCGTTTATTAATCTAAATAGTATAACTATATACTTAAATAGTCTATATTTTATTTTAAAAGCTATTTTCTACTTATATTCTTTAGTAATTTAAATATAGTAAAATCCTTCCTAAACGTTGAATTTTGTAAACCACTTAGCTCCCTAGATCTAATCTATAAGCTCTATTATTATTAGTAAGGGATATTAATTCTTAATTATTGCGCTATTTAACCTTCTAAAGTTAATATATAGTTGCTACTTCTTATTAGGCTTCTTTATAAATAGTATTAGCGAGGCTATCTAGCTACTACTCTCGCGGATAAATCCCTTTTTTAGATTTTTTCTAATATACTCTCGCAGCTTAGCTTCGTGCTTAGGCGCGACTAAGTATATTAGTTCTAAAATAAGCTTAGCACTATTTTTAATAAGAATCTTATAATTCTATTCTTAGTGTTCTGCTAACTTAGTTACTTTCGTTTTCTTAAATAGTTCTCTAAACTCGTTTATTCTATACTCTTCTAATATATTTAGTAGTACTAGTCCTTTCTTTATAGTCGCGACCTATCGTATCTAAATAACTTCTATCTTCTAAGGGTCTTTCTTATAGATTCTCGCGATCTTATAAAGTAAGATCGTGCTAATCCTTCTATTCTAAGGTAAGCTCTAGATTGTTAGGCCTATCTCTTTTTATACTCTAGTAACCTTACGCGTAGGTTCTTAGCTAAGTATTCTTTTTTATAGCTAATTAATAGCTAGGTTATACTTAATTAACTAATTATAGCTAATTAATATATCTTCTTCTCTAAGATCTATAATATTAATGTTTATTTAGTCCTCTATCTCTACTATATCTAGTAACACTAGTTAGGTCTCTAGTCTTATTACGCCGCCTCTATACGTTATAAAGTTATTATTAGCTAATACTACTTATACTAGTTAGTTCTTAACTTAGTATAGTATGTTATATCTCTCTATAGCTTAGGACGAGATAACTATCTATATAGCACTACTATCTATAGTCGCTATAATCTTATATCTATATACGCTAACCTCCGCTCTTAACCTAAGATTCTGCGGCTCTAGGTTCTATATATTATAAAGAGTTATTTTAGGATTACCTATACTAGCGTAACTCTATACTTAGTAGTATCCTAGTTTTTTAACTAACCTCGCTTTCTAGATCGTTTCTTTAGAAAGTAGCCTATATTAGACTTCGCGTTCTAATATATTAGGTAATTATTATTATAATAAAAGGTCTAGTATACGAGCTCGTACTATACTAGTCCTATTCTTAGGGTTTTATAAAGGTAATATACTTCTACTAAGTATTCCCTATCTCTTAGATTTAGGTAGTAGTAATCGTCCTCTTATCTCCTAGATTATTCTTTCTACGTAAGGTAGTAGTTGTACCTATTCTTATAGTTAAGCTAGTATAGGTCCTCGTGTTACTCCCCTAGTAGTAGGAGGTTATCCTAATTTCCCTACTATTTTAATAGTTCTAGCTTCTTATATATATAGTAGGCTTCTACCTAATATTCTTTATTAAGGAGCGTCTTATACTATTTATTATTTATCTACTATCTAATAGTCCTGCGTTATCCTTTATAGAACCTGCATCTTAGCTCGTATTTAGTCTAGTACGTAGCTTAATACTCTTTAGTCTTCTATTCTAATACGCTAGAGGCTATAGGTTTATTATTCTATACCTTTAGGTCTTTAAAGTATAGTTACTTTAGTATAGCTTAGTATACTATTTCCTTAGCTTTAGAGCTAGTAATAGCGATTTATCCTTTCTAACAGCAATCTTTAGCTATATATTCTTATTTTCCGCATACTTAACACCTATATTTTACTAACCTTTATCTTACTTTAGTACTAGTACTAACTAGTCTATAAGCGTAGTTTTATCCTATAATATTATATTAGGTACCTCTTTTACTTAGGGTATAAGCTCGTAGGCCTTATTGCCTAGTATCTAAGCTTTATTATATAAGTCCGTGTTACTAACGTTATTGTCTAGTAATTATATAGTACGTAGGTAGAGTATACTTTATTAAACTATTCTAATCCTAATAGCTCCCTATTTCTTAGTATTATTCTTTAAGCAGTCTCTATAGAAGTATCTAACTTTACCGTATTATAGATATACTTTCTTATTATAGTATTTCTAGCGCTCTTCCTTAGATAGTCTATCTAAATGTCCTCCTTAAGTCTTTTAATCCTTAAATTGTTTCTATACTTTATTAGTTATAATAACGTCTTCTTCTCTATTAACCTTAATCTATTATTAGTGTTTCTTTATATTAGGGGCTAAGAAAGCATTTTTCTTCTACTCTATTCTCTCCTATAGATAGTTATTAATTTAGGTAGCTAGTTCTATAAGCAAATATAGATCTCCTAGCTTATTATAGTATACTAGGCTATCTTTAATCGTTTCCTTTAAACTATTCTTAAATACTATTTAGAGTGCAGTATCGTTCTAGTTAATTTATAACTATAGCTATTTAAACTTAGCTATATATATTAACACTAATTTAGTTTACTTTAAGTAAGTAATTACTTTCTCTACTTAGTTCTCTACATCTACTTTACTAAAGATATATTCTATTTTATCTTTAAGTTAGTCTAACTTAAAATAGAGTTTAGGTTTCTTTCTTTTCTCTTCTATAGCTAGGTTATAGAGGTAATCCTTAATATATAGCTATATCTAGCTAGCCGCTTTCCTTTTTATATATATACTTACTATAAGAATCTTTTCCTAATATTAGGCACTTTATTATACTCGTAGTATAAGTTAATATTAGTAAGAAATATATAGAGTTCTAATCTCCTACCTTTATACTTCTCTAGCGTAGCTATCTTAGGCTTATATAGCGCTTATAGTTTCTTATTTAGCGTAGCTATTAGCTAAGCTATTAGCTAATTAATAGTTTCTATTAAGGCTATTATCTATCTTACCTAAGTTCGCGATTATCGTTTAAGATCGTTTATAGTTTCCCGTAAGTACTAGCCTAAGTCTAGAGTCTATTTCTTAGTCTTTAACTTAGTATCTTAGTCTAGCATCTTATTATCTAAGGGTAGAGCTTAGCTAGCCTTATAGCTTATCGTAGTAGAGTTTCTATTAACTAATATATTCCTAATTTTACTTAAACGACTTACTAAAAATACCTTTCTAAAGGTCCGTAGGTAGTTAAAGTGTTAATATAGAGGGTTATACTACTTTATAATCCTAGTCCGCACTAAGGTAGGTAAGACTAATATTATTAAGTCCGTATTAGTTATCTAGCGATATAATAGAGATAGTAGGTATTTAGTAATAATAATCTAATTCTATATAAGCGATAGAATAACTAAATATTAATCTAGGTAAGAGAAGAACTTATAAGAGTTAACTATAATAAGTATATTAAGGGAATCCTCTATAACTATATACTTATTACCTAATCTATAATATCTATGTCTTTCTGCTAAGCCTATAGTATCTATAGATATCTCTAATATCCTAGTATCTTAAGGTGTCGTAATATCTACCCTCTTAGCGAGATATCGTATCTTAGCGGGATACTATGTTACGTAATCTATGCGCCCCGCGCTAATTATAACCTCTTTATCGTGCGATAGTTGGCCTTTAACCTCGCATCCTTTGACTAGAGGAGATATCTAGTATTTATTCGTAACAGAGACTTCCTATAGGTAGGTAATATATAAGTATAGATTAAGGTATATAGTACTATTATTATTAGAGTATAAAAAGATTATACTATATAACTACTATACTTATATAACGTAGCTTACTACTCTAATCTATACTATAACCTTATCTCTTTTAAGATACTCTACTAATAAGGTCTATAGTAAGATACTAAGTTAAACTTAATAGTACTACGTAGCCGTAATAATACTATAATTACTATACTCTAAGAATAATATAGATAATAAGTTATTAAAATAATAATATAAAATAACTATAGAGTAGCTTTATAACTACTATATATACCTAGCACCTAAGATAATAAGCTAAAGTAGTAATATAGTATAAATAAATAGGCTACTTAGAACTTTAGGCACTTAAATATCTTATATATTACTCTAAAGGGTAAAGATTATTAGTGTATCTACTATTAAATATAACGCGTGTAGAAGATTAAAGTTAAAGAGAGTAATAAGAAGAGTACCTAGAGAAATCTATAAAGAACCTAGAGAGCGAGTAGCTATTAACTTTTATAACTATAAAGACGAAAGCAATATAAAAGAGAAAATATAAATACTAATTAGGTATAAAGCGACTAGTTACTTTTAGAATTTCTACTTTAAGAACTATAGCGCCCCCTCTATTATTTAAGCCCTCTAAATATTTATTACTTTTATAAAGATATAATTTAGTATTATAGTAGTAGTTATTAAGACTAATAATAAGACGTTCTAATTAGTAGAAGTATAATAATAGAAACATAATTAGAGTATTACTATTAAGCCTTCTACACTAGATATCTAAGCCTAGAATAGAGGAGTAGAACGCTTAGAGGGTATAATAAAGAAGAAATTATAAGTAATACGCCTTAATACTAACCTACTATAGAAGCTCTAGCTAGAAGTCGTATAATCTGCTATATATCTATATAACTAAATACTCTAATACTTAAATTACTGAAGATTACTATATAAAGAGTTCTTTACTAGAGTTACCTATTAAATTAGAGTTATTACGTTACCTTATAAACTAAATTAGTTCTATCTATATACTTATAGCTATAAGGCCTTCGCGATAATAGATAATATAAAGAGGTATAAGAGACGTTTATAAAGACTTAATCTAAAGGCCTAGATTAGATACCTTATTAGATATTAATTATCTAATATTTTTAGAGTATAGGTACTATTAATAAGAAAAGTTATTAGTACCTATAATATTACTTTTAATAAGTATATAATCTTTAATAGAAGTAAAAAGCAGATTATAAATAATTTATATATAGTACTCTTAAAGAAATCGAATTATAGATATAGATAGTAGAGTTATCTTCTTTACCTTAAGACTAGAACTATAAAACGAATATATTCTATAAGAATAAGACTATAAGCGACTTCTATAAAGTACTATAAGATTAACTCTAATATAATAAAGTAGAAAAGAAAAGAATACTATATTCTATACTACTAAGTACCCTACTTATAGCGTTTATCGCGTAGTAGATAAGTTTAGTTAGATATAAGTAGTTACCTCTAGTCGCTACTAGAAGTAGTAATAAGTGTTAATATAAGGGGTATACTACTCTAAATCCTAGTCCGCACTAAGGTAGGTAAGGCTAATATTATTAAGTCCGCGTTAGTTATCTAGCGATATAATAGGGATAGTAGGTATTTAGTAATAATAATCTAATTCTATATAAGCGATAGAATAACTTTAAGTATTAATTTAGATAAGAGACGAACTATAAGATAAGTTAACTATAATAAGTGTATTAAGAGAATCCTCTAAACTATATACTTATTACCTAATCTATTAATATCTATATCTTCCTACTAAGCCTATAGCATCTATAGATATCTTTAATATCCTAGTATCTTAAGGTATTATAATATCTACTCTCTTAGCGAGATATTATATCTTAGCGGAATACTATATTACATAATCTATACGCTCTACGCTAATTATAATCTCTTTATTATAAGATAGTTAGCCTTTAATCTTATATCTTTTAATTAGAGAAGATATCTAGTATTTATTTATAATACTATCTCCCCTCTTAGGGCTATTATCTTAATACCTTAAAGTTTTATTTTTCTATACTATAATCTATAATATAGGTTATATATAAGGCTTTAGTATACTTATTATATTATATACTCTTTTTCCTTTATACTTTCCTAACTATACCTAAGGTCTTAAAATTTAATACCCCTTATTTATATATATTAACTAATTAGAAGCGCGCTTATACTACGCGTATAGAGTAGAAAGGCTTAGAGATAGATTTCTACTATAAGTAATATAAAGAGAAGAAGCTTTACTACTTTATAAAGACGTCTTTTAGTTACTATACTAAGTATATTTTAGTTAGTGCTAATATAGTCTATTTATTCCTAAGGAAGAGTAGAGATTATAAGAAGAGTGTAAAGAGAAAGAGCTTTTAGTAGCTTATCTAAAGGCGCAGCGTATATAGCTAGATACTTAGCTATCTTAATAAGAGCTTAAGCTCTTAGAGGTTTAGAAATAGAAGTAGTCTTTTACTTATTATAACTTTGCAATTCTTACTATTTAGGATTATGCGAAAGAGTAAGTTAAGAGGAACTCCGCTTTTAGTATAGATCTTTCTACTATTAAACTATTACTATCTAGATCTCTAGCTAATATAGGCTAGTTATAGGCTAAACTTAACTTTTTTAATTCTTTTTTTAATCTTTCCTTTCTTCTTAGGGATCTAGTCTCTACTACGTTAGATACTTCTAGTAGTACTTCTATACTAGTTCCTTATAGTTTATAAAATTCTATTCTAGTTCTTACGTATTATAGCTCTCTAGCTATCTTTACTATTTAACTAAGTACTTCTACTAATAACTATCTTTCTATAGGTCCTTAATCTCTTTAACTTTATACTTATTATTCTTAAGTTTAACGTCTATCGCTAACTTAGTATCTAGTAGTACTAGTTCTAGTAGTTTCTTATAAAAGATAGGGTAGATACGTATACTTAGTAGTAACTAGAGTTTATAATTTACTAAGCTAATTATCTCTAGAATTTTAAATAGTCCTACTTAGAGATTATCTAATTTTCTATATAGCTATTTAGTTTTTAGGTTTTATCTTAATAGAAAAACTTTATCTCTCTTTTTAAAAGTTAGTCTCTTAATTCTTTATTTATTTATACTCTTAGATATTATAAGGTTCTTCTAAGTAATATTCTAGCTTAGTTATTTATATAATTCTTATAAAAGGCGTACTTTATTATCTACTCCTACTACGATACTTTTAATATCTTTTAGATCTTAATAAGCGACCGGCTTATATCTATAGTTTATATAATAAGGTAACTACTTTATTATTATAGATTTTATACTATTATAGGCTAGTTATACTATTAGTAGGAGTTTAACCTAGTTATCCTATAGCTTATTAGCGTATATCCTTAAGTACTATTCTAATATCTAGTTTATCCTCTCTATTTAGCTATCTATTTCTAAGTAAAAGCTTATTAAAAGCTTCTTTTTATACCTAACTTTACTAGAAATGTGCTCTAGTATTTAGAAGTAAATAGTTTATTATAGTTAGTAATAAACTCTTTAGGTATCCTATATTCTAAGATAAGTGCCTTTATAACTTTATAGGCGTACTCTTCTACTATAATTAATTCCTTAGTTAGTATAAACTTTGCTATCTTAGTTAATTAGTCTATAATTACTAGAATAGTATTTAAAGCTAAGCGGATTCTAGTTCTAATAATTTTAGAAGCTTTACTATAAGTCTATTATTATATTTATCTATAGTCGCTATAGTAGCGTTAAGAGTTATAATAGGCTATAGAGCTTATATCTCTTAGGCTTATTCTAATAATACGCTAAATAGTTGCTTAGGATATTTTATACCTCTTATAAACGTGGTATTATAAATTCCTTTACTAGTCTTCTAACTATTTCTTCTACATCTATATATATATATTCTAGAGACTTATATAGTTCTATAATAAGATTCTTCCTTATATATAGAGATATATATATTTAGTCCTTCTAGATTATATTTTAGTACTTCTTCTTATTTTATAGTAAGTTATTATAACTTATACTACCTAGGTCTAGTTGCTAGCTAGCGGCCTTCTACTACTACTATATTTATAATATTAAACCTATTATCCTAGCTTAGCTACTTTAGCTAATTCTAGCTAGTTATACTTTAGACTACTATTAAGTATCTATTTAAGTACTATATTATATAGTTCCTTATAACCTTCTTCTTATAAGTTAGATCTTTAGCTTAGGGCGTCTATAGCTCTATTAAGCGATCTAGCTCTATAAGTAATCTTAAAATTGAACTAAAAGAGTATTTTAGCCTATTAGACTTATCTTCTATTAAGTTTCTTTATTATTATAAACTTATTAGGTTCTAGTAATTAGAAAATATATTAATCTAATATAGGAGTTCTAGTAAATAGACTTTCTATTATTTAAAGGTATTAACTACTCCTAGTAGTTCTTTATTATAAATATTATAATTAAGTTCTGCTCTAGAGAATTTCTTAGAATAGTAGAATACTAGTCTCTATTTTCTATCCTCGCTCTACTATAATAATATAGCGCTAAGAGCGTAGTCTAACGTATTAGTCTTAACTCGCGTCTTACGTCTTAGGTCGTATATTTTTAGTACTAGGGCTTTAAGAAATACCTACTTTAGTTATTTAAAAGCCTTTTAGTATTCCTTTTCCTATTTAAACTCTACGTCTTTCTTTATAATCTCTATAAGAGGTACTATAATCTAGGAGTAGTTTCTAATAAACTTTCTATAAAAGTTCGCGAATTCTAAGAAAGATTATATATCTTTAACTATCTTAGGTATTAGCTATTTCTATATAGTCTAGATTTTCTTTAGATTTATTTTAACGCCCTCTATAAGATAATAAACTCTAGGAACTCTATTTCCTATATATAAAACTTATACTTCTTAGGTTATAGGTATAACTTATAGTTCTTAAGTTTCTAAAGTACCTTCTTAATAAGTTTAATGTGTTCTTTAAGCGTTCCCTTAGAATATACTAGTATATCGTCTAAGTACGCTAGTATAAAGATTTCTAAGTACTTATAGAGTATCTTATTAATAACTAATTAGAAGGTTGCTAGCGCGTTTATTAATCTAAATAGTATAACTATATACTTAAATAGTCTATATTTTATTTTAAAAGCTATTTTCTACTTATATCCTTTAGTAATTTAAATATAGTAAAATCCTTTCTAAATATTAAATTTTATAAACTACTTAGCTCCCTAGATCTAATCTATAAGCTCTATTATTAGTAGTAAGAGATATTAATTCTTAATTATTACGCTATTTAACCTTCTAAAGTTAATATATAGTTGCTACTTCTTATTAGGCTTCTTTATAAATAGTATTAGCGAGGCTATCTAGCTACTACTCTCGCGAATAAATCTCTTTTTTAGATTTTTTCTAATATACTCTCGTAGCTTAGCTTTATACTTAGGCGCGACTAGTGTAGTAGAGGAAATAGGGATAATAGAAGCCGAAGAACGCTTAGATATAGAGATACTAAAGCGCGATAAACATTACTTAGAGATAAATAATATATATATATACTACTTAATATAATTTCTAATATCTTGTATTAAGTATACGTGTGATGGGCTAGAGCCCAGTAGGTAAATCCTCGATGGGATCTCGGTCACGTGCGTAGACGCACGCTAGGGCCATACCCCTAACTAGCGGTCAAAGGATAACCCGAGCTGCGCACAGACGCGCACTGAGTGACCTTCGAGCGGGATAGCCCATAGCTCTCTTCTTCATCGAATAACTCCAGTATACCTGTGCAATAGCTCCCCGAGCGTAGCCCCTTACATTTTGTATTCGATCCCAATCAACAGAGCCTTGCTACAAGACTCTGTTAACTTGTGGCGCGTCGATCCTCTTGACCGCTACTTCAACGTGCGAGTGGGGTAACCTGCTACACGGGATTGGTGTTGCTTGAAGGCACGATAGGCCCTCAGACAACAAGTAGGCAGAAGCCATCGTAAGATAGCTAGCCTAGGACTGCAGCCTCGTAGGACGCTCAGTCAAACGCGCTACTGGCCTCGCGAGACGTCCAGAGTGAACGAACATCGGTCAGCTAGGTGGACTCCAAGCTGTGTCGCCGAACATCGTTCAGGAAAGCCCTACCCGATACCTCGACAGTACTGAGGTGTAGGTCCTGCTACCCGCAAAAGACTCATAAGAAGGTGAGCGAGAGCGGTAGAAGCCCTGTTAGTCTTCAAAGAATTGAAGAACAGGCAACGACCCCTTGCTATAGTAGAGCAAGCGTCGTTAGAAGTCCTATCGGTCCTCTACAGAAGAGGCATAGGCCACGATACTTAGCCAAAGGAACGGCCGAGAGGAAATCGTGAGCGTGAGGATTGGTTCCAAAAGTCGCGACTTATAACGACTACCGAGAGTCGTTCGGAAAAGCCTTGTTATAGAGAACAAGCAAGAGACAAGCCCTACCAGTTCCTCACCGAAGAGGAGTAGGCCACAGGGAGATTACCTGTGCGAGTCGATCGAAGAACGATCGGAAGCCCTACCAGTCCTCACCGCAGAGGAGTAGGCCACAGACGCAGAAGCTCACGAGAAGCCCTCTGCTATTCAGAATGGAAGACAACCTTCCTAACCTCAACGCCGACGAGCTGTCCGCATACGCCTCAGCTAAGTACCTCGCCGGAGTACCTGACGACCAAATATACCAGGAAATCGTGCAGATGCTTAGGAATGACGGGTGGAAGGAAGCCGCTATAGCCCCGATGATAAACGAGGTCGCAAGACGAACGAAGGAAGCAGGGGAAGCCAGAGAATCACCACAGGAGCCACCGAAAGTCCCTCAGGACCCTACGGCAGCGATGATGGGCCAACCATCACAAGCCCAACAGGACAACGTGTCCCAGATGATAACCCAGATAATGGGCCTGCTAGGACCGATGGCTAGTCGGCTAGAAGCCTTAGAAAAACAGCGCACCGCTGAACTCCTCTCGGCTACTCCTCAGGTCAGGACGCCCGCGCGTGCCAACACACCTCCCTCCCACGCGCCAACGCCTGTCCCTACGAAGAGTAAATTCCCCCATCCAGAACCATTTGATGGGGATAGATCGAAATACTTAGCCTTCCGCTATAAGGCAAAAGCGAAACTTCGACACGAATATGAGGGAGCTCTGAGCGTCGCTCAGATAGAGTACGTAGTGAGTAGATGTTCTGGTAAGGCCGCAGACGTACTACTACCTGGGCCGAAAAATACCAAGACTACAGCGGCATTGACGACTTATGGCACTTCATGGACCAGCAATACGACGACCCGCACCAGAAGTCGAAGGCCTTTGATCGGCTCTCGAACCTAAGGCAGGGCAAGCTATCAGTTAGGGACTACCACATGGAGTTCAACCGGCTTGAGATCCAGTCAGGCGAACACTTTGGCGAGACAGCAAAGAAGAGCATGTTTCTGAAGGGCCTTCATGCAAAGCTACAGGAAGCCCTCGCTACAGTAGACGAGGACCTGTCGTACGAGCAGCTTATCAACAAAGCTATCCGGACGTCCGACAACCTGTACCGGGTAGGTCTAACAACCCGAGCCCGACAAGGACATACGCCAGTAGAGCAGTCAACTCCGAAGAGTACTCGGACACCATCGCCACCTGAGAAGATGGACTGGGAGCCAACGAAAGCTGGCAAGGCAAGTACTAGAGCCAGCAGGCCGAGTGCCGATCAGATCAGGTGCTACGCCTGCGGTGAGAAAGGACACATATCCAAGTATTGTGGGAAGAGTCCTAAGGCAAGGAGCACCAAAGTAAGCCGAGCGGCACGAAGGGAGCCACTGTCAGACAGCAAAGATCCCCCAAAGGATACAGATGAAGGCGAGTCGGACGACTCGGGAAAGAGTAGCTCCAGACCAGAGTCTCAGTCTGGAGCCTCAGAAGATGGATCGGCAGACAAGTAGTGAATGGAACCAATTTCAGCAGAAGCACATGAACACCCCTCCCCTTACAGCGCACTTAATTGTGAACTCTGTCTATAACGCTACCGCGTTGATCGATAGTGGGTGTTTGTGCTACGCGTTGGTAGTAGAGAATTCGCTCGCCGAAGCCGTTTAGAGCGCTTCTCGATTACTCCTCGGATGATAGAGGGGATCGATGGAAAGATATCGGAGATAGACGAGGTCTCCAGGTTCGAGTTTGATATGCACGGTCACCGAGAGGTTATCTATGCGTACGTACTCAACAGCATGGATGAAGAAGTTGTCCTGGGAAAAGGGTGGATGGACCACCAGGACGTCTCAATTGCTCCAGCAAAAAGGAGCCTGTTTATACACTCGAGAGGCATTCGAGTGAGGTGCGATGAAGGCATCGCAACCCGGAGCGCTACACATCAGGTGAGCGCATCCACGTTTATAGGTCTTATAAGGAGATCCAAAGACCCGAAGAAGAGAGTGCAGATATTCGCCGCCTCTATTGCAGACATCAACAAGGCGTTAGCACCAAAGAAGGCAGTAGATGTAAAGTCACTACTGCCGAAACAGTATCAGAGCTATTTTGAGCTCTTTAACCCAAAGGAAGCGTCGAAACTTCCCCCACACCGAGGTCCCGGAGTAGACCACAAGATCGAGCTAGAGTCAAAGGACGGTCAACAGCCACAGCCGCCGTGGGGCCCGCTGTACAGTATGTCGAGGGGCGAGTTACTAGTGCTCCGAAGGGAGCTCACAGCCCTTCTGGAAAAAGGATTCATCCGCGTGAGCAGCTCGCCAGCCTCTTCACCAGTTCTATTTGCGAAGAAGCCAGGAGGAGGACTCCGATTATGCATCGACTACCGCGCGCTCAACGCCATTACAAGGAAGGATAGATACCCCCTACCACTTATCCGAGAGACACTCAACAATATAAGCAAGGCTAAGTGGTTTACAAAGCTAGACGTAATTGCCGCCTTCCATAAGATTCGTGTCGCAGAAGGTGACGAATGGAAGACAGCTTTTAGAACACGCTTTGGTCTATTTGAGTGGTTAGTTACTCCATTTGGTATGGCAAACTCTCCGAGTACCTTCCAGCGGTATATCAATTGGACATTGAGGGAGTACTTAGACGAGTTCTGTTCAGCATATCTCGACGACGTATTGATCTAACGATGGCAGCCTACGGCAACACCAGGATCATGTCCGAAAGGTCCTCAGCAAGCTCCAGAGCGCAGGACTCCATGTGGATATCAAGAAATGCGAATTCGAAGTGAAATCCACCAAGTACTTAGGTTTTATTATCGACGCAGGAAAGGTATCTCTATGGACCCAGACAAGGTTAAAGCTATTAAGGAGTGGGAAGCACCTAAGACAGTAAAAGGCGTACGATCATTTCTTGGGTTTGCCAACTTCTACCGAAAGTTCATTAGGGACTTTGCAAAGATCGCTACCCCCTTAACCCGCTAACAGGCGATGTGAGCTTTACCTGGGAAAAGACGAGCAGGCCGCGTTTGATAAGCTGAAGGAGATCTTTGTAATGGAACCTATCTTAGCGACATTCGACTCTGAGCGAGACACAGTCCTGGAATGTGACTCTTCTGGCTACGCAACAGGAGGAGTGCTATCCCAGTACGACGAAGAAGGGATACTACGCCCTTGCGCGTACTTCTCAAGAAAGAATAACGCTCACGAATGCAACTACGAGATACACGACAAGGAGCTACTAGCTGTAGTACGATGCCTGGAAGAATGGGACGCCGAACTCCGCTCAGTGAAGAGCTTTAAGGTGATTACTGATCATAAGAACCTAGAGTACTTTATGAAGCCAAAGATGTTGAGCGAACGTCAAATCCGCTGGGCCGCGTCATTGAGCCGATTCAACATGGAGATACTGTACCGGCCAGGGAAGCAAAACGTGAGAGCTGACGCGCTCTCGAGAAGAGAACAGGACCTGCCAGAAGACGCAGGAGACGAACGCTTGCAAAAGCGTATTGTCCAAATCCTGAAACCGACGTCCCGCTGCTACGAGGAAGCGAGCGAAGATGAAGAGGACTCGGATAAGAGCTGGGTTATGTCGGCAAGGATTCGTGTAAGACGAACAGGAAGCTGTCCCAGCCTGACCGAAGAACAGCCAGATCAACAAGACGCCGCCGCCAACAAGAGCGGTACAGAGCAGTCAGAACAAGTAGGACAAACAGGAGACAGTCCTAGTCCAACTGAAGGGCAGTCAGAGCAGCAAGAAGACCTAGCCCAAAGAAACGAGCTCGAGGAGCTATGGCTAGAGGCTCTGAAGAACGATCGGCAGTACCAAGAAGCAACGCAGGCAGTGATAGGGCAAGAACGAAGGTTCCCCCAAGCTTAGGCGTAAAGTGCTCGATCTCAGAGTGTGAAGTTAGTAACCAAGGAGGGTTACTATACAGAGGTAGAAGATGGGTGCCAGACAACGAGAGTCTACGCACCAAAATAATCAGTGGAGTCCACGACTCTCTCTCAGCTGGTCACCCAGGGAGAGAGATTACCTACAAGATACTCGCCCGAGAGTTCTTCTGGCCAGGCATGACAGGTAGCATCAGACGCTACGTGCGCAACTGCGACGTATGCGGAAGAACTAAACCATGGAGAGAAGGCTCCCAAGGACTCCTAAAACCATTGCCAATACCAGACAGGATATGGAAGGAGATCTCAATGGACTTTATTGAGGGACTGCCAACTAGCGAAGGCATGACTTTTCTTATGGTTGTCACTGACAGGCTCAGCAAGGGATCAATCTTCATCCCATTACCTGACATCAAGACGGAAACAGTTGTCCGAGCGTTCCTCAGACAAGTAGTAGCCTACCACTGGTTACCAGATGCCATAACTTCCGATAGAGGTAGCCAGTTCGTGAGCGTGTTATGGGAGCGCCTCTGCGAGATCCTGAAGATTAGGCGACGGTATCAACATCCTTCCACCCCCAAACTGATGGCTCGACCGAGAGGATGAACAGCGTGTGGGAAGCATACACCCGAGCGTTCATCAGCTGGGCCCAAACAGACTGGGCACCTCTCTGCCCAATGGCCCAAATAGCTATCAATGGTAGGGACGCAACATCAACAGGAGTAGCGCCATTCTTCTTGCAACATGGATACAACGTAGACCGCTGCAACTAGAAATCTCTCAAGGAGCCGACCAGAAGAAGTACACCACCGAAAACGTTCAGACCGCAAGAAGGCAGAAGCTATCGTAGCTAAGTTCCGAGACGTATTCGACCTAGCGCAGCAAGCATGGCCACAGCCCAAACAGAACAAGAAAGGCAGGCAAATAGGCACCGCAAAGAAGCAAAGAGGTACCAGGTCGGTGACAAAGTCTGGTTGCGGCTCGACAAACAATACAGGACAGGACGACAGTCACGGAAGCTTGACTGGGAGTGCTAAGTATACAGTAGTCAAGTGATCAATAGCCACTCAGTTAAGCTGGATACCCCTCGGGGACACCACCCAGTCTTTCACGTTGACAGACTACGCCTTGCCAACTCAGATCCTCTACCTAGCCAGGTACAAGACGACTATCAGCCGTTGCCGTTACAAGTAGGTGACGAGAACGAGTGGTGTAGAGGAGATTATGAGTGAGAAATTGGAACGCCGAGGTCGTGGTTGGCGCTTTACTACGAGGTGAAATGGGCTGGATACGCTCTAACAGATCTCCAGCCAGCAGAATTGCTAGAGGAAACAGAAGCTCTAGATCGATGGAGGCCTATACGAAGGACGTCGGAGCGAGGAGGGCGTACCAGAAGGGTTTCGCCGGGATAACCCCTAAGAAGGGGAGGGAGAAGGGGGGTATTGTGATGGGCTAGAGCCCAGTAGGTAAATCCTCGATGGGATCTCGGTCACGTGCGTAGACGCACGCTAGGGCCATACCCCTAACTAGCGGTCAAAGGATACCCGAGCTGCGCACAGACGCGCACTCTGAGTGACCTTCGAGCGGGATAGCCCATAGCTCTCTTCTTATCGAATACAACTCCAGTATACCTGTGCAATAGCTCCCCGAGCGTAGCCCCTTACAATACGTTTCTATAGGTATTCGCTCTACTATATATAGCGACTAATTTATAACTTAAACTTCTAGCTTACCCTTAGAAGAGCTAAGCGCTACTATTACGCATTATCTAATAAGCTTTTATAATAGCAATATCTAGAAAGTTTAAGAATAGAAAGAATATAAGAATATAGAAGTAGACTAGGAAGAGCTAAAAGAGTTTTATAATATAGATATCTAAGCTAAGTAAGTAAGCTTAAAAGAAAAAAGCGATTAGAGTAAAAGAGTTATAAAGAATCTAAAAGGTAATTAGATAATAAGAATTAGAATACTATAAGGCGTAGAATAGCCTAGAATAGTAATCTAGAAAGAAGTAAGATAATAGGATATTAGAACGCGGGGGTATATAGGAAACCCTTAAATAATATAAGAGAAGTAGTAGAGAATAAGAAGGCGCCTAAATATAGCTTATATAAGCGTAAGAGCTAGATTTAGGCGTATAATCGCTAGAGTATAGCTAAAAGTAAATTAAAGAACTATAATAAGTAGTAAGAGGGGTACTCTATTAGATAGTAATAGTAGAGTAGTAAATATTATAAACTATTAGAAGGAACTAGAGAGTTTTAAAGTTTCTAAAAAGAAGTTAGTAAGCAACTAGATAAAAGGGCTTAAAATTACGCTCCTAAGAAAGGAGCGCTACTAAATAGTACTTAGTATAATAATAGTAATATTAATTATTATAACTTATATAATTATTATGCTAATCTTTTATATAAGCTTAGTACGTATCTTTACGCAGATAAGTAATAGTTAGAGTAGTAGTAAAGAGTTAAGTAAAAAGACTAAAAGATAGGTAACGCTAGACCTATCTAAAAGATAGTTAGATATAATAGAGTTCTCTCTTCAGTCTAAGAATACTACTACTAAAAACACCTTAGAAAGATAAGAGAGTAGCTATAAATATACTAGATAATAATATCTAAATAATAGAAGTGCCTCTAATTATCTATCTACTAGAGTTTTTAGTATTATAATAACTTCTAATACTTAGTAAATCGTACTAGCCTTTAATAGCGTAGAAGCGATATAAGTTAGAGATAGTAAAGGTCCTTTAGATAATAGTAGATATAGCGAGTAGAAGCACTATACTAGTATATACTTTATAGCTACTACCTTACCTAGCTAATAGTATTCTAATATTTAATAGTAATAATATTACTCTATTTATAGAGCGCTATAAAGAGATAGCCTATTACTATAAGTTTATACCTAAAATAATACTTAAGAGGCTTTTAGCGCACTATAGCTATAAATAGAAGAAGATTATTTAGTTAATAAAAGAGTTTAAAGAAGCCTAATAAATAGGAAGCTAGAAAGACCTCTAAAAGGCACTTAAGAAATAGTTTCGCACTAATAATAGGTACTAATAGAAAGTTAGGATAGAGTACTTTAAGTACTAGCTTAAGAAGTATTAGGCCTAAATAAAGCTTAGTACTATAAAGTATCTATAAGAGTTTTATATCTAAAGTAGGCACTATATTAAAGCTACTATAATTAAAGAAAGTAGAAAGAGATTCTATCTTATAAAAGGACTTCTACTTAGATAGGTAATAAAGGTTCTAGAAAGGTTCTAGCTTTATATAGATAAGCCTTTATCTTTTAACTATAAATAGATTTCTAACTACCTTTTAAAGCAATTAGAGATAGAGGAGATACTAAGATACTTACTTAAAGAAAGTAGTAAAGAAGTTTACTCTAGAGGTAGAATTTACTTAGCTATAGCGAAAGCGTCTTAGAAAGTAGCTTATAAGTAATAACTAGCTTCTTAATAGATAATAGTCTTTAAGCCTTAAATATTAAGTATTCCTCTTAAGAATTACGCTCTAAAGCTTACTTAGAAATAACTTCCGCTTAGATTAACACTAACTAAGAATAAGATTAATAGCCTAGTAGATAAGATACTTTAGCTTAAGCTAAATAAGGCTTAGCTAGAGTTAGAACTCTAGAACTTTTAATAAACGCCTTAAAAAGCGGAGTTAATAACTAATTAGGTTATCTAGAGAGAGGTTAATAAGTAGACTAATAAGTATATAGTAGTATTACGTAGCTATATACTTTAAGCTAGCGGTATAGTTTATAACTAAAGCTACTAGTATAGTAGCCTAAATAGCGGTTAGTAACTATAGCGCTAATATTAGTAGAGTTATATATAGCTAACTTAGAACTAGAATAGCTATTAGAACTATAGTAATAACTTCTAGAACTATTAGAAAGAATAGATTATAGTAACTAAAGTAACTAATATAGGTAAGAATTAGAGGTAGGACTTCTCTACTAGGTTTATAATAAGATAAACTATTAGAAAAAGAATTACCTAACTCTCTAAGCCTATATTAATAAAGGTTAGTACTATCTTAATAACTAATTAGTTCTTAACTAGGGCACTTTAGATTACCTATAAAGAAGAGTTATAAACTTAGAGCTTTACTTATAGAAGGATTTAATAGCTTCTAAGATTAAATAACGCTAAATTAAGTAAGATATTAACCTTATATTTACTCTATCTTTTCTAAGCGAGGTTTAGGAAGCTAGACGTATTAAGAATATTATAATTTCTATCTAAGTTATCTCTAATAATACTAGAGTAATCCTATCTAAAGACTATAACTAATTCTAGAACCTTTCTACTATTCTTAGCGAATTTAACTTAGAAAAGAGTTTTATACTATATAGAGCTAACTAGTATACTATAGTATAGTAGTATTAGCTACTATTACGCGAAGCGACTTAGGTAAGAAACCTTTAGCTAGCTATAACTTAGGAAAGATTTAGAAGAATACTTAGAAAACTATTCTTAAGAAGCCTAGTAGTAAATATATTCTATACTTTAGGGGGTATAAGAACTAGAATAATAATTACTTTATAGACTAAAGTCTAAGTAAGGATTATACTATATAATTTATAGATACGCTAGGACTAGTAGATATAGATATACTTAATACTCTAAGGGATTTTAAGCTAAATAAAACTCTAAAGGATACTTACTTAGAGCCTAGAGAAAGATAGGTAAAAAAGTACTATATAGTAGAAAAGCTAGTCCTAGACGCTTAGAAGGTTATTTAGTAGATTTTAAATACTAAAGTTAAGCTACTACTTAAAATAGTTCTAGGAAATATACTAGAAGTCTATAAGAAGCTTTTTTAGATAGGATATACTATAGAGAAGTTTAAAAAGATTAAAGTTAACTTAGTAGCTTAGGCACTAATAAGCGAGGATAAAGATAACTTAGAAGAGAATCTTAGGCCTAGAATCTAAGTTAATTTACTATTATTAGAATAGCTACTAGACTATATACTAGTAGAGGCCTTAGCTAGAAAGGTTACGTAATACTACTATATTAACGCTAAGTATTAGACGGACGCTTAAATTAGTTATATATAGTAAAATATTATTCTAGAAAAAGACTATAAAGTAGGCCTAGTAGAAGGTAATATAAATAACGATTAGTAAGAATATAACTAATTAGCTAGTATTAAATACTTATAAAGAGACTACTCTAAAGTTCTAATTAATATTTAGGGTAATACTTTCTCTCTTTATTAGATTCTAGAGTAGAACTTAATATAATAAAGAAAAATAGTAGAGAAAGTAAGTCTTCTAATTACCTCTCTACTAAAAGTATACTATTAGCGCGTATGGTATCTACTAATAGTACTATATAAAGTTTTGCGGGTATCGTATAGAGTATACTTATACGTATTAGGTAGATTAAAGTTAGACTAATTTCTTTATAGTAGAGAGTTATATAAACTCTATTATATTAGGTAATTCTTTTCTAACTAACGCTCGCGCGAGGCTTAAGTATATAACTAATAGGCTTACTTACTACTATATCTTTAGCAAAGATAGAGAGTTTAATATAAAATTATATATATAAGAAGTAATTAGATTTATACGCTAAGAGTATATATAGGACCTACGTTAGAAAACTCCTAAGGAGTATAATTACTAGCGTAATACTCTCTTATTATAAGATAGAATAGCTAGCTAAAGATAGATTATAGAGAGAAGTAAACTTAATTAGAATATAGATAGAGTAAGAAAGCCTAACTAAGGACTTATAAGGGATACGACTAGTAATAGAGTAGCTAAGAAAGATTTAACTAGATAAGAGACTAATACTTATAGAAATAGGTATTTTGTTTAGAGATCGAGCTTCTTAGGAAAGGGGCTAAATAAGTGTATTATAGTAAGAGATAAAGATAGACTATTTAATTATTAAATAACTTTACTAAGAAGCTATTAGAAGAGATTCTCTTAGAAGTTATAAAGCTAATAAAGAAATATAAGTATAAAGAAAGAGATATAGAGTTAGTATAGAAGGACTAGCTAAAAGATACTTAAAGGTAGGAAAGAGGCCTTATAGTAAAAGTAATATTAATACTTCTAACTAGCCTAAAGAGTAATTAGAAGGATAAATTAGCGCTTAAGATAAATAGTATATATAAATATAAAGAATAGAAAATAGAGCCTATTAATAACTTAGGCTAAACTCTAAGAGAGGTTAAAGGGTAATTAGATTAGAAGAAAAGAGCTAAGGCGAAGTAGATCCTAAATTATAATAGTAATAAAGCGCCTTTTAGCTAATACTTTAAACTTTAGTATACTTTATTTCTAAGAGGTACTTAGATTACTCTAAAATAGCTAGTAGAAATAAAGATATTACTAGATCTCTAGCTAAAAGAAAGAGAGATATTAGAGAAACTACTCTATAGAAGAGAGTTAGCCCTTACCTAGAACTTTAGAGAATTAGAAAGAGTTAGCTAAGAAGTAATTCCGCTAGTTATTATTAATACTATTCTATATAAGGCGTAGCGAGCGGACTAGTTTTCTATTCTAAGGAAGCTTTAAGAGGTAGTTATTAAGATAATCTAGAACTAGATTAATAGGGGCACGCTAGAGCTTTATAAGAGCTAGTATTATAACTCTTAGTTTCTAGTAGTAAAGAAGAATAAGAGCTATTAGCTAATTAATAATACTTAGAAGATTAATAGTATAATAATTTAAGATACTAATTTACCGCCTAACTCTAATAAGTTCTTAGAAGAGTTACTAGCTATACTATTATATCGCTTATAAATTTCTTTTTAGGATATAACTAAGTAGAGCTTTATAAGAACTTAAAAGATATTATAGCTTTCTTAACGCTACTTAGACTTATTTAGTAGTATACTTTACTAATAAGTACTACTAATTTAATTATAAAGTTTGTGCGCGTAATAACTAAAATCTACTAGAATTATATTCTAAACTACTATATACCTTACCTAGATAACGTTTGCGTTAAGGGACCTAAAATAATATATAATAAGAAAGAAATTAAGCTAGATATCTACTAATATATTACTAATACCTCTAAATATAGATTAGGTTCTTATAGATATAGAAAGGGCTAGAGTAACTATCTTAAAGTATAAATCTAATTTCTACTATACTAATAATTATTATTAGGTATAGAATTAATTAAAATAGTAGACACCTAGATATAAAAAAGGTTAAGAAGATTCTTACCTAGCTAAAACTAATAACTAGAAAAATATCTAAATATTTATTAAAGTCTACGTTTATTATAGAATCTAAATTATTAGCTTTACTATAGTCGTAGAACTATTATTTCTTCTACTTAGAAAGAATACCCCTTTCTATTAGAAATCTAAGTAGTATTTAGCTATAGCTTCTCTTAAGGAGAGTTTATATATAGCGCCTATACTTATCTTAATTAACTATAGCGAACCTTTCTAAGTAATATTTATAGTAGTAGATAGATTAAAAAAAGAATAAGGCGCTACCCTTATATAGCTTAATACGCTTAGGCGCTAATACCTAATTAGATATAAAAGTAGAGTCTAGTTAATATTAGAAAGAAATTAGAACTTAGGTAAATATAAGTATAAAGCGTTACTATTAATACTAAAGAAGTTTGCTCTTATTTATATAGAGTAAGATTTATAGTAGAAATAGATACTAAAATACTTATAGCATAGCTTTAGCGTAGTGTAATAGACCTACTAAAAGTACTTATTATAAGATAGCTTACTCTTTTAAACCTCTAAGATTTTAATATTATTTATATACTAAGAAAGAAGAATATAGTAGCTAACGCCTTTTCGCGTAGGCTTAAGCTAAAGAGATAGAAACTACAAGAAGAACTAGAAGAGGATATTAAAAACTTTATTAATATATATCTAAATACTACTTAGCTTATTTTAGAGGAGATTTATAAGATAACTTTAGCGCTTTTATATAGCTACTACTTAGTAGACCTTTTCTTTAGTACTAAGCTATTAGACAATAGCTATTTAGAAGAATCTTAGTAACTTATAGTATAAATTCTTTTTAGAAAACGCCTAAAGAACCTTAATAGGTTAGAATTATATAAGTTTAAATATAAGGCGTTATAAATAACTATTAGAGAGCGATATCTCTTTATACTACTAAGTAGAGAAAGGCTTTTACGCTAAGTTATAGATACCCTAGATAGTAATAAGAGATTATTAGAGAACTATATAATAACTTAGAGTATAAAAGTAAAGAGGTATATAGCGTAAAGTTTAGACACGCTATTACTAGAAAGGGTAATATAAATAAGTTAAGAAGTATATTTATCTTATTCTAAATACTAATTATATATATTAGTAATAGTATAAGAAGCTTTATAGCCTATAAAACTACTTTCTATTCTCTTTAGATAGATTATAATTAATATTATATATATACTACTAGGACTAAATAGCCGTAAGTACCTAATAGTTACTTAGAACTACGCGTCTAGTTAGCTAGAAGCTAAAGCGCTAGTAAAAAATAATTTAAAAGCTATTTAGAAGTTTCTAATTAACAATATATTTAGTAGATAGAGACTACTACTAAAAATATTAGCTAATAGTAGACTAGAGAATAAGAGACTAGTTAAGAACCTATAGTAGTAATAGAGTATTAATAGAGTTATTTTAAGTACTTATTATCTATAAAGGTAAAGTCTAATTAAGTAAGGCTATACTTCTATAGTAGCGGCACTAAAGAAGCTTTAGAGAAACTAAGTAAATAACTTAGCTAATATACTCTAGGCTAACTAAATAACTATTAAATAATCTATATAGAAGATACTAGCGTACTTAGTATTAGGCTAGAAATATATTCTTCTAGTGGAGCTTTTAATCTCTACGTAGTAAATATTACTATAGTTAGAAGTTAAAGATACTCTAATACTACTTATAATAAGAGCTTAGTAATTCTAAAGAAGAGATAAGAGGTTCTAGGAGGCTATTAATAGAATAGTATAGCTTAGATAGAAAAATAAAGACTACTTTAATAACGCGAAGGTTCTTTAGAAAGAACTATTAGCTATTAGAAATCTTATATTACTACGCGACTCCTTTTATAAGACTAATAGATTAATACTTACTAAATTTCTCTCTAAATAGACTAGTCTATTTCGCATTATAAACCTATTAGAAAGATAGTATAATCTAGAAGAACTAGATAAGACCCTATTCTATAGTTATACGCTAAGTAATAGACTAAAGCGTTTTATTTAGCACACTATAATAGAGCTATAAATAACTAAACTAAAAAGAAATAAAAAGGCCGCTAAACAGCTATTAGAAGAGATCACGGATAGTAATAAGAATATAAGATATAGGTATAAGAGATCTTAAGTAATAAGTACTAAAATATAGTTAGAACGCCCCTATTAGAGAAGGTAGCTAAGTAGGAAAAGAGAAACGCTATAATCTTAGATACCTAAATATAGCTTAGCTAGATAGCTAGCTTTAGAATATATAAGAAAATAAAGATATTATAAGAGTACTTATAAGGGGCTACGCTTAGAGAGCTATTATATAGGTATACTAGAGTTATATTCGATAGAGAAGAGAACTATAAGCTATCTCGTGCTAAAGATTATTTAGAGAGCGGCTTAGAATAACCTTCTACCTATAGACTATATAGATAGTCTAAGCGTTATTTAGATATAAGTAGTTAATCTATACGTCTTACACACGTAACTAAGATATTATTAAGTATTTACTAACTAGGCTCTAGCTTATTATAATACCTCTCTTCTCTCCTCCCTTAAGGGGTCTCTTAGCGAAAACCTTTTAGTAAGCGTTCTTTCTTATTCTAAGTATTTTTTATATAGGCTTCCTATTAATCTAGAGCTTCTATTTTCTTTAGTAATTTTGCTAGCTAAAGATCTATTAGAGTATATCTAACTTATTTTACTTTATAGTAAAGGCGCTAACTATGTCCTTAGCGTTTCTACTTTTTACTTATAATCTCCTCTATAAACTACTTATTCTTATTACCTACTTATAATAGCAGCGGCTAATAGTTATCTTATACTTAGCTTAGTAGAGGGTCTAAGTTAGTAAGGCGTAGTTTTAATATAAAAGACTAGGTAGTAGCCTAGAGGAGTATCTAGCTTAACTAAGTAGCTATTAATTACTTCTATTACTATATATTAGTACTCTTCTAATTAAGCTTTTATAACTAATATTCTATTCTATACTATTTATTAAGCTTTAGCTAAACTTTATTACTAACTTTATAGTTTTTAGCCTCTTTATAGTGTTAATTTATTTACTTCTCTTATTCTACTTAGGCTTTAGCTATACTAGCTTATACTAGGTTAAATACGTCTTAGAACTTAGCTATAATAGTCTCTACTTTCTTATAGTCTAAACGTTCTTTAGTAGTATATTTCTTTTAACTTATACTTAGTAGAGCTTTTAACTAGAGAGGGTCTATATTAACTATATTATAAGAAAAATAGGTATACTCTTATTAATATTATGTCCCTTCTATTAATAGCGATCTAAGCTATAAGGTAGTATATAGCCTAGTTGTTCTATAACTAGCTAATAAACGCTTAGATATACGCTTTCTATACGCTATTTATTTATTCTATAGCGCTATTAGTCTATAGATAAAATGCTATAGATAACTATTAATTAATCTTTAGGACTTTATAAAGGCGTTCCTAAAGCACGCTAATAAACTAGCTCCCTCTATCTAATATAATTATATTAAGTAACTAATAGTAAGCTACTACTTAGCTAAGGAAGGCTTAGACTACTATCTCTATCTTAATATTAAGTAGTAGAATAAAGATAGCTTTCTTACTTAAGTAATCTATAATAACTATAAGGTAGCTTATACCTCTACTTATTAGTAGTCCTTTAATAAAGTCTATAAATATCTCTTTCTATATCTAATCTAGTATTAGTAGTAGTTTAAGAAATTCTTAGGTACCTTCTCGCTATAGCTTTATTCTCCTATAAATATTATAGTTTCTTACGTAATATCTAATATTATAAATATACCTAGCTAAAAGAAATCTTAGGCGACTATCTTATAGGTAATCTCTCTACCTAGATATCTAGCTAAGAGAGATTATAGACTTCTCTGATTATTTAGGTATATAGTTTCTTATTATTTAGCACTTATCTTTTACCTTAATATAGTAATTCTCTCTAATCGCTAATTATATACTCTAAGATAGAGTATTTTATACCTAAGCTTAGTAGAACTTTTATTTCTACTCTAGTACTACTTATACTACTTACTAATACTATTAATTATTTCTTAGAGCTTCTAGCTATAGCTTCTTAAGTTCTAACTAGTCTATACTACTTTTATTAGTAGCGGCGTCTTATTAGTCTAACTATTCTTTAGTTAGGCTAGGATAGCTTCTTATTTATCTTATATAAATCCTTACTAATATAACCTAGCTCTTAGTTAAGTCCTCTTTATTCTTACTTACTTTTTTATAGCAGCGAGATATTAGTTTTAAGATTTAGATAATACACTTTTATAAGTATTATCTCTTATATCTTTTAGTAGGTCTTATTCTCTTCTTAAGAGCGCGTTAGCTCTTATATTTTACTTTCTTAGCTAGTATAGTATCTCTATATTAAATTAGCTTAATAATGTAGCTTAGTAGATTAATATTTACTTAATATCTTTAGCTTATAAAGTACTTTAGGTTCTTATAGTTAGTAATTACTTTAAAGCTCTTTACTAAGTAGAGTTTAGTATTCTATTCTTTTAGGTATTATATTATAGCTAGTAGTTTCTTATTATATATCTTATAGTTATATTTATAGGCGTTATTCTTTCTTAAGAAGTACGCGTAAGGGCGTAGTATCTCTTCTTTGTTATACTAGGATAGCACTTCTCCTATTACGTAGCTAGAAGAGTTATATTCTAAGACTATATCTTACTTAGAGTTAAACGTCGCTAGAATAGGTTCTATTATAAAGATCTCCTTTAGCTTATTAAACGCGACCTACTTATCTTTTTCTTAGGTAAAGCTTATATCGCCTATTAGATAGGTTAAGAAGATAGCGATCTTTATAAAGTCTCTAATAAACTTTTAGTAGAAGTTAGTAAATCTAAGAAATAATTATACGCCTTTTACTATCTTAGGTACTTTCTACTTCTTAATAGCTTTAACTTATCTAGGTCTATAGAGATACCTTTCTCTATATTAATAATAAAATCTAAGTACTTAGTAGATTTTACTTTAAATTTATATTTCTAAATATCTATATAGAGTCCTACGCTTTAGAGCTTACTAAGAACCTTTTAGATATAGTTTTAGTATTATTATAGGCTACTATTAGTATAGATTAATACGTTATTAAAATATACTAAATAGAACTCGTCTAGGTACTCTCTTAATATCTAATTAATATACTACTAGAAGGTACTTAGAGAGTTTACTATACTAAATAAGGTAACTAACTACTTAAATAGACTAAAGCGTATTCTAAAAGCTATCTTCTATTTATTACCTTCTACTACACAAATTTTATAGAAGATAGTAATAACGTCTAGCTTTATAAACTACTTAGCCCTACTTATATTATTAAGTATCTCTTAGATAAGTAGTAGGGGGTATCTATTCTTCCTAGTAATAGTATTAAGCGCGTAGTAGTTAATATATAATTAGAGTCCTCTTTCTAGCTTTTTTATAAATAGAATTAGTAAAGAGGCTAGTAAGCTACTTATATAGATAAATTCTTTTACTAGAAGAGCTATAAGCTCTCTTTAGAGTACTAGTAACTCGCCTCTTAATATACTATATAGTAGGCTCTATAGTAGCTATAGCTATTAACTATCTTTTAACTCTAGCTTAATTTTATAGTCTACTTCTAGACCTTAGTATAGAGGAAGTTTTAACGCTTTCTTTAGGTTAAAGAGCTTAAAATAGCTTTAATACTATTTTAGTAGTAGTAACCTTATATTTACTACTTTCTTTAGTACTAACGCCTTATTAATATCTATAATAGAGGTAGCGAATATCTATACTCTCTTCTTTAAGTCTTTAGATCTTCTTATAAGACCTATAAACGTAGATACGCTTACCTAATATATAGTACTCTAGGTTATAATACCTTTATTATACCTTACTTAAATACCTCTTAAGTATATAAATAGGCTTCTTTTTACTAGAGTAATTAAGACGTCTTAGTAGTCTATCTACTTTTTTCCTAAGACTACTTCTTTATCTATACTATTAAGTATATACATATAAGTAACCTCTTAGTAGCTATATATTAAACTTAAACCTAGAAACCTTATCTATCTCTAATATCTTCCTATTAATCCCTTCTATTATCTAAGAGGTAATTAAGAAGCGCTCTAAATAGCTTTAGTGAGCGAATTTTTTACTAACTAACACGTAGTATAAATACCTACTATTAATTAACATAGTAGTATTATAGATAGAGTTTACGATTAAGTACGCTATAAGAAGAAGGGTGTTTATATACTTTTACTAAAATTAGTTCTATTTACTACTTATCTACTAATCTATCTTCTAAGGCTCTAGACTAAGACTCTAGTCTAGAGCTACTTTTTTTCTAAGTTATCTAACTCGCCTTTATTTATATTCTTTAAGAGAATTTTACTATCTAGTAGTAGCTCTCTTTATACTACTTAGTTTACTTTAGTACTTCTTACTTTAGAACTCCTCCTATAATACTTAGATATATATTCTTTTTTACTATAGACGTAGTACTTAACCTAATTAGCGCTTAGCCTACTAGTTCTTATACTCGCTTTACTAGCCTTTATTAGCTTCTAGTCTATCTTCTTAAGTAGTAATAGTATCTAAGTATTCTTCTAGTAGCTTATACTATAAGCGCGCTAAGATATCCTCTCTTAGAACTTACTATTAAGATTAATATAATAGAGATTATCTAAGATTTTAATAGCTTTTTTTATATACTCCTTAAAACTAATATTCTTAAGAGTATATAGTATAAGGCGTTAGAGCTCTATATTAAGCTCTTCGCTAAATATCTCTTAGAGAATAGACTTACTAAAGTCTTAGCTAGCTTCTACGCGTAGCTAGTTAAACTTAAAGACGTAATCTCTAACTAGCTATTAGCCTTACTTTAGGTATTAAAGCTTATTTAGAGTCTATTTTTAATAGTATATATTAAGGAATTAAGTGTCTAGGTATTCCTATAACTTCTTTATAGTGCTTAGCTAGTTTTCTAGTAGCTATAGTAAGAGAACTTAGGTTACTTTCTCTTTAGTCTAACTAAAGATATATCGCTTCTTAATATCTTAGAAGGGGTATAAGTATAAGTTATACTTTAGTTTACCTTATACTTATATTTTTAACCTAGGTAGTTTAAATAGTCTCTATTAAAATATTCTAAGTTAAGAAGCCTCTTCTTTTATAATCTTTCTAAATAGGTAGTCGTATCTAGCTAAGTCTTAGGTATATAAGTCTAGAGAGCTAGACTAAGTTCCTATTATTCTATCGCATCTAAATAAGCTATAATAGAGAATAGTAGCTAGACTAGTTAGGCTATTATTACTACTATAAGGACCTAAGGGACTTTTAGTAGCTTTTATAGTAATTTCTAGCTTCTTCTACTTCCTTTATTTATTTTATAACCCTATTTATTATTAAGGCTATAATAGCTTTTTTCTACTTATTATTTCTAAGTATCTATATAATCTTCTAGTATATTTAGTTATTAGGTACTCTAGTAAGGTACTTAGCTAAGGCGTATATAGATAGCTTATTAGCATTAAGGTTAGAAAAGTTATCTTCTATTCTAAATAGTAGAGGGCTTCTTATAAGCTTCTATATTTATAGCCTACTCCTCTATAGTAAGGACTAGTAGGGCTTCTAATTATTCTTTAATTAACTCGTATAGATAATCTCTCTATAGCCTACTCCTCTTTAGTAAAGAACTAGTAGGGCTTATCTCTTACTTATTCTCTATAATAAGGCTTTTCTAAATAACTTTTAGTAGTTATTATAAGTTACGACTTTTAGAACTAATCCTTACGCTTATAATTTCCTCTTAGCTATTCTTTTAGCTAAGTATTATAGCCTATACCTCTTCTATAGAGAACTAATAGGACTTTTAATAATACTTACTCTACTATAGTAAGAGGTTATTACCTATTTTTTAATTCTTTAAAGACTAATAGAGCTTCTACTACTTTTACTTACCTTCTTATAAGTCTTTTATAGGTAGTAGGACTTATACCTTAGTACTATTAAGGTATTAGGTAGAGCTTTTCTAAATAATATTTAGTAATATAGCTTAGAGTCTACTAAGCTAACTAATATTTATTTACTTTAGACGTCTTATAAAGCTAGTAGCGCGTTTAACTAAGTATTCTATAAAGCTATAGTTCTAAGCTAGCTATCTTATAATAGCTTCTACCTACTTATTATCTAAGAGCCTATTATACCTTTAAGTAACACTAATTCTATATAATAGGTTACTCTACTCGCACGTTAAAGTAGTGGTTAAGAGGATTAACGCGCTACGAGTTAATAGAGTCTTATAGTAAGGCTCTATTAATTAGAATTAAATATAAAATATAAGGGGCTACGCTTAGAGAGCTATTATATAAGTATACTAGAGTTATATTTAATAGAGAAGAGAACTATAAGCTATCTTATACTAAAGATTATTTAGAGAGCGGCTTAGAATAACCTTCTACCTATAGACTATATAGATAGTCTAAGCGTTATTTAGACGCAAGTAGTTAATCTATGCGTCTTACGTACGTGACCAAGATATTATCGAGTATTCACTAACTAGGCTCTAGCCTATTATAGTACTATAAAAGATAAGGAAGGCTATAGTAGTAGTACTAAGAATAAGAGAAGAGTTTAATACGTCTAAATATCGCGTATTTCTATAGTTATTAATAGTAGGTAGAATAAATATAAGGCGCGAAAGGAGCTTAGATAATACTCTAGACTAGAATAGACGGATAACTAAAGACTTAAAGAAGGAAACTAAGTACTACTTTTATAGAAAGATATAAAGAGATAAAGACTACTATAAGGCCTAGATCTTTAGAATATAGATTATATCTAAGAGCTATCTAGTAAGTATTTAAGTATAATAGAAGAAGAGGGGTCTATCTTCCCTAAGTAGAGGAAAAGTATAGTATATAAAAAAGGCTTAGATAAGACCTTAGAGAATACTTAATAAGAGTATAAATAGAATAGAAAGTTAAGATAAGTTATTTATTAAGAATACTATATACTATATAAAAGGCGCTTAGATAGCTACTTAGATAAAGAAAAAAATAGCTATAAGACTAACTTAAAGATACCTCTATAAATAACTAGGTCTAGAAGACTAGCTATAGTATATATCTATAGCTCTAAGCTACTATTAGAACTAACTTCTCTAGAGAGAAAGAGTATTAAACATATCTTTACTCTTAGTATTACTATTATTACTATTATCTTCTTCTAAATTACGCTTAGACCTATCCTTAAAGAATATAGTAAAAATAATAGGTAGAATAGTAGACTTACTAGCTAAACGCAAAAAATAGTAAATAGTCTAATTAAGCTCCTTAGTAAAGTTATTAGTAACCTTAGTAGTAGGTATAATAAGAATAGTAAAGAGCGTAATAGGTAAATAGTAGTTAGAATATATCTTAGCTAAGGTAAAAGAGTATATATAGGTAGTAAAGATAAAGTAAAGTAGGTAAGTATAGAGAGCTGCTTAGAAAGAAGAAGGTTTAGGTAAAGAGTAGAATAATATGTAGCTAAGAAGAAAGAGATAATATAAGCTATTATTATTAATTAGGTAGTAAATAAGCGTTTATAGTAAATACTAGCTTAACTAGGTAGTAAAGTAACCTTAGAAAGTAGGGTATTAATAACTATAATAAGAGTAGTTAGCCGTAGTAGAATAATATAAGTAGTATATAAAGTAGAAATAAGACTATAAGGCTAAGAAGCTATTAAAAGCTCTATAAAAAGCGTTAGTTAAGTTAATTAAGTAGTCTAGATATAGAAAGAAATAGTAGTATAAGTCTAAGTAATACTTAGAGTTACTAGCTCTAAAAACCTAGCTAATAAAATATTAAGCTAGTTAGACTATAATTAGAAGACTCTAGAGACCTCTTAGGTAAATATAGAATAAGCGCTAGATAGAAGAGACTTAAAATATCTTTAGATAGCTATTAGCTACCTAATATAATAGAAACTAAAGAGACTTAAAATAAAAATAGAAAAGAAGGAATAGGTATTAGATAGTAGCTAAACGCTTTTTATTTATTTAGATAAAATTAATTAAGAAGGCGCTTAAGAGCTAAGGGATTTTTAGAGAGGTAGTAGATATTTAGAGAAAATACGTAGTTTATTAGTATTTAGTCTAAAAAGCCTTTAGCTAAGATAAAGGAAGAGAAGGCTTTTCTTTTTAAGTAAGAGAGGGATATAGTAGAGGAAATAGAGATAATAGAAGCTAAAGGACGCTTAGATATAGGGATACTAAGGCGCGACAAATATTACTTAGAGATAAATAATACATATATATACTACTTAATATAATTTCTAATATCTTGTATCGAGTATACGTTTCTATAGGTATTTACTCCACTATACTAGGTATATTAGTTCTAGAATAAGCTTAGCACTATCTTTAATAAGAATCTTATAATTTTATTCTTAGTATTCTACTAACTTAGTTACTTCTATTTCCTTAAATAGTTCTCTAAACTTATTTGTTTTATACTCTTCTAGTATATTTAGTAGTACTAGTCCTTCTTTTATAGTCGCGACCTACTATATTTAAATAACTTCTATCTTCTAAGGGTCCTTCTTATAGATTCTCGCGATCTTATAAGGTAAGATTATACTAATCCTTCTATTCTAGGGTAAGCTCTAGATTATTAGGCCTATCTCTTTTTATACTCTAGCAACCTTGCGCGTAGGTTCTTAGCTAAGTATTCTTTTTCGCAGCTAATTAATAGCTAGGTTATACTTAATTAACTAATTATAGCTAATTAATATATCTTCTTCTCTAAGATCTATAATATTAATGTTTATCTAGTCCTCTATCCCTACTACGTCTAGTAATACTAGTTAGGTCTCTAGTCTTATTACGCTGTCTTTATATATTATAGAGTTATTATTAGCTAATACTACTTATACTAGTTAGTCTTTAACTTAGTATAGTATATTATATCTCTTTATAGCTTAGGACAAGATAACTATCTATATAGTACTACTATCTATAGTCGCTATAATCTTATATTTATATACGCTAACCTCTACTCTTAACTTAAGATCCTATAGCTTTAGGTTCTATATATTATAAAGGGTCGTTTTAGAACTACCTATACTATAGTAGAGCGAATGCCTATAGGAACGTGTACTTAATATAAGATATTAGAATTATATTAAGTAGTATATATATTATTATTTATCTCTAAGTAATATTTATCGCGCCTTAGTATCCCTATATCTAAGCGTCCTTTAGCTTCTATTATCCCTATTTTCTCTACTATATCCCTCTCTTACTTAGAAAGAAAGGTCTTCTCTTTCTTTATCTTAGCTAAAGGCTTTCTAGACTAGGTACTAATAAACTATATATTTTCTTTAGATATCTACTACCTCTCTAAAAATCTCTTAGCTCTTAAGCGCCTCTCTAATTAATTTTATCTAAATAAATAAAAAGCGTTTAGCTACTATCTAATACTTATTTCTCCTTTTTCTATTTTTATTTTAAGTCCTTTTAGTTTCTATTATATTAGATAGCTAATAGCTATCTAAGAATATTTTAAGTCTCTTCTATTTAGCGCTTATTCTATACCTGCCTAAGAGGTCTCTAAAGTCTTCTAATTATAGTCTAACTAGCTTAATATTTTATTAGCTAGGTCTTTAGAGCTAGTAACCTTAAGCGTTACTTAGATTTATACTACTATTCCTTTCTATATCTAGACTACTTAATTAACTTAACTAACGCTTTTTATAGAGCTTTTAATAGCTTCTTAGCCTTATAGTTCTATTCCTACTTTATATACTACTCTTATATTATTCTACTACGGCTAACTACTTTATTATTAGTTATTAATACCCTACTTTCTAAGATTACTTTACTATCTAGTTAAGCTAGTATTTACTATAAACGCTTATTTACTACCTAATTAATAATAATAGCCTATATTATCTCTTTCTTTCTAGCTATATATTATTCTACTCTTTACCTAAACCTTCTTCTTTCTAAGTAGCTCTCTATACTCGCCTACTTTACTTTATCTTCGCTGCCTATATATACTTCTTTACTTTAGCTAAGATATATTATAACTACTATTTACTTATTACGCTCCTTACTATCTCTATTATACTTACTACTAAAGTTACTAATAACTTTACTAAGAAGCTTAATTAGACTATTTACTATTTTTTGCGTTTAGCTAGTAGGCCTACTATTCTACCTATTATTCTTACTATATTCTCTTAGGATAGGTCTAAGCGTAATTTAGAAGAAGATAATAGTAATAATAGTAATACTAAGAGTAAGAATACGTTTAATACTCTTTCTCTCTAAAGAAGTTAGTTCTAATAGTAGCTTAGAGCTATAGATATGTATTATAGCTAGTCTTCTAGACTTAGTTATTTATAGAGGTATCTTTAGGTTAGTCTTATAGCTATTTCTTTCTTTATCTAAGTAGCTATCTAAGCGCCTTTTATATAGTATATCGTATCCTTAATAAATAACTTATTCTAACTTTCTATTCTATTTATACTCTTATTAAGTATTCTTTAAGGTCTTATCTAAGCCTCTTTTATATACTACACTCCTCCCCTACTTAGAGAAGATAGACCTCTCTTTTTTTATTATACTTAAATACTTACTAGATAGCTCTTAGATATAATCTATATTCTAGAGATATCTAGGCCTTATAGTAGTCTTTATCTCTTTATATCTTTCTATAAAAGTAGTACTTAGTTTCCTTTTTTAGGTCTTTAGTTATCTATCTATTCTAGTCTAAAGTATTATCTAAGCTCCTTTTACGCCCTATATCTATTCTACCTACTATTAAAACTATAGAAATACGTAATATTTAGATATATTAAACTCTTCTCTTATTCTTAGTACTACTACTATAGCCTTCCTTATCTTTTATAGTACTCTTATAATATCTTTATCTTCTTATATATTAAAGCTAGCTATCTAGCTAAGCTATATTTAGGTATCTAAGATTATAGCGTTTCTCTTTTCCTACTTAGCTATCTTCTCTAATAGAGGCGTTCTAACTATATTTTAGTACTTATTACTTAAGATCTCTTATACTTATATTTTATATATCTTTATTACTATCTATAATCTCTTCTAATAGCTATTTAGTAGCCTTTTTACCCCTTTCTAGTTTAGTTATTTATAGCTCTATTATAGTACGCTAAATAAAACGCTTTAGCCTATTACTTAGCATATAACTATAGAATAGGGTTCTATTTAGTTCTTCTAGATTATACTATCCTTTCTAATAGGTTTTATAATACGAAATAGACTAGTCTATTTAGAGAGAAATTTAGTAAGTATTAATCTATTAGTCTTATAAAAGAAGTTATATAGTAATATAAGGTCTCTAATAGCTAATAATTCTTTCTAAAGAACCTTTATATTGTTAAAGTAGTCTTTATTTTCCTACCTAAGCTATACTATTCTATTAATAGCCTTCTAGAACCTCTTATTTCTTCTTTAAAATTACTAAGCTCTTATCGTAAGTAGTATTAGAGTATCTTTAACTTCTAACTATAGCAATATTTACTATATAGAGATTAAAAGCTCTACTAAGAGAATATATTTCTAGCCTAATACTAAGTATACTAGTATCTTCTATATAGATCGTTTAATAGTTATTTAGTTAGCCTAAAGTATATTAGCTAAGTTATCTACTTAGTTTCCCTAAAGCTTCTTTAGTGCCGCTACTATAGAAGTATAGCCTCGCTTAATTAGGCCTTACCTTTATAGATAATAAGCACTTAAAATAACTCTATTAATACCCTATTACTACTATAGGTCTTAACTAGTCCTTTATTCTCTAGTCTACTATTAGCTAATATTTTTAGTAGTAGTCTCTATCTACTAAATATATTATTAATTAGGAACTTCTAAACAGCTTTTAAATTATTTTTTACTAGCGCTTTAGCTTTTAGCTAACTAGATATATAGTCTTAAGCGACTATTAGATACTTATAGCTATTTAGTCCTAGCGGTATATATATAATATTAATTATAATCTATCTAAAGAGAATAGAAGGTAGTTCTATAGGCTATATAGCTTCTTATACTATTACTAATATATATAATTAGTATTTAGAATAAGATTAAACGTACTCTTAACTTATTTATATTACCCTTTTTAGTAATAGCGTGTCTAAACTTTACGCTATATACCTTCTTTACCTCTATACTCTAAGTTATTATATAGTTCTCTAATAATCTCTTATTACTATCTAGGGTTATCTATAACTTAGCGTAAGAGCCTTCTCTACTTAGTAGTATAAAGAGATATTACTCTCTAATAGTTATTTATAACGCTTTATATTTAAACTTATATAATTCTAACCTATTAAGGTTCTCTAGGTATTTTCTAAAAAGAATCTATACTATAAGTTACTAAGATTCTTCTAAATAGCTATTGTCTAATAGCTTAGTACTAAAGAAAGGTCTACTAGGTAGTAGCTATATAGAAGCGCTAGAGTTATCTTATAGATCTCCTCTAAGATAAGCTAAGTAGTATTTAGGTATATATTAATAAAGTCTTTAACGTTCTCTTCTAGTTCTTCTAGTAGTTTCTATTCTTTTAGCTTAGGCCTACGCGAAAGAGCGTTAGCTACTATATTCTTCTTTTTTAGTATATAAATAATATCGAAATCCTAGAGGTTTAAAAGAGTAAGCTATCTTATAATAAGTACTTCTAGTAGGTCTATTACACTACGCTAAAGCTATACTATAAGTATTTTAGTATCTATTTCTACTATAAATCTTACTCTATAAGTAGAAGCGAAACTTCTTTAGTATTAATAGTAATGCTTTATACTTATATTTACCTAAGTCCTAATTTCTTTCTAATATTAACTAGACTCTACTTTTATATCTAATTAAGTATTAGCGCCTAAGCGCATTAAGCTATATAAGGATAGCGCCTTATTCTTTCTTTAATCTATCTACTACTATAAATATTGCTTAGAAAGGTTTACTATAGTTAATTAAGATAAGTATAGGCGCTATATATAAACTCTCCTTAAGAGAAGCTATAGCTAAATACTACTTAAATTCTTAATAAAAAGGGGTATTTTTTCTAAGTAGGAGAAATAATAGTTCTGCGACTATAGTAAAGCTAATAATCTAGATTCTATAATAAACGCAGACTCTAATAAATATTTAGACATTTTTCTAGTTTATTAGTTTTAGCTAGGTAAGGATCTTCTTAACCTTTTTTATATCTAGGTGCCTACTATTTTAATCGATCCTATACCTAATAATAATTATTAAAGTATAGTAGAAATTAGATTTATAATCTAAGATAGTTACTCTAGCCCTCTTATATCTATAAGAACCTAATCTATATTTAAGAGGTATTTAGCAATATATTAGTAGATGCCTAGCTTAATTTCTTCTTTATTATATATTATCTTAGGTCCTTTAACGTAAATATTATCTAGGTAAGGTATATAGTAGTTTAGAATATAATCCTAGTAGATTTTAGTTATTACGCGCACGAACTCTATAATTAAATTAGTAGTGCCTATTAGTAAAGTATACTACTAAATAAGTCTAAGTAGTATTAAGAAAGCTATAATATCTCTTAAGTTCTTATAAAGCTCTACTTAGTTATATTCTAAGAAGAAATCTATAAGCGATATAATAGTATAGCTAGTAAACTCTTCTAAGAACTTATTAAAGTTAGGTAGTAGATTAGCGTCTTAGATTATTATACTATTAATCTTCTAAGCGTTATTAATAAGATAATAGCTCTTATTCTTCTTTACTACTAGAAACTAAGAGTTATAATACTAGCTCTTATAAAGCTCTAGCGTGCCCCTATTAATCTAGTTTTAGATTATCTTAATAACTACCTTCTAAAGCTTCCTTAGAATAGAAAACTAGTCCGCTCGCTACGCCTTATATAGAATAGTATTAATAATAACTAGTAGGATTACTTTTTAGCTAACTCTTTCTAATTCCCTAAAGTTCTAGGTAAGGGCTAACTCTCTTTTATAGAGTAGTTTCTCTAATATCTCTCTTTCCTTTAGCTAGAGATCTAGTAATATCTTTATTTCTACTAGCTATTTTAGAGTAATCTAAGTATCTCTTAGGAATAAAGTATACTAAAGTTTAAAGTATTAGCTAAAAGGCGCTTTATTACTATTATAATTTAGAATCTACTTCGCCTTAGCTCTTTTCTTCTAATCTAATTACTCTTTAACCTTTCTTAGAGTTTAGCCTAAGTTATTAATAGGCTCTATCTTCTACTCTTTATATTTATATATACTATTTATCTTAAGCGCTAATTTATTCTTCTAATTACCTTTTAGGCTAGTTAAAAGTATTAATATTACTTCTACTATAAGCCTTCTTCCTACTTTTAAGTATCTCTTAGCTAGTCCTTCTATACTAACTCTATATCTCTTTCTTTATACTTATATTTCTTTATTAGCTTTATAACTTCTAAGAGAATCTCTTCTAATAGCTTCTTAGTAAAGTTATTTAATAATATAAATAGTCTATCTTTATCTCTTACTATAATACACTTATTTAGCCCCTTTCCTAAGAAGCTCGATCTCTAAACAAAATACCTATTTTCTATAAGTATTAGTCTCTTATCTAGTTAAATCTTCCTTAGCTACTCTATTACTAGTCGTATCCCTTATAAGTCCTTAGTTAGGCTTTCTTACTCTATCTATATCCTAATTAAGTTTACTCTTCTCTATAATCTATTCTTAGCTAGCTATTCTATCTTATAATAAGGGAGTATTACGCTAGCGATTATACTCTCTAAGAGTTTTCTAACGTAGGTTCTATATATACTCTTAGCGTATAAATCTAATTACTTCTTATATATATAAATTTTATATTAAACTCTCTATCTTCGCTAAAGATATAGTAAGTAAGCCTATTAGTTATATACTTAAGCCTTGCGCGAGCGTTAGTTAGAAAAGAATTACCTAATATAATAGGGTTTGTATAACTCTCTACTATAAAGAAATTAGTCTGAACTTTAATCCGCCTAATATATATAGGCATACTCTATACGATACCCGCAAAACTTTATATAGTACTATTAGTAGATACTATACGCGCTAATAGTATACTTTTTAGTAGAGAGGTAATTAAGAGACTTACTTTCTCTGCTATTACTTTCTTTATTATATTAAGTTCTACTCTAGAATCTAATAAAGAGAGAAAAGTATTATAATAGGCTAGAGCCTAGTTAGTAAACACTCGATAATATCTCAGTTACGTGCGTAAGACGCATAGATTAACTACTTAGGTCTAAATAACACTTAGACTATCTATATAGTCTATAGGTAAAAGGTTATTCTAAGCCGCTCTCTAAATAACCTTTAGTGCGAGATAGCTTATAGTTCTCTTTCCTATTAAATATAACTCTAGTATACCTATATAATAGCTCTCTAAGCGTAGCCCCTTATATTTTATATTTAATCCTAATTAATAGAGCTTTGCTATAAGACTCTATTAACTCGTAGCGTGTTAATCCTCTTAACTACTACTTTAACGTGCGAGTAGAGTAACCTACTATATAGAATTAGTATTGCTTAAAGGCACGATAGGCCTTTAGATAATAAGTAGGTAGAAGCTATTATAAGATAGCTAGCCTAGGACTATAGCCTTATAGGACGCTTAGTTAAACGCGCTACTAGCCTCGCAAGACGTCTAGAGTAAATAAATATTAGTTAGCTTAGTAGACTCTAAGCTATATCGCTAAATATTATTTAGAAAAGCCCTACCTAATACCTTAATAGTACTAAGATATAGGTCCTGCTACCTATAAAAGACTTTATAGAAGGTAAGTAAAAGTAGTAAAAGCTCTATTAGTCTTTAAAGTATTAAAGAATAGGTAATAACTTCTTACTATAGTAGAGTAAGCGTTATTAAAAGTCCTATTAGTTCTCTATAGAAAAGGTATAAGCTACGATACTTAGCTAAAGGAACAGCTAAGAGGAAATTATAAGCGTAAGAATTAGTTCTAAAAGTTACAACTTATAATAACTACTAAGAGTTATTTAGAAAAGCCTTATTATAAAGAATAAGTAAGAGATAAGCCTTACTAGTTTCTTACTAAAGAGGAGTAGGCTATAGAGAGATTACCTATATAAGTTAATTAAAGAATAATTAGAAGCCCTACTAGTTCTTACTATAGAAGAGTAGGCTATAGATATAGAAGCTTATAAGAAGCTTTCTACTATTTAGAATAGAAGATAACTTTTCTAACCTTAACGCTAATAAGCTATCTATATACGCTTTAGCTAAGTACCTCGCTAGAGTACTTAATAACTAAATATACTAGAAGATTATATAGATACTTAGAAATAATAGGTAAAAGGAAACTACTATAGCCCTAATAATAAATAAGGTTATAAGATAAATAAAGGAAGTAAGAGAAGCTAAAGAATTACTATAGAAGCTACTAAAAGTCCCTTAGGACCCTATAGTAGCGATAATAGCCTAACTAGTCTAGCTACTATCTCTTATTATAGCTTATTTAGATGCGATAGAATAATAAGAACTTAGCCTAGCTCTCTAGACTTATATACCTAAGACTTAGCTAGATACGACTACCTATTTAGAGAGGTTATAAAAGAAGAGGCTTCCTAACCTAGAACGTTTTAATAGAGACTATTTAAACTACCTAGATTAGAAATATAAGTATAAAGGTAAACTAGAGTATAACTTATATTTATACTCTTCTTAGATACTAAGAAGCGATATATCCTTAGTTAGACTAAAGAGAAAGTAATTTAGGTTCTCTTACTATAGCTACTAGAAAACTAGCTAAGTACTATAAGAAGTTATAGAAATACTTAGATACTTAATTTCTTAATGTATACTATTAAAAATAGGCTCTAAATAAGCTTTAATACTTAAAGTAAGGCTAATAGCTAATTAGAGATTATATCTCTAAGTTTAACTAGCTACGCGTAGAAGCTAGCTAAGACTTTAGTAAGTCTATTCTCTAAAAGATATTTAGTAAAGAGCTTAGTATAGAGCTCTAACGCCTTATACTATATACCTCTAAGAATATTAGTTTTAAGAAGTATATAGAGAAAGCTATTAAAATCTTAAATAACCTCTATTATATTAATCTTAATAGTAGGTCCTAAGAGAGGATATCTTAGCGCGCCTATAGTATAAGCTACTAGAAGGATACTTAAATACTATTACTACCTAAGAAGATAGACTAGGAGCTAATAAAGGCTAGTAAAGTAAGTATAAGAACCTAGGCTAAGCGCTAATTAGGTTAAGTACTACGCCTATAGTAAAAAAGAATATATATCTAAGTATTATAAGAGGAGTTCTAAAGTAAGAAGTACTAAAGTAAACTAAGTAGTATAAAAAGAGCTACTACTAGATAGTAAATTTCTCTAAAGGATATAGATAAAGGTAAGTTAGATAACTTAGAAAAAGAGTAGCTCTAGACTAGAGTCTTAGTCTAAAGCTTTAGAAGATAGATTAGTAGATAAGTAGTAAATAGAACTAATTTTAGTAAAAGTATATAAATACTCTTCCTTTTATAGCGTACTTAATTATAAACTCTATCTATAATACTACTATATTAATTAATAGTAGGTATTTATACTACGCGTTAGTTAGTAAAAAATTCGCTTACTAAAGCTATTTAGAGCGTTTCTTAATTACCTCTTAGATAATAGAAGGGATTAATAGGAAGATATTAGAGATAGATAAAGTCTCTAGGTTTAAGTTTAATATATATAGCTACTAAGAGGTTACTTATACGTATGTACTTAATAGTATAGATAAAGAAGTAGTCTTAGGAAAAAGTAGATAGACTACTAGAATATCTTAATTACTCTAGTAAAAAGAAGCCTATTTATATACTTAAGAGGTATTTAAGTAAGATGTGATAAAGGTATTATAACCTAGAGTACTATATATTAGGTAAGCGTATCTACGTTTATAGGTCTTATAAGGAGATTTAAAGACTTAAAGAAGAGAGTATAGATATTTGCTACTTCTATTATAGATATTAATAAGGCGTTAGTACTAAAGAAAGTAGTAAATATAAGGTTATTACTACTAAAATAGTATTAGAGCTATTTTAAGCTCTTTAACTTAAAGAAAGCGTTAAAACTTCTTCTATACTAAGGTCTAGGAGTAGACTATAAAATTAAGCTAGAGTTAAAAGATAGTTAATAGCTATAGCCGCTATAGGGCCTACTATATAGTATATTAAGGGGCGAGTTACTAGTACTCTAAAGAGAGCTTATAGCTCTCCTAGAAAAAGAATTTATCTATGTAAGTAGCTTACTAGCCTCTTTACTAGTTCTATTTATAAAGAAGCTAGAAGGAAGACTCTAATTATATATTAACTACTACGCGCTTAACGTAATTACTAGAAAGGATAGATACTCTCTACTACTTATCTAAGAGATACTTAATAATATAAGTAGAGCTAAGTAGTTTATAAAGCTAGACATTATTACTACCTTCTATAAGATTTATATAGTAGAAGGTAATAAATAGAAGATAGCTTTTAGAATACGCTTTAGTTTATTTAAGTAGTTAGTTACTCTATTTAGTATACTCTAAACTCTCTAAGTACCTTTAGCGGTATATTAATTAGATATTAAGGGAGTACCTAGATAAGTTCTATTTAGTATATCTTAATAACGTATTAATCTATACTAATAGTTGCCTATAATAATACTAAAACTATATCTAAAAGGTTTTTAGTAAGCTCTAAAGCGTAGAACTTTATATAGATATTAAGAAATATAAATTTAAAGTAAAATCTACTAAGTACTTAGGTTTTATTATTAACGTAGGGAAAGGTATCTCTATAGACCTAAATAAGGTTAAAGCTATTAAGAAGTAGGAAGTACCTAAGATAGTAAAAGGCGTATAATTATTTCTTAGGTTTACTAACTTCTACTAAAAGTTTATTAGAGACTTTATTAAGATTACTACCTTCTTAATCTATCTAATAGGTGATATAAGCTTTACCTAAGGAAAAGATAAGTAAGCTGCGTTTAATAAGCTAAAGGAGATCTTTATAATAGAACCTATTCTAGCGACGTTTAACTCTAAGCGAGATATAGTCTTAGAATATAACTCTTTTAGCTATATAATAGGAGGAGTACTATCCTAGTATAATAAAGAAGGAATACTACGCCCTTACGCGTACTTCTTAAGAAAGAATAACGCCTATAAATATAACTATAAGATATATAATAAAGAACTACTAGCTATAATATAATACTTAGAAGAATAGAACGCTAAACTTTACTTAGTAAAGAGCTTTAAAGTAATTACTAACTATAAGAACCTAAAGTACTTTATAAAGCTAAAGATATTAAGTAAATATTAAATCTACTAGGCTATATTATTAAGCTAATTTAATATAGAGATACTATACTAGCTAGAGAAGTAAAATATAAAAGCTAACGCGCTCTTAAGAAGAGAATAAGACTTACTAGAAGATATAAGAGATAAACGCTTATAAAAGCGTATTATTTAAATCTTAAAACTAACGTCTTACTGCTATAAGAAAGTAAGTAAAGATAAAGAGGACTTAACTAAAAGCTAGGTTATATTAGTAAGAATTTATATAAGATAAATAGAAAGCTATCTTAGCCTAACTAAAGAATAGTTAGACTAATAAGACGCCGCCGCTAATAAAAGTAGTATAGACTAGTTAGAACTTAAAGAGTTATAGCTAAAAGCTCTAAGAAATAATTAATAGTACTAGTAAGTAGTATAAGTAGTACTAGAGTAGAAATAAAGGTTCCCGCTAAGCTTAGGTGTAAAATACTCTATCTTAGAGTATGCGATTAGCGATTAGAGAGAATTACTATATTAAGATAGAAGATAGATACTAATAATAAGAAACTATATACCTAAATAATTAGAGAAGTCTATAATTCTCTCTTAGCTAGATATTTAGATAGAGAGATTACTTATAAGATAGTCGCCTAAGATTTCTTCTAGCTAGATATATTAGATAATATTAGATATTACGTAAGGATCTATAATATTTATAGGAGAATAAAGCTATAGCGAGAAGGTACCTAAGAATTTCTTAAACTACTACTAATACTAGATTAGATATAGAAAGAGATATCTATAGACTTTATTAAAGGACTACTAATAAGTAGAGGTATAAGCTACCTTATAGTTATTATAGATCGCTTAAGTAAGGGAGCTATCTTTATTTTACTACCTAATATTAAGATAGAGATAGTAGTCTAAGCCTTCTTTAGCTAAGTAGTAGCTTACTATTAGTTACCTAACGCGATTATATTAGATAGAGGGAGCTAGTTTATTAGCGTACTTTAGAAACGCCTTTATAAAGTTCTAAAGATTAATTAATAGTTATCTATAGCGTTTTACTTATAGACTAATAGCGCTATAGAATAAATAAATAGTGTATAGAAAGTATATATTTAGCGTTTATTAGCTAGTTATAAGATAACTAGGCTATGTACTACCTTATAGCTTAGATTACTATTAATAAGAAGGACGTAATATTAATAGGAGTATCCCTATTCTTCTTATAATATAGTTATAATATAGACCCTCTCTAGTTAAAGGCTCTACTAAGTATAAGTTAAAGGAAATATACTACTAAAGAATGTTTAGACTATAAGAAGGTAGAGACTATTATAGCTAAGTTCTAAGATATATTTAACCTAGTATAAGCTAGTATAGCTAAAGCCTAAGTAGAATAAGAGAAGTAAATAAATTAATACTATAAAGAGGCTAGAAACTATAAGATTAGTAATAAGGTTTAGCTAAAGCTTAATAAATAGTATAGAATAGGATATTAGTTATAAAAGCTTAATTAGAAGAGTGCTAAATATATAGTAATAAAGGTAATTAATAGCTACTTAGTTAAGCTAGATACCTTCTAGGCTACTACTTAGTCTTTATATTAATAGACTACGCCTTACTAACTTAGACCCTTTACTAAGCTAGGTATAAGATAACTATTAGCTACTACTATTATAAATAGGTAATAAAATAAGTAGTTTATAAAGAAGATTATAAGTAAGAAGTAGAAACGCTAAGAACGTAGTTAGCGCCTTTACTATAAAGTAAAATAGGTTAGATACGCCCTAATAGATCTTTAGCTAGTAAAATTACTAGAGAAAATAGAAGCTCTAGATTAATAGAAGGCCTATATAAAGGATACTTAGAATAAGAAGGGACGCTTACTAGAAGGTTTTTGCTAATAGACCCCCTAAGAGAGGGGAGAAGGGGGGTATTATAATAGGCTAGAGTTTAGTTAGTAAATACTTAATAATATCTTAGTTACGTGCGTAAGACGTATAGATTAACTACTTACGTCTAAATAACGCTTAGACTATCCGTATAGTCTATAGGTAGAAGGTTATTCTAAGCCGCTCTCTAAATAACCTTTAGCACGAGATAGCTTATAGTTCTCTTCCCTATTAAATATAACTCTAGTATACCTGTGTAATAGCTCTCTAAGCGTAGCCCCTTATAAGTATTACTCTAAATATTAATTAGAACTTTAGAGTAGTCTCTTTATAGGTATTTAATACTAGCTAATTAGTATATTCTCGCTAATTATTATTTGTATTATCTTCTACTAGGCCTACTTATAGTCTTCTTCTAGAATAAATTTTGCTATATATAACTAATTTAAGCGTCCGTCTAATACTTAGCGTTAATATAGTAGTATTACGTAACCTTCCTAGCTAAGGCCTCTACTAGTATATAGTCTAGTAGCTATCCTAATAATAGTAAATTAACTTAGATTTTAGGCCTAAGATTCTCTTCTAAGTTATCTTTATCCTCGCTTACTAGTACCTAAGCTACTAAGTTAACTTTAATCTTCTTAAACTTCTTTATAGTATATCCTATCTAAAAAAGCTTCTTATAGACTTCTAGTATATTTCCTAGGACTATTTTAAGTAGTAGCTTAACTTTAGTATTTAGAATCTACTAAATAACCTTCTAAGCGTTTAGGGCTAGCTTTTCTACTATATAGTACTTTTTCGCCTATCTTTCTTTAGGCTCTAGGTAAATATTCTTTAGAGTTTTATTTAGCTTAGAATCTCTTAGAGTATTAAGTATATCTATATCTGCTAGTTCTAGCGTATCTATAAATTATATAGTATAATCTTTACTTAGACTTTAGTCTATAAAGTATTATTATCTTAGTTCTTATACCCTCTAAGGTATAGAATATATTTACTACTAAGCTTCTTAAGAATAGTTTTCTAAGTATTCTTTTAAATCTTTCTTAGGTTATAGCTAGCTAGAGGTTTCTTATCTAAGTTACTTCGCGTAATAGTAGCTAATACTACTATGCTATAGTTATACTAGTTAGCTTTATATAGTATAAAACTCTTTTCTAAGTTAGATTTACTAAAGATAGTAGAAAGGTTCTAGAATTAGTTATAGTCTTTAGATAGAATTACTCTAGTATTATTAGAGATAACTTAGATAGAAATTGCGTTATTCTTAATAGGTCTAGCTTCCTAAACCTTGCTTAGAAAAAGTAGAGTAAATATAAGTAGGTTAATATTCTACTTAATCTAGCGTTGTTTAATCTTAGAAGCTATTAAATTCTTTTATAAACAGGGCCCTAAATTTATAACTCTTTCTTATAAGTAATCTAGAGTACTCTAGTTAAGGACTAATTAGTTATTAAGATAGTACTAACCCTATTAATATAGGCTTAGAGAGTTAGGTAATTCTTTTTCTAATAGTTTATCTTATTATAAACCTAGTAGAGAAGTCCTACCTCTAATTCTTACCTATATTAGTTACTTTAGTTACTATAACCAATTCTTTCTTAATAGTTCTAGGAGTTATTACTATAATTCTAATAGCTATTCTAGTCCTAGGTTAGCTATATATAACTCTACTAATATTAGCGCTATAGTTACTAACCGCTATTTAGGCTACTATACTAGTAGCTTTAGTTATAAACTATACCGCTAGCTTAAAGTATATAGCTACGTAATACTACTACACGCTTATTAGTCTACTTATTAACCTTTTCTTAGATAACCTAATTAGTTATTAACTCCGCTTCTTAAGGTATCTATTAAAAGTTCTAGGGTTCTAACTCTAGCTAAGCCTTATTTAGCTTAAGCTAAAGTATCTTATCTACTAGGCTATTAATCTTATTCTTAGTTAGCGTTAATCTAGGCGGAAGTTATTTCTAAGTAGGCTTTAGGGCGTAATTCTTAAGAGGAATACTTAATATTTAAGGCTTAAAGACTATTATCTATTAAGAAGCTAGTTATTACTTATAAGCTACTTTCTAAGACGCTTTCGCTGCAGCTAAGTTAAATTCTACCTCTAAGGTAAACTCCTTTACTACTTTCTTTAAGTTAAGTATCTTAGTATCTTTCTCTATCTCTAATTACTTTAAAAGGTAGTTAGAGATCTTTTTATAGTTAAAAGATAAGAGGTTATCTATATAAAGCTAGAACTTTCTAGGACCTTTATTACTTATCTAAGTAGAAGTCTTTTTATAAGATAGAATCCCCTTCTACTTTCTTTAATTATAGTAGCTTTAATATAGCGCCTGCTTTAGATATAGAACTCTTATAGATACTCTATAGTACTAAGCTCTATTTAGGCCTAATACTTCTTAAGCTAGTGCTTAAAGTACTCTATTCTAACTTTCTATTAGTACCTATTATTAGTGCGAAACTATTTCTTAAGTGCCTTTTAGAGGTCTTTCTAGCTTTCTATTTATTAGGCTTCTTTACACTCTTCTATTAATTAGATAATCTCTTTCTATTTATAGCTATAGTGCGCTAAAAGCCTCTTAAGTATTATTTTAGGTATAAACTTATAGTAATAAGCTATCTCTTTATAGCGCTCTATAAATAGAGTAATATTATTACTATTAAACGTTAGAATACTATTAGCTAAGTAAGGCGGCAGCTATAAAATATATACTAGTATAGCGCTTCTACTCGCTATACTTACTATTATCTAAAGAACCTTTACTATATCTAACTTATATCAGTCTTATACTATTAAAGACTAGTATAATTTACTAGGCGTTAGAACTTATTATAATACTAAGGACTCTAGCAGATAGATAATTAGAGGTACTTCTACTATTTAGATATTATTATCTAGTATATTTATAGCTGCTCTCTTATCTTTCTAAGGCGTTATTAGTAGTAGTATCTCTAAACTAAAGAAAAGAAACTTTACTATATCTAACTATCTTTTAAATAAGTCTAGCGTTACCTATCTTTTAGTCTTTTTACTTAACCCTTTACTACTACTCTAACTATTACTTATACGCGTAAAAATACGTACTAAGCTTATATAAAGATTAGCGTAATAATTATATAAGTTATAATAATTAATATTACTATTATTATACTAAGTGCTATTTAGTAGCGCTCCTTCCTTAGGAGCGTAATTTTAAGCCCTTTTATCTAGTTACTTACTAACTTCTCTTTAGAAACCTTAAAACTCTCTAGTTTCTTTTAATAGTTCGTAATATTTACTACTTTACTATTACTATCTAATAGAGTACCTCTCTAACTACTTATTATAGTTCTTTAATTTGCTTTTAGCCGTGCTCTAGTAATTATACGCCTAAATCTAGCTCTTACGCTTACGTAAGCCCTATTTAGCTACCTTTTTATTCTCTACTACTTTTTCTATGTTGTTTAGGGGTTTTCTATATACCCCTATATTCTAATATCTTATTATCTTACCCTTTCCTAAGTTACTATTCTAGGCTATTCTACGTCTTATAGTATTCTAATTCCTAGTATCTAATTACCTTTTAGATCTTTTATAACTCTTTTACTTTACTCGCTTCTTTCTTCTAAGCCTTACTTACTTAGCTTAGATATTTATATTATAAAACTCTTTTAGCTCTTTCTAATCTACTTCTATATTCTTATATTCTTTCTATTCTAAACTTCTTAGATTGCTATTACGAAAGCTTATTAGAATACGTAATAGTAGCGCTTAGCTCTTCTAAGGGTAAGCTAGAAGTTTAAGTTATAAATTAGTTACTATATATAGTAGAGCGAATGCCTATAGAAACGTATACTTAATATAAGATATTAGAAATTATATTAAGTAGTGTGTATATGTGTTGTTTATCTCTAAGTAATGTTTGTCGCGCCCTAGTATCTCTATATTCGAGCGTTCTTCGGCTTCTATTATCCCTATTTCCTCTACTATAATACTAGCGTAACTTTATCTCTAGTAGTATTCTAGTTTTTTAACTAACCTCGCTTTCTAGATTATTTCTTTAGAAAGTAGCCTATATTAGATTTCGCGTTCTAATATATTAAGTAATTATTATTATAATAAAAAGTCTAGTATATAAGCTTATACTATACTAGTCCTATCCTTAGAGTTTATAAAGGTAACATGCTTCTACTAAGTATTCTCTATCCTTTAGATTTAGGTAGTAGTAATTATCCTTTTACTTTCTATCTTATTCTTTCTGTGTAAGGTAGTAGTCGCACCTATTTTTATAGTCGAGCTAGTTTAGGTCTTTGTATTACTCTACTAGTAGTAGGAGGTTATCCTAATTTCCCTACTATATTAATAGTTCTAGCTTATTATATATAGGGTAGACTTCTACCTAATATTCCTTATTAAGGAGTATCTTATACTACCTATTATTTATCTACTATCTAATAGTTCTATATTATCTTTTATAGAACTTATATCTTAGCTCGCATTTAGTCTAGTATATAGCTTAATATTCTTTAGTCTTCTATTCTAATACGCTAGGGGTTATAGGTTTCTTATTCTATACCTCTAGGTCTTTAAAGTATAGTTACTCTAGTATAGCTTAGTATACTATTTCTTTTACTTTAGGGCTAGTAATAGTAATTTATCTCTTCTAATAGTAATCTTTAGCTATATATTCTTAGTTTTTATATACCTAATACTTATATTCTACTAACCTTTATCTTACTTTAGTACTAGTTACTAAATAGTCTATAGGCGTAGTTTTATCCTATAATATTATATTAGGTACCTCTTTTACCTAGAGTATAAGCTTATAAGCCTTGTTACCTAGTATCTAAGCTTTATTATATAAGTCTATATTACTAACGTTATTATCTAGTAATTATATAGTACGCGGGTAGAGTATACTCTATTAAACTATTCTAATTCTAATAGCTTTCTATCTTCTAGTATTATTCTTTAGGTAATCTCTATAGAAGTATCTAACTTTACTATATTATAGATATACTTTCTTATTATAGCGTTTCTAGCGCTCTTTCTTAGATAGTCTATCTAGACGTCCTCTTTAGGTTTTTTAATCTTTAAATCGTTTCTATACTTTATTAGTTATAATAATATCTCTTTTCTTATTAACTTTAATCTATTAGTGTTTCTTTATATTAGGGCTAAGATAGTATTTTTCTTCTACTCTATTCTCTTCTATAGATAGTTGTTAATTTAGGTAGCTAATTCTATAAGCGAATATAGATCTTCTAGCTTATTATAGTATACTAGGTTATCTTTAATTATTTCCTTTAAACTATTTTTAAATACTATTTAGAGTGTGGTATTATTCTAGTTAATCTATAACTATAGCTATTAAACTTAGCTATATATATTAATACTAATTTAGTTTACTTTAAGTAAGTAATTACTTTCTCTACTTAGTTCTCTGCGTCTACTTTACTAAAGATACGTTCTATTTTATCTTTAAAGTTAGTCTAACTTAAAAATAGAGTTTAGGTTTTTCTTTCTCTTTCTATAGCTAGGTTATAGAGGTAATTCTTAATATATAGCTATATCTAGCTAGCTGCTTTCCTTTTTATATATTACTTACTATAAGAATCTTTTCTTAATTATTAGGCACTTTATTATACTTATAGTATAAGTTAATATTAGTAAGAAATACATAAAGTTCTAATCTCCCGCCTTTATACTTCTCTAGCGTAGCTATCTTAGGCTTATATAGCGCTTATAGTTTCTTATTTAGCGTAGCTATTAGCTAAGCTATAGCTATTAATAGTTTCTATTAAGGCTATTATTTATCTTACCTAAGTTCGCGATTATTATTTAAGATTATTTATAGTTTTCTATAAGTGCTAGCTTAAGTTTAGAGTCTATTCTTTAGTCTCTAACTTAGTATTTTAGTCTAGTATCTTATTATTTAGAGGTAGAGCTTAGCTAGCTTTATAGTTTGTCGTAGTAGAGTTCTTATTAACTAATATATTTCTAATCTTACTTAAATAACTTACTAAAAATACCTTCCTAAAGGTCTATAGGTAGTTAAAGTATTAATATAGAGGGTATACTACTCTAAATTCTAGTCTATACTAAAGTAGGTAAAGCTAACGTTATTAAGTCTACGTTAGTTATCTAGCGATATAATAGGGATAGTAAGTATTTAGTAATAATAATCTAATTCTATATAAGCGATAGAATAACTTTAAGTATTAATCTAAGTAAGAGATAAACTATAAGATAAGTTAACTATAAAGTATATTAAGGGAATCCTCTATAACTATATACTTATTACCTAATCTATTAATATCTACGTCTTTCTATTAAGCCTATAGCATCTATAGATATCTCTAATATCCTAGTATCTTAAGGTGTCGTAATATCTACCCTTTTAGCGAGATGTTATATCTTAGCGGAATACTATATTACGTAATCTATACGCTCTGCGCTAATTATAACCTCTTTATTATGCGATAGTTAGTCTTTAACCTCGTATCCTTTGACTAGAGGAGACATCTAGTATTTGTTCGTAATAATAAGGGATAAGATTTAGTCTTACCTTACTTCTAAAGAATATAGCCGCTAGAAATAGATTCTATATAATATAGATAGAGCTAAGCTAGTTAATTACTAAGTATCTCTCCTAAGTAAAAGAGATAGACTCTAATCTCTACTTAATATACTAAGTCTAGCTACTATTACTAAGCCTAGGATTATAGCCTATAAAGCTAATTTAATAGTAAGAATATTTAAGTATATTTAGCTACTATTACTAAGCTTAGAATTATAGCTTATAAAGCTAATCTAATAGTAAAAAATATTTAAGTATATTTAGCTACTATTACTAAGTCTAGAATTACAGCCTATAAAGCTAATCTAATAGTAAGAAATATTTAAGTATACTTAGTATACGTTACTAAGCCTTAGGCTATAGCTTTTATAGCTAGCCTACTAGCGAGAAATATCTAGAGTATTAAAGAAGTATAAGTAGATAATACTAGCCTAATATATAAGATAATAAAGAGATATTAACTTTATTTTAGTAAGCTACTACTTCTACCCTTACTAAATAGTCTTAAGCTAGACTATTTATTCTATAATAGCTTTAAGAAGGCTAAGGAAAAGTACTTTAAGAGCTATAAAAAGACTAAGTTATAGATAGAGGTACTAAGCTTTTAAGTATAAAGAGAAGAGATCTAAATACTAAACTTAATATAGGTATATACTTATAAGCTAAATAAGTAGTCTTAACTTAAAAAGTATAAGGCTAGACTTATAGTTAGAAATAACTAGTAGAATAATATTACTATCTAAGAGACCTACGCTACTATACTTACTAGAAGATATTTTAAATACTTATAGCTATTACCGCTTAGTTTAGCTTAGAGCTTAGGTAATTTAATATAGTAAACGCCTTTATATACGCGCTAATTAACTAACTAGTTTATATATATATACTTAGAAGATATATATAATAAGGTATAATACTCTAGCTAGATAAAGCGCTATATAGCCTCTAAATCTCTTTTTTATTATAGTAGAAAGATATTACTAAGTACTTTATAAGTTTAGATTTCCTTATAGTACTATATAAGCTATACTATATAATCTATAATAAAGTTTATCTTCTTCTATATTATAATATTATTCTTAGTAATTACCTAGATAAGAGAGAAGTAGTAGATAAGGCTATAAAAGGGCTATAAAAGAAGTATACTCTTACTAGAGGAGAACCTCTTAAGTAGTTTTTAAGATTAGAGGTTATTAGAGACTATAAGGCTTAGAAGATTTAGCTCTCCTAAGTAGTATATATTATAAGATTACTAAGCTTATTACTAATTATATAATATAATATAATACTTTAATATTATAAGCTAAGCTATTACTAAGAATAGACCTCGTAATAGCCGCTAAAATTAATCTATACTAATAAAAGATTAGATTACTCTTATTTATAGTAGTAAATACGCGTCTAGATATTACCTTTACTATCTCCTAACTTATATAATTTCTTATAAACTTAAGCGTAAAGTATTACTAAGCTACTAATCGCGTCCTCTTTTACTTATATTTTACTCGCACCTTTAGCCTATAATTTAGCGGAAATAATAACTTTATAGTAGCTAGTAATATATTATTTATAGATAATATAGTAGACTAGAAGAGTTCTTAAGGCTTTATTCTAAAGCTATTTAGAGAAGTAATCGCCTAGTAAGTAAATAAATAAGATATAGTTATAATATTAGTAACTAAAGTAGAACTACTCTCTCTAGTATAAGTAGTAAAGGAGGTATAGTTTCTTATATAACTATAAAACGAGCTAGATATTAAGCTTAAGGACCTAATAATTATAATATAGTGTAATAATAAGTAGATAATCTAACTAGTTAATAAGAATACCTCTTAGCTAAAGACTAAGCTCTAATATATTAATATCTATAACTACTAGCTATAATAGAAAGTAGAGCGTAAGAAGATAAGAGTTATTTATATACCTACTAATAATATAATCGCTAATAGTTTTATAAAGCTCTTACCTACTAATAAGATATAATAGTTTCTTAAATACGTCGCGCTAGTAGATATTAGAGATAAGATTATTATTAAAGAAGAATAAATAGAAGAGCTACTCTATTAAATAGAGAGTATAGAGGTTATAGGTACTATACTATAATACTATAATATTAAAATACACTTATAGTAGTATAGAAAAAATCTAGAGTTATATAAGCGAAGCTATCTAGCTTAGAGCAAGGCTTGAGCTAAAAGAGTGTATTAGATATAAGGTAGTATTTAGTAGAAGGGAGCGGAGTTAAAGATAGCACGTTCTATAGACCCTCTAGTCCTAAGAAGAACTAGAATAGAGTAGACCTTTCGCCTTATCTCTCGCAAGACTGTAATATATATAGAATACATACGTTAAACCCTAATTATTATTATCTTTATTAGAACCTCTATTATCTAATAATAGCTTAAAAAGGGAAGGATAACTAAGTAGTAGTCCTTAGTCTAGCTTAGTATATATAGTAGAGATAGTAAGGGCTAGCTACTAGGCGCTATTAGACTAGACCTAGTCTAGTCTATTAGTCTAGTAAGCACTAGTCCTTATAGAAAACTACGACTATATATAGACTATCGTAAGCTTAATAATATTATAATTAAAAATTAATACTCCTTACTAATATTATAGAACTATAGATTAATTATCTTACGTAAAGATCTTTATAGTATTAGATCTTCGAGATAGATACTACCTAATTTGTATAGCGAAAGGTAAGGAGTAGAAAATAGTGTTCTAATTAAGATATAGATACTATAAATATATAGTTATACTATTTAGGCTTATAAATACTCTAGCTATATTTTATAAACTTATTATTATTATTATTATTATTATATTCTATTAGAGTCCTATATTAGTCGGTGACTATGTAGGACTTTAGCTAAGCTGTTCTATGTATAATAGTCGTTGTAGAGTTTCTATAGGTCTTATATAATTTAGGTAGTGTTTTGCGTACTCTAATTTCAAAGCTAGTCTTTTATTAGCGCGGGTGCTAAAGAGTAGTATAGTAAATAGAAAGAGATATAGCAGTAGGCTCTTTTAGGATAAGAAAATATTATTTTGTAGTTTTATATAGTATCTGTCTATTTAGTAGTTTGCCTAAGGTGCTATTTTCTTATACTAATCCTAGTACTTATAATAAAGGCTAGAGTAGCTTTAATGCCTATCTTTATTTAAAAGAGAAGTAGGAGGGTAATAGGTCTATATAGTATTACTTCTTTAAGTGTATTTTAATATATTTTATACTATTTGCAATCTAGAAGTAGATGCTATAGTTTTATAGTTATAGTATATACATAGATTACAGTCTCTCTATTAAATCTCTTAAAGTAGGAGTTAAAGTATCTATATTCTAGCTTAAGTAAGTAGAACACGCTTAAGATTTCTCTTAGTATTCTCTTTAGGACTTTAATTATTATATATGTGTTAAGCTTAAAGATCCTTAAGTAGGAGCTTCTATTTTTAGTAGGCCTATTAGTATACCTCTTATACTCTATTAGTTGTTCTATTTTTTATATTTTATTAATTTCTATGCCTAAGTAGGCTAGGCTCGCTATAGTTAATATTATTAGTCTCTCTTTAGCTGCTTCCTTTGCTAGCGTGTTAGCTTTTTTATTACCCTTAACGTTATTGTGTCCTAGAGCCTACTATAGGTAGATAGATACTTTCTTTATTATTATTCTCTTTATAGCTCTAATACATCTTAGTAGCTACTATTATTCTAGGTTATCTAATAGGTTATTAAGCCTATAGATTGCTACTTAGTTATCTGCGTATATATAGATCTCTTAGCCTTCTTATGCTACTATAGCCGCGTATTTAAATGCCTATGCTATCCTCTCTAGTTCACCGTTGTAGACTAGTTAGAAGTATCTAATATTTATCTTTTAAAAAAAGGTTTCTTCGTAGATAGAGCTGTACGCTACTATATCTACGCTAATCTCTATTCCTTTATTATGTTATAAAGCATCTAAGTAGATTGCGGTAAAGTTATCTCCGCTCCTTAATAGGATATAATCCGCGTATATAATTACCTCTTCCTCTTTACTCTTTTTTAATATAGTAACCTTGTAGTTAAGACTTTCCTATAGTCTAAACTTATATAGAATTATCTTTTCTACGCTATTATTATCTCTCTCTAGGATTAACTTAATAATAGTATATAGTTATCTACACTAGTTTAGCTTTTATAGCTAGCTTTATCTATTTATAATTCTTATAATTACTTTTTAGATTAGGTAGTTACTAGATAGCTAGTGTGCTCTAGACGTATACTTTTAGTTATTAGTATTAAGTCTAATTATAGGTAACGTAAGTCTAGATTTAATACTTATTAGTAGGGATAGTAACGTTCTAAACACTCTAATTATCTTTCTACACGCTAGGTTATATAGTAATTATAGGAGGCTAGTAGCGTAGCTTTAGTTCTTCTAGTATATTTATAATCTATAGTCTACAACGCTTATAACGCATACTAGGTATAGTTGTCGTACTACTTTTAGGGAGAGTCCTCTTTTAATATTAGCTAGTCTCCCTAGTCTATAGAATGCTTTCCTTGCTTAGCTTACGCGTGTAGCAATATATTTCTTAAAAGATAGTCTATTATCTATATAGATACCTAGCTATTTAATTATATCTTTTAGTTCTATAATAGTGTTGTCTAGAAGCTATAGGCTTCTCTCTTTTCTCTCTTTTTTAGTAGTAAAGTAGATAAGCTCTGTCTTAGCTATATTAAATATAATTGCTAAGTTTTTTCCTTAGTAAGATAGTAGGCAGACTTACTATTCTAGTATTTTATATTTTTCTTTAGCGATATTAAGGATGTTAATAGAGATAGGTTATAATATAGAATAGGTTAAAGCTTTATAGTCCTAGGAAGAGGTCTCTAGTGTAGATAAGAAAGAAGATTAGAGATACTAGGCTGCCTTAAGGTATTCTAGCTATTATCTTAGAGAATTCTTATATCTTATTATTAAAGGAGAGTCTTAGCGATCTATTTAAGAAGAAGGATTTTATCTAAGTAATAAGACTAATTAGAAGGCCTAGCTTCTTAAGCGTTTATAGGAATTAATTATATAAAACGTAGTTAAATACTTCCTTTACGTCTAGAAAGATAGTTAATGTTATTTAGCCTTTCTATTTCTAGTACTAAATTTAGTTAATAAGTAGTATAGCTATATCTATTATAGATTTTTTAAGTCTACCCTAATTTAGGTTAAGTATAGTAGCTCTATAATTTCTGCTAGATTACTTAGCCTACTTATAGTAATCCTCTCGTTAATCTTTCCTAAATAGCTTAATAGAGTAATAACTCTATAGGCTTTTAGAATTAAATAGTCTAGTTTTAATACCTTTTTAAGAATAGCTTCTATAGCTTATTTCTAGCATTTTAGGTAGTATCTATAGTTAAATAGAAGTAAGAAAGCTTTAAATATTATTTATAGTTAAGCTTTATACGCAGCTGTAATTATATCTTATATTATTATATCTAGTCCTAAGGTGCTACTTTTAACTTGCCTTAAGCATGCTTATTCTAGTTTAGTCGTAGATAGTACTAGCTAATCCTATCTCTTTTCTTAGTAGTTAGTAAATATAGGCGCTTTAGTTATAGGCGGTAGTAGGAATAGCGTGTTATAGAACGCTTAGTATTTCTTATTAAATAATATTTCTCCTTATATAGGTAGAATTCTTTTAACTTTATTATCCTTTATGTATACTATAGCTTTATAGATTAACTACGGGTCCTCCTTCTTTAGGAATTTATTCTAGTGTTTCTTTTTAGCGTCTTTAATTACCTTATTATAGGTATTTTATATATATAGAAAGTCTCTTTTCTCTAGATAGGCGTTATATATTATAGTAGTTTTAAGCTTTTCTTTAAAAATCCTTCTATAGTAGGAAGTGTCTTATTATAGCTTTATTAGCTCTTTATTCTACTAAGCTTTTAGTTTTAGACTAAGTCTAGTAATAGAGATAGCTTTGTTTACTATAGTTTAGATTGCTTAAGTTATTGCTTTACTAATCTCTTCTAGCTGTTACTTTAGCTCTATATTATTACTAAGAAGAAGGTCTATTAAGTCTACCTTTCTTAGATTACTAATCTAGTCTATATCTTGTAAGGTCTAACTATTTTAGATTACTGGTTCTAGTTCTTTATTAAAGGTATCCTAGTTAGCCTTTATAGTATTAAATCTAGGTTAATTTATTAGGTTTTCTATAAGGTCTGCGTTTATTTAGATAGAGAATAGAAGGCCGTAGTAATCTAATCTAGTTTTAAGTATAGTCTACTAGTCTGTAGCTTTGCTAGCTAAGTCTAGAGTAATAAGTAAGAGGTTTAGGACTATTTCTCTAGATAGGTATAGTCTAAAGAATATACCTACTTCTAGTATATTTAGGAGCTCTAGATCTTATTCTTTAATCTAGTTAATAAATAGCTATGCTTCTTAGCTTGTCGTTAGGTATAGCGGGTCCTATAATAGATAGTACTTATTACTATCTAGTACTAAGATAGAACTTAGCGGAAGCTTAGTATTAAGTATAGCTCTAGGTAGTATTTTTTCCCCTTTAGCGTTTATTTAGTTGTATACGTTAAATAGGTTAAATTAGAAATTAGGACCTTTTATTATAATAGCTATTGCGTCTAGGTCTATTTTAAAGTTGTTTAGGTAAATATCTCTACTTCTAGTGTTCTAGATATAAAATAGAACCTTAGGGCAGATAGGTAGGTTATTACTAGTAGGATCTAGATAAACGTAGTGTAATTTATAGATCTTACTATTGCGTAGTTATCGTTAGTAGTTAGCTATAGATCTTAAATTATAATTATATTAGCTTTAAGTTTAACTATAGTTATAGTATAGACTTAGTTACTATAATACTTATTAAGATTGACTGTGAGAATCCTAATATTATTTAATATTATAATCCTGCGGGGATACTCTTTATTACTACTTAGTAGAGTTTGCACTCTTTGCTATTTACAAAGTAGGGCTCTTTATAGTTACTATAGTAGGGGAGTATATAGTTATAGGGTTTTTCTTTTATATTATATACTAAGCATTTATGTGTTATAGTTATATATTCTTCTCCGCATAAATTGTATGCTAGTTAGTTTCGGCATCTAGTAGCTAGGTAGCTAAATTGTTAGTAGTTTAGGTATTAGGTAGATACTACTATAGGCTTAAACTTTTTAGTAAAGAGAGTTTGTCTAAGAATTATAATTCTACTACTAAGTCTAGCTACATTTTTGGCTATTTTAAATACTATTATAATAGAGCTATTCTTCTTATTTTGCTATTCTCTTAATATCTAGTATAGGTTACTAGTAATTTATAGTTTATTATTATATACTAGGATTTCTATATAGAGTATCTCTAGTATCTCTGCTCCCTCCTATTTTATTAGTATATTATATACTACTACTTTCGTCTATAATTTTAGTAGTTATATATTCTTTAGCTTAACTTTTAATACTATATATACTTATATAGACTAGGTATTCTCCTAAGTGGGTTAGAGTAGTTATTAGAATAATATTATTCTTTCTACTTATTATTACTTCCTTTACTACTAGGCTTTAATACCGCCCTTTATAAACTCTTTATTAATTAGGTCTCTAATCTAAAGTAATGTGTAAGACGTAGGCTAGGTAAGCGTAAGGACTGCTTAGTAGTAGCTTACTAGCTTTTTGTTTATCTTCTTTTTTATAGATACTATAGTCTATATATTTCTATTATTCTAGGCGGCTACGCTAGCGTATAATATCTTATTTTGTTAAGTATTTTAGGTGTTTAGGTATTTAGATATTCTAAGTATTCTAGTTGTTTAGTTTTTCTTAGTTGTTTAGGTTTTGTAGTCTAGTTATAGTATTAATAGCTTTCTTTAGTATCTTTATAGCTTATTAGGAGGCGCTTATAAGCGTTATAGTCTAGTACGTAAGCTGTGCTATAAACTTCTTAGTTATTTACTGTGTAACTCTACCTAGTTCTATAAAGTCTCTAAAGACGTCTAGTAGTTATAGTAGTTTATTTTAGGATAGATAGGATTTAGCTATAGTAGATGCTTATAGAATTAGGTTCCTTACTTAGAAGATTACTTAGGTTAAGTCCTTTGCTCTTAGTTTCTTTTCTTAGCTATTCTAGAATAGGTTTCTCTCTCTTATAGTTATTTTTAGGGAGAATGCCGCTAGTCTTTTATTTAGTAGTAGCTAAATAATTAACCTTAGTATTTCTTAGGTAGTCTACTTAATAGGTGTTGTTAGGTTGTCTTAGTGCCTTTTATCGGTCTCTATTTCGTCGTCTAGTGTGCTTAAGGTCCGGAGGTCTTCTAGTAGCTAGACTACGATAGTGTCGCTATCTATTTATAAACTTATTAATAACGTATTAAGAGTATATCTAGATATCTTTATTATAGCTTACTTAGATAATATTCTTATCTACTTTAAGACTTTAGAGGACTATATTAAATATATTAAGATAGTACTAAGGGCCCTTAAGTAGTTTAACCTCTAACTTAAACTAGAGAAGTATAAATTTTATAAGACTAAGGTTAACTTTTTAGGCTATATAGTAGAAGCGGATAGAGTATAAATAAGCGAAGAAAAGATTTAAGTTATTAAAGATTAGCTAATACTAATAATAGTTATATAGATATAGTCCTTCTTAGAATTCTTAAACTTTAACTAATAGTTTATTAAGGACTTCTTAGATATCGCTATCCTTTTAATAAAACTTATAAGAAAGAACATACTCTTTAAGTAGAGTAAAGAAGTAGAGAATATATTCTAAACGCTTAAGAAAGTAAGTATAGAACTACTACACTTTTAAATATTCTAAGTAAGATATCTATTACGCTTTAAGACTAATATATTAGATCTTACGCTAGGTAGATACGTAAGTTAATTATATAAAGGTAAATAGTACCTTATTACCTACTACTCTTATAAATTCTTAGGACTAGAAGAATACTATAATATTTATAATAAAGAGCTACTAGCTATTATTATATACTTATAATACTAAAAAGTATATATAGAAAGCTACTTAGAACTTATAATATATATAAATTATAAAAATCTAGTAGACTTTATAACTACTAAAGTACTTAACTATAGATAAGTAAGATAGTTAGAACTAGTTAGATAATATAAGTTTAAGATTATATATATACTAGAAAAAGAGAATTGTAAAGTAGACGCTCTTAGCTAAAGACTAGATATTATAGGTACTAAAGAAGTTATTCATACTATAATACTTAAAGTTAATAAGAATAGATAGCTAGGACTAGTAAAGATACTAAACGCTATCCTCTATATTAGAAATAATATACTAAAGAATTATAAGAAGTAATTATTTAATAATATTATAATAACTCTATATATAGTTACTTAGGTATTACTAGAATAATAAAACTTATTAGACGTAACTATAAGTTCTTAGAAATAAAGAAAAAGTTACCTTATTTATTATAAAATATATAGACTATTAGAAGATAAATATAATACGTATATACCTTATAGTAAGATATAAGTACTAGAACTACCTATAGAACTTTAGGTAGATATCTCTATAAACTTTATTATCGGTCTACTAGTCTTAAGAGACCTAGTAATAAATATAGAATATAACGTAATACTTATAATTAATTAATTTACTAAGTAAGTAGAGTATATTCTATTTAGAAATAATTTTATAGTAGTATATCTAGCTTATATTATTAATAATTAAATTATTAGATATATAGTATACTAAAGTTAATTATAAGTAATAGAGATAAGCTTTTTACTTTAAACTTTTAGATAATACTTTTAGCTATAATTAGTATAAAATATAGCTATTAATAGTATTTTATCTATAGATAGATAGATAGATAGAAAGAATAAATAGAACTATAAAAGTATATCTTAGAATATACGTTAACTATTAGTAAACTAACTAGGTTTCGCTTCTACTAATAGTATAAAGTATATAATAATAAGCTTTTAGAGTCTATAGAATAGACTTTATTCTATATAAACTATAGAAGATACTTAAATCTCTTTATACGCATACTTCTAAGTTAGAAAATAAAGTAGCTATCGCTATAGCTAAGGAGCTAAAAGTAGTATATAAGTTACTATAGAGTAAACTTAAAATAGTATAATATTAAAGTATTTTATATATTAATAAGAAATAAAAAATAGCACCTTAGCTAAAGAGGGGGGATAAAGTTTATCTATATATAAAGAATCTTTATATAAAGTAACTAAGTAAAGTACTTAATAATATTAAAGTTAGACTATTTTAATTCTTAACTAGAAAGAGCTAGTTATATATATACTTAACCTTTTACTAAATACTAAAATATATTCTAAGTTCTATATAAGCTTCTTAGAACTAGTACACCTAAATACGCTATTATAGAAAACCTTCTACTATAAATAGAAGAAGAAAAAAAATTTAAAGTTAAGAATATTATTATATATTAAGTTATAAATAATAGTATAAAATACTTAGTTAAATAGTTAGAATACCTAGATAGCGAAAATATATAGAAACTAGATACTAATCTTATAAACTATTAGTAACTTCTAGCGTAATACTAGAAGAACTAGCTAAGAAAAATAGATTAAAATTAGAAGTAGAGGCCTTAAAAAAGAAGTTATTAAGAATTTAATTAAGTAAAGAATTAAGAAAGTTATTAGCCTATAATTAGTCTAGATTAGTAGTAAAACTAATAGAAGAAGACGTAGTAATAGTACTACTACTTTCTAATAACTAAGCCTACTCTAAGGTATCTAATAATTTTTAATTATAATAAGTAAATATAAGCTTATAATTTCTTATCTTAGCTAGCTTATAATAAGCTTAAGTAACCTCTTCTTCTAAATATAGTAACGCGAGCTTCTTATTATACTTTTCTTATTCTACTTTTTCCTACTCCTCTTTAGAAATAAATAACTTATAGTTATATTACGCTAAGATATAATCTATATAATAACTAGATACTATATCTATAAAATACTATAAGTTATTCTTTTTATAATACTTATAGCAAAAAAATATTTCTTATCTAAAAAGCTTAATATAATAAAGTATTTATAACGCTTTTTAGTAGTTATCTTTTTATAAGATATATAAGTCCTTAGTTCTTTAGATATAGTTAGAGAGGCTATAAGAATTTAGAAAATAAGATAACTTACTATAAGTATTTATATATAGAACCTCTTATATAACCCTATAGTATAAATAATCTATATATTAGGGATAATACGCTAGAAGAGGGAGTATCGGACCATAAGTATCGGTAGGGACGTCGGCCCGACCTTAGCCTATAGTGCGTAGACAATTGTGTATATCTTCGTAGAAACCTCCGTTTATAGAGAGATAATACTAATACTAGTTACTAGAAGAACCTTGCTTATTATTTACCCTATATAATTGTATAAGGCCTACTTATACTAATTAGTAATTATAGGGTAGTTATAGATAGTTAGGTTAGAAAAGATAGATTCTATAACCTTACGCGTTCTCTAGATCGCCTATATTAGCGGCAGAGTTATCTATACTAAGCTTACTATTAGCTGTATTAGGCGTCTTATTTAGCTTAAGACTAACTATTCTAGCTATATTAGAGTGTTCCTAGACGCAGTCTATATACGTACTAACTCCTACTTAGTCGCCGCTTAACTTATATATAATCTATAACTACTAATATATCTCTAATAACTATAGCTAGCGTAGTATATATTAATAATAATAAATAGCGACTAAAATAGTAAGTAGTAATAGAGGCTATACTCTTATATAAGAAGAGCTGCTAGAGACTATAACCTAAAAGTAAGAGAATAGCGTTATATTAATCTAGAGATCTAAGATAATAATATTAAAGCCCTAAATAATAAATAGACGAAACTATAGTAATAATATATATTGCGCGTATAATCGTAGACTATATAGACTAGCCTATAGTAGACGCAGAGCTCTTTAGTAAGTTCCTCTAGAACTTTTAAGGCTAGACTAAAGCTATATTTATATACGTAAACGCAATATATATAAAGAAGCTAAAGCGGATTTTCTACTTTAAAAGTGTATTTACTAGCTATATAATATACTGCTAAGTAAAGCTATAGCTAAACTTCTCTAAAAGAAAAGTATCTAAAATAGCTAGATAACTAGTTCTAATCTACTACCTTAATAAGAGGTTAGCTACGTATATACTATAATAGTATAGACTAAAAGGGCGATATAATATAGGAATAGTATAACTAATAAATTAAGCGTAAAGCTAAATATCTATAAGGATAAGAGACTAAGATGTAGAGAAGTAATAAACTAATACTTAGATTAAGACTAAACTAGTGCCTAAGTTAACTAATAACTAGCGCGAGAAGAGTAATAATAAATATCTCTACTTATAGAGATAATTAAGTAGATACTATAGATAAATAAGCGACGCTAGATAGACTAAAGATAACTAAGTTAACAACTATAGTTAATATATAATAACTTTATAGATTCCGCGAATATACGCTAGTATACTTATAACATTTAAAGAGAATAAGTATTTCTCTAATTATACTTTTAGATAATATAGACCCTTATAAAGTAATCCCTTAATTAAGTATAGTAATAAGAAACTTAATCTTTAGAAGATTAATATCTTTTTAAAGATATAGGACTATAAGAAAAAGTATATAGGGAAGCTATATAACCTACTAAATAATAAATTAAAGATCTTTTATAGTATACTACTATATAGATATTTAGCTAGAATAATTCTATATAGTCTTCTTATAGATTCTAGAAGGCTATACGTAAGACTACTACCTTTACTTTATTAACTAGCGAGTAGATACGTTTCTAACTATATACCTAAAGCTTAAGAACTACTTTAATATAGATATTAACTATAGCTATTACTATATAGACTAAATAATAATATCTTTTGCTAAAGTACGTAGAGAGAATCCTAATAAGATACTCTATAAGATCTTTAATATTATACTAGATAAGCTTTAGCTATGCTAGAGGGCACTTAGGTAGTAGTATATAAGAGAATATACGCTCTATATAATAGTTATTATAGCGTACTAAAGTATTAGAGATTTATAATAGTACTATATAGACTATTCCTAGAATATAAGGTCCTATTTAGAGACCTATACTTATAATTAAAAACTCCCTCGCTATAAGTACCTTTATTAACTTTACTAAGGGAGACTAGAATAACTAGTATTACCTAGACTAGAGGTATAATAGTAATAGAAGAGATAGAAGTAGATTCTAAAAAAGAGATAAAACTAAAGGTATATTTCTTAAAAGCGAATAACGCTTTAATAGTAGCTATAGATCTAAGCTACGCTAAAAGAAGAAGTACTTTATCTACTAGAAGGAAGGATGCTAGTTTATAAACTATATAGACGAGGAGCGTAAAGCTATATATATATAGTTCTTCTTAGTATACTACTTTATAGATAGATAACTACCTATTAACTTTTTAGTACACTTTAGAATATAAAGGTAGTAAGTATACTAGCTAGTATAACTAGAGAGGCTAAAGAGAGGAAGACTATAAAAATAGCGATAATAGCAATAGTACTAATAACTAATAATACGTTAAATACTAGTTCTTTAAAGAATAATACTTTATAGACTAGGCGTTCTTATATTAAATCTCTAGCGATAATATATATAGCTAAAAAGTACTATTAGTACTAGTATTACAATTTCTACTAAAGGACCGCTATATATAATCTCTATACTAAGGAATCCTCCTAGATATAGGTACTACTATATATCTATAGTTAGTAAAGAGTAGTACCTTATACTTATATAAGAAGATCTAATAGTTAAGCTAGACACGTCTATAGTAAGAAAAGTATTAATTAAATTTAGAAAAGGCGAAGCTATAGCGTCTATTAGAACTATATAAGTCTCTATAGAGATTAGGAAGATTAACTTTAAAGTACTTAAGGCGCCTATACTATTCTTACTATATCTTATAAATATAGACCGCTTAAAAGTATACTTTAATAACACTATAGATAAGCTTATTTAAGGTAAAATACATATTTCTATCCTACGCAAATAGAGACACCTATAGTTCTATCTTAATAAGAGAGAGAGAGTAATAGTATCCTTATAGAGATAGAACTAAGATAGCTCTACTACTAGTTTAGATACCTAGCTATTACGCGGCTAGTTAAGCTTTTAAAAGATGCTAGCTATAATAACTTTAAAAAGAAAATACTAAAAAAAGTTACTAAGTTTTACTACTACTACTAGCTCTATAGCTTTACGCCGCGCTATTTTAGATTTACTCTTAAAGATAACTACTACTTTAACTATAAGATTCTAGTAAATATAATATACCTTAGTAGTAAGCTAGTACTACACGTAGTTAACTATTAACTACTTTTTAAAGTATAAAGTTTCTAAGCTCTATATTAGCTAAGGAGATATAGTAGGCACTATAGATATTATAGATTAACACGTACTAAGGGCTACTAGATATTATTACGCATAATATAGGTACTAACTTCGTAAGCTTAGAGTTCTATACTAAAGTAAAGATTATAAGAGTTATAATAAGTAGGTACCTATAGAGGCCTACTAGTCTATAAGTAAGATTAAGAGATACTATATACTACTTTATTAAGTATAGGATATACTCTATAATAAGCTCTAAGATACTATATCTAAGGAAGTAATTCTCTAAATAGCTATAAAAGTAGTTAATAACACTACTAAATCTAATAGGCTAGTCCTAACTCTATTAGTCTTTAGAGTATACCTATAGATAACTATAGAGTTACCACTAGCACTATTAATAGTTAAGCGTAGTAAGGCTATCTAAAAGATAATAAAAGCATTATATAAGCTTATAGTAGAACGTTAAATTATAGACGTATTAAATACCTATAATAGACTAGCTACTATAGACATACTTACTCTCCTACTCTAGAGCGAAGTCCTTATATAGAGAGAGAGTAATAGATAAATAGACTATATAAGATTACTAGTATAGATAGCTATAATTACTATTAATATAGTAAATAGTCTAGTAATATTTAGGTTAATAGTTATTAAGCTATACTATAGACTAGATTATCTCTAGAGTAATTCTAATATACTATATATACTAAAGGAGATATATAAGCTATAAGAACTAATAGTAGTACCTATAGTAGCGTAACTATATAAGAGAGGACGCCCTCTAGGCTTAAAGAATAAACGCAAGGTATACGCGTATATTACTAAGAAAGAGTATAATAATTATAAGCTAGCTATTAAGCTATAAATAATAGAGTAATTATAATATTAGGCGTACCTTTTAAAGCGTCTAATAATAAGAGATTAGCGACCTTATAAGTTATAAGTCTGTAAATTAAGTAATATAATAGAAGCTATATAGTAGGATCTAAATCTTTAAGTCCCGCCTAGTATATAAGGTTAAAGGAAAGATAACTAAACCCTATAAGAAATCCTATCTAGTTATCTAAGGCTACTAAGACTATAGTAAGGAGGCTATTCTAATATAGTCTCTAACTATCTAGCGATATAGCTAGTAACTAATATATGACTAGTATCTATACTATATAAAGTAAAATAAGCGTTAAGCTATATATATTACGTAGGTATACCTATAGGCTTAAATAGCACTAAGAGAAAAACTTATATACCTCTCTACTAAGCTAGAGTACTAGTATCTAAGAGGTATACCTCTCTATATAATTAAGCTCTATATAGAATTATAGAGGCAGAAGTCTACTAGTAGATAATATACTATAGATACTATTATAAGAACTAGATATAGCTACCTTAACGTATAACCTAATCTATTAATTATAAACGCTAATACTAACGTCTTTAGTATTATAGGTATATAGATAGATAATACTATTATACTAGGGATATAAGCTTCTTTATTAAAGAGAAAAGATCTAGAAAGTAAAGTTTAGATTAAAGCTAAAGTCTATCCTTATACTAGAAACCTAACTAGACTTTAATAGATATATACTTATAATCGACGCTAATAAACTAATTCTAGACCTTAGATAGAGAGTAAAGAGGAAAGATTAATCTTTAGACGTAAAAGTATATAATAGCGCGTAATAGTATATAGAGTAATATATACGTAGAGCGTATATTATATTAATATACTAACTAGAAGCGTTATTTACCTATCTATTACTGCTTAGGCGCAGTAACATTAGATAAGAATATAAGGTACTTAATAAGCGATTAAAGTAGTAGATAGAGAATATTAACTATAGCCTCTACTATATTATAGTTAATTTAGAGAGGCTAAGCTTATAGTTTTATAAATAGCTCCTTTACTATAATAAGGACTTTAGCTTATAGCTAGTTTTTTTCTTATACTTATTATAAGTCTATAAATACTAATACCTTTATAATCTAAGGTAACGTATCTACTATAGCTCTACTAAGTAAAGTAGGTTATATGAGTATATTAGTATTAGAGATCTATAGTATAGTTAATAGCTTTAATATAAGTATTATAATTACTACTACTTTAAAAATAGTTATAAAACAACTTAAGATACTAGAGATTCTACTAGTTATTTATATAGACTCGTACTCCTTATACAAGTGCCTAGTTAAGCTTAGGATAATAAAGGAAAAGCGCCTTATAATAGATATTATAGCGCTATGTTAATTATATAAGCGTTATACGATTACTAAGATTTGCTAGATAATTAGTAATAATCCTATAGACGCCTTTATAAAGGCATTACAAACTGCGCCCTAGAACGCTTTATTAATAGTAATAAGTTAATAGTACGAGTAGATAGGTAGGTATAGAGGCTAATAGGCGGTAATATTTAATACTATATATAGTTACTACTAAACATACAGGAACTCTTTATCTAGAAAGAAAAGACTTCTAGTGTTAGACTATAAGTATTAGTAGAGACGTTAGCCTAACCTTAGCCTATAGTGCGTAGATAATTATATATATCTTTGTAGAAACCTCCGTTTATAGAGAGATAATACTAATACTAGTTACTAGAAGAACCTTGCTTGTTATTCACCCCGTACGATCGTATAAGGCCTACCTACAGGGAGGTAGAATTATAATTATAAAGAGGAGAATAAGTAACTATAGTAGAATATATTAAAGATAAAGTATAGTAGGTAAGCTTATACTACGTAGTTATATAACTTACTCTCTAACCTTAGTATAACTACTATAGAGGGTATAACCTCTATAGAGGGTACAACCTCTATAGAGAGAAAGGCTATAATAGAGGGTATACTTATTATATATAGTAGGTAATAAGCTCTTATAGTTTATTATATTTAACTTTAAAATCTAAGAATTAGTACTTAGTTCTTAACTCCATATATTATATAATCTACTAATTATACTATACCCTTATGTCTATCGCATCACTCTATCCCTAAGAACTAACCTAAGATTATCTTCGGACGACCTTTACAACTCTATAGATTAAGATCGCGATTAAAATCGCCGTCTAATAGTAGATTATATTAACGATAATAACTTAAATAAGACTATTATATAAATACTACGTTTTATATAGTCTAGATTATAATACTAAAAGGTAATAATCTAATAATAGATAGATTATAGACTCTAGTTCTAATATCTATCTATAACTTAATATACTTTAACTAGCGTAAGACTTTAGATATAAAGTTAATAGATATTATCTTTATAGGCGTAACTACTTATTTAGTTACTACTTAGAGAGAGATAATTATTAGCGTTAATTAGAGTAATTAGAAGAAAGATATCCTTTAATCTATATTACTTATATTCTAGAATTTCTTATAAATCTCTTCGCACTTAGATACTACTAAAACTTAGGTATCTATTTTAACTTAGGACCTAATATTCTATATAAAGATAAGATCTCTAATATTATAGCTAACCTCGCCTATAACTATAGCTATTAGTTACTAGATATAAAGAAGGCTAATCGCCCGCCTTAATATAAGCTTCTTAGTATAGCTATAAAATTAAGCTATAAAAAGCTTTCTTAAATAGTTACTACTATATAGGCCTACTACTTACTTAGATACCTAAGTTATTAGGCTATTAATACCTATAAGATACTACTACTAGTCTTAAGGTAAGTACTAATAAGAGGTAGTTAATAGATAGATAACTATATTCTATATATCTAAGGTAAAATAAAAGAAGATATTAGTTATTATCTTTATACTAATAAGGCCTATCGCCTATTCTATTATATTACTATTAATATTATCTAACTCTAGGAATATAGCAAAGCATACTATAATAGCGACGTTTAGATACTATATATATATATAAGTATATAAAGCTTTATAAGATCTATACTCTTAAGAATTAATATAAGACTACTATTATTTCTACTCTTATTTACCTTATTAATAATTAAAAAGGTATATAGCTACTAAGTAGCTATTATTTTTATAGATAGAGATATTAGTTATAGATAAGCTAAAGCTAACTTAGGCTCCTCTACTAAGAAAATACTTATATTAGCTAGTATTAAAGTTAAGATTAAATCTTCTAATACTTTTATACTAGAAGGTGCTAAAGAGCTAGAGCTATTATTATATAGTTACTAAAGTTCTTTATATCTATACTAGACTACTAAAGTCCTTAGCTAATAAGCTAGTTTATATAGTAGCTAGAATTCTTAATATAACGCTTATAAAGTTAATTAACTAGCGTATACTATAAGAGATAGTTACTAGCGTCCGCCTAAACCTCTTTTAACTCTATATTATTAATAGCTATAGATTTATACTTAATAAGTACTTACTAAGAGGAGATAAACTTAAAGACTATATCTTTAAAGAATTCCTTATTAGATATAACACTTTAAATATCTATTAAGTCTAGATACCTACTATAAATTAAGTTATTTATATATAGATATACGCTTATTAATAAGCTTTATAAAGAGAAGCTATTAATACTACCTATAGAGCCTTATATTATTAAGATAGTCTATTTCCTAAGAAGGAATACGATAGAGATACTATTATTATAGCGCAGCCTATATAATAATATAGAATAATTACTACGCCTATTCTACTACTAGATTATATATCTAAAAAGGAGTATAATAGTAATACTATTATAGTGTATTAGAAGCCTATTTACTAACTCCTCTCTCTATCTTCTACACCCGCTTTTAAAAGATAAGATTAAAGTCCTTCTTCTAATCTAGTTAAAATAACTACTATAGAAGTCCTCTACTTTAATAGACTTATCTCTATATAAAATACTTAGAAGGTAGAATAACTATAATAATACGCTAAGATCTATATACTAAATTTATATTAGAATAATACTCTATAATAATAAGACCTAAATCTCTTATAAGATAATATTATTACTAGTAGATAACGTCGCTAAGCGTACTATATTAAGGCAGCCTTTAACCTTTCTAAGTACTTTACTTTTTCTACTATAATTATATAAGTAAATAATACTATTTGAGCTATATATAACTAACGTAATTTAATCCTACTTATATTTATTATAATAATCTTCTACCTCTACTACGTTACTAGAAAGAACTAAAATATTATACTTATAAGAAGTAATTTAAAGCTACTACTTATATAGATTTTAATAGCTATTAAAGAAAGGTACCTTTACTAAACTAGATATTATAGTAGATATAATAGATACTATACTTTTAATATAGGTATTTACTTATAATTTAATAAAGATAGATATCTTTTTAAATATAAAGCTTAACTTATTATTTAAAGAGATCTATAGAAATAGTATAGTAATATATATAGCTACTCTTACTACTTACCTATTATAAGCTTTTATAGCTCTTATATGCGCCTTTAATCTTAAGGTAATATAATATAATATACTAAACGTATTTCGTAACGCTAATATAGATTATATACTCTATATAAAAACTCTAGATAGATTTTAAGACTAATATAGCTTAAATCTCTAACTACTTCGCGCCCTATATAATCTTAAAGAGGCTCCTCGCCTATAAGCTATTTATTTATAAGAATTACTATAAAAACTTAGCTTATATTCTATCTAAGGCTTTCTATACCTTTAGATAAATAATAGAATTATTCTCTTCTTCTTTATAGATAATATTATTATTCTATACTACCTAGATTACTATATAGACTATAATAAGCTTAAATAATAACTTATTAAGCTCTATAGCCTTTATTAGATAAGTAATATTAAATAGTTTCTTAGTATTTAAGTTAAGAGAGTACTATCTAGCTAGTAACTTTATCTTATTTAAGACTTATTTATTATTAAAGTTTATACTAAGTTTAACCTTATCTATACTAATAGAAAATACTTATTAATACCTCTCTTTACTACTTTAAGGCTATTACTATATAATAGATTATCTAATTCTATAGTTATAAAGACGTATTAACGTCTTATAAGTAATTTAGTATATATTAAAATTATAACGCGTTCTAATATTATATATACCTACTTAATTCTTTTATAGTTTCTAATTAATCTAAGACTAGTTTACCTCTTAAGATTAAGTATATATAGTAATACTATATAGTACTAGGTATTTAGCTATTAGTACTTAAAAGGGTAAGTCTACTTAGATATTTAAATAAAGATTAACTTAATACTACCTATATTCTTTAGTACTACTAATATATTATTTAGAGATAATAGAAAACTTATTAATTATTTACTAAATATTTTTATACTATATAGTATACCAATTAACTAGAAAGCTACTATAATTTAATTAGTTACTTAATCTATAATAAAAGTAAAGCTTTATACTCTCTTAGCTACTAGCGTTAAGTCTAATATTAGAATTAATTTTACTATAATATTAGCTTTATATCTTATACTAAAAAGTCTCTTTAGTATAATAATACGTAGACTATATATCTTACTTAAGGTAACGCTAATTATATTTAGATAAAACTCTACTATATTAATATTTATTAAATATAGATCTACTAGAAGGTAGACGCTAGAAGAATCTTTATTAAGTAGAAACCTACTACTAAGATACTTACTAATAGCTTTATAAAATTACTTCTTTATTAGAATATAAAAACTTTATAAGATAGTTAGGTATAAAGAATATTTATTACTTAATTATAAAAGATACTTCTAGTCCTATACCTCTTAGCTAGTTAAAGTAGCTACGCCTACTTTTACTTCTTAGATTTTTATATCTTTTTATAAGGTTTTTATCTAATATAGATACCTTAGAGGGTATATTAGCCTAGTACTTTATATAACTTAGAGTTACCTAATTACTTATTTTAGTTATATATATTCGCTTGCTATAGCTCACTTAATACAACAACCTTCTCCTCCCTTCATGCCTCTGTCCTACATCCGACAGAATACGTGCTGCCTCAGCCCCTAGTGGCCTGAAACAAGGCTCCGGTGTCGTCGCCATTTTCACTGGACAGGGTGCGCAGTGGGCTACTATGGGTGCTGAGTTACTGTCAAGCTTAACGGTGGCATCGGATATCCTGGAGAAACTAGAGCAACGCCTGGCTCAGCTTCCTAAGCTCGACCGTCCCACGTGGTCCCTTAGGGAAGAGCTATTACGTGCTGAAAACTCTCGAATTAACGAACCAGAACTCTCCCAGCCACTCTGTACAGCTATTCAGATTCTTTTGGTTGATATTTCACGCTCGGCTGGCTTGAAGTTTAGTGCTGTTCTGGGTCATTCTTCAGGAGAGGATGCTACAGCCTATGCAGCTGGCATCATATCGGCAGAGGATGCCATTTGCATCGCGTACTACCGTGGTTTATGTACCAGGCTGGCGCAAAGCACCAATGGGAAGCAGGGAGCAATGATGGCTGTAGGCACATCTGCTGAGGATGCTTCTGAAGTTCTGGAAGCTGGTTTATTTAAGGGCAGGGTTACTATTGCGGCTATCAACTCCTTATCCAGTGTGACGCTGTCGGGAGATAATGATGCCATCGAGGACTTGAAAGATATCTTCGAGGATGAAGAAAAGTTTGTCCGCATTCTCAGGGTGGAGAAGGCCTACCATTCGCATCACATGAAACCTGCCGCGGAGAGCCTACGTCAATCACTTCTAGGCCTAGAAATAAACGTCAAGGAAGATTCTATCTCCAAGAGCGTTTGGGTGTCGAGCGTTACAGGTCAGCGATTGACGGCCCAGGACGGTGACAGACTCAAATCAGAGTACTGGGTAGAGAACCTACTCAGTCCCGTGCTTTTCATGAATGCTCTGCAAGAGACATGCCGCATCGTTGGCCAACCATATGCTGTGATCGAGATTGGTCCCCACCCAGCTTTGCGTGGTCCGGCAGAGCAGACTATACGCGAGAAAATTGTGGGAGGAGACGACATTACATATGCTGCGCTCCTGAAAAGATCCTCGCAGGCCCTTGAATCTGTCGCCGGAGGATTAGGTTAGTTATGGACCCACGCACCTCATCTGTCGTTGGAACTTCAACGCTACGACCAGTTCATATCTGGAGGAGCCGCTTCTAAACTCTGCAGGACGATTCCGCTCTATGTGTGGGACCACGACACTAATTACTGGCACGATTCTCGGATCACGCGGGCGTACCTACACAGGAGTTCGGAACATGAGCTTCTCGGACATCTTCTTGAAGCCACGGAAGATGCGCACCAGTGGCGTCAGTTCCTCAGTCCCAGGGAGATATCATGGTTAGACGGGCATCGTTTGCAAGGCCAGATTGTCTTTCCGGCTGCTGGATATGTTGTGCTTGCTCTTGAGGCTGCTAGAGAATACGTTCGAAGTCTTGGAGAGTTAGCTAAGGTCTCACTCCTCGAGGTTCCGAATATTGACATCAGCCAGGCCATGACTTTCAATAACAACGATGCCAAGGTTGAGGCAACATTCCGGCTGATTAATATCAGGCGGCTCGATGACGAAGTCACAGCAGATTTCCAGTATTGTGGGGCAGCAGTAACTACCGCTTCCTCTCCTGGACTCGTTGATGCCCCACTTCGAACATTCGCAACAGGCTCTATTCTCATCACATTAGGAGAGCCCTCTCGAACTTTACTCCCAGCCCGCGGTCCCGCTCCTGATAACTCTCTCCCAGTGAGAACAGAGGATTTATACGAGTCTCTTCGCCGCATGGAATACGGATACAGTGGTCCATTCTACGCTCTCCAAGAACTCAGCCGCAGGCTTGGCGCAGTCAGAGGAGAAGTAATGAACCCTGACTATGCAGACTCTACATTGATCATCCACCCGGCCATGTTGGATGCAGCATTCCAGGCGGTACTTCTTGCGCAAGCGGCTCCGTACGATGGAACACTGTGGTCACTTCATGTTCCAAAAGCCATCAGGCGTGTCGTGGTTAATCCTGCGTTGTGCCAGCCAGATGAGACCAGAGGTCAACTGTTCCCCCTTGATGCCTGCCAACCGATCAAGACGAGCAAGTTCCAGGGAGACGTCGATATCTATCCAGCATCGAAGGACAACGCACATGCATTCTGCCAAGTCGAAGGCCTTGACTGTATCCCCTTTGCCCCTGCATCCGCCAAGGACGACAAGGAGATTCTAGCAGCTGTAGAATGGGGACCTGCGTTTCCAGATGCTGCCATGGCATCGCATGACTTGAAACCCACTCGAGAGGAGGTAGAGCTCGGTCATCTGCTTGAGAGGCTTTCTCAGTTCTACATGCAAAACCTACTCCGTGCCATCCCTCCAGGAGACCCTGGCCGACAAACAAGCCCTATCGCCGGCATTTTCGGGTTTGCTGAGCACACGGATTCGCTTATCAGGTCTGGTGACCGCAAATTTTGGAAGTCGGAATGGCACGAAGACACGTTAGAGACTATAGTCGAAGCCATTGAGCCCTTCAAAGACAATGTGGATGTTAGGCTACTCAAGCGTATTGGCGAGAATTTAGTCAATATTGCTGACGGGGAGGTCACTGCTATCGAGATCGCTATGGAGGATTACTTGCTCAACGAAGTCTACGTCGCCAGTCTAGGACTAAAGGAAGTGACTCATATCTTGGCAAGAGTAGTATGCCAAATCGCCCACAGATACCCGCATCTCAACGTACTCGAGGTAGGCGGCGGGACCGCGGGTTGTACCAAAGTTGTCTTCAGCCTTGTCGACAGCTTTGCGTCGTACACATTTACAGATGTCTCGTCGGCATTCTTCCCTACAGCACAAAAGGTCTTCGAGGACCGGGCCTCAGAAATGAAGTATCAGGTGCTCGATGTGGGCAAGGATCCTATGAGCCAGGGCTTCCATCCACAGTCCTACGATGTCATCATCGCATCTATGGTATTACATGTCACCAAAGACCTTGTTCAAACCATGCAAAATATCCGTCGCCTATTGAAGCCCGGTGGATATCTGATCATCCAGGAGGGATTCACTAACGATGTTGGACGAACTGGCGCCATCTTCGGGGCATTTCCTGATTGGTGGCTGGGAGCTGGCGAAGGACGTATCGTTGGACCACTCGTGTCAATCGATGAATGGGACAAGACGTTGCGTCGTTCAGGATTTTCAGGAATTGACACGTGCTCATCTACGTCGCATCAATACTCTCATCCAACTGCCGTCTTTGTAACACAGGCGCTGGACGACCGGGTCAGCTACATTCGAGACCCATTATCCGTACCCCTCCCACAATCGATCAACCTTTCTCGGTATGAGCTTGTGATTGTTGGCGGTAAAGGTCATCGGACGGTTGACTTGATAACTCAGCTGGTACCCACACTTCAGCAGCGCTTCCAACTTTTTAGCAGGTTTCACACCTTCGCAGAACTAGCGAATTCTGCGACGAAACTGTCTTCGTCGAGCCTGGTTCTGAGTCTCGCAGAGCTTGACCAGCCGTCATTGCAGGATCTGAATAGTGCAGAATTCGAGGGAATGAAGGCGGTCTTGCTCAGCCTGGGATCAATCTTCTGGGTAACTGAGGGTAGGCGCGCATCAAACCCTTTCACTGCAATGACAGTCGGAATGATCCGTGGAGTGGTCTGCGAAGTCCCTACACTGACATCTCAGTTCCTTGACTTTGAAGGCGCTGGTACGTTGAGCGCTCGTGCTGTTGCCACTGCCTTGCTCCGCTTCGAAGCACAATTGGCTGTCACAGGTGGGCAAGAAGGTGGAGAGCAACTCTTTGGCAACCTTGAGCGTGAACTTGTGCTTGATTCTCAGGGCCAGATGTTGATACCTCGTCTTAAGCCCGGAAAAGATATGAATGATCGCTACAACTCGAGCCGACGCTCAATCTTCAAGAATTTGCACCTCAGTTCAAGCAATACTAATGAGACCAGCCTGAAATTGCACCAATCCAACGCGGGTTGTTATTTCATGGAAGAGCCGGCCATCGCGGCGGAGCGTGCACGATTCACGCCTACATGCTCACTACTCTCTGCTATACGATTTGATAAAGAGTCCAGCTACGCCTATCTCAGTCTTGCGAAGACTATCGATAAAAGCTTGTCGCACGTTGTCTTGTCTTCTCAGCTTGCGCCTAAAGTGAGAGCTCTATGCAGTACTGCACTGCCGACAGAAGTCCCGGAAGGTATGCGGTCCACGTTCGCGGTTCTTGTCGCACATGCTCTAGTTTGCGCGCAAATTTTGGACGGCATCCCCACCGGAGGCTATCTTCTGGTTTTCGAGCCGACGCAAGGCTTCGCAGCGGCATTACGGGTGATAGCCAAGAATCGAGCGATCGATGTTACGATTATTCGGGCCACGCCAACCGATGATGGCCACAGCGAGGGATACATCCAAATCAATCCGCGCTCTCCTGATCGTGCCATTGCCGCTATTCTCCCGTCGCACAAGTCGATCTTCTTGAACTGCGAGAGGTATACAGGCCTGTCCAATGTGGTCGCTAGAATCATGACACTTCGCGCACGTGTCTATACAGTCCAGACGCTGAATGAATATTTTTCGCCATCAGCATCGGATCACGGCACCTTGAACCACATACCTGCGGTCAGCTGTTGCATGAAGCAGTGCAGTATGCATCCCATTATCTCACCACATCGTCAGTGCTTTGCCTCCATCATCAAGTCGTCACTCTTCCGGTCGCTGATATAGCCCTCGGGTAAAACAGGCGTTGGTAGTGACGCAATGCACTCTGTGGTGGACTGGAACACGGCGCACGAGATTCCTGTCAAGATCCGCAACATTCAAGACCACGTCTTCTTCTCGGGCAAGAAAAACGTACTGGCTTGCTGGACTTAGTGGAGGATTAGGACTGTCATTGTGTGAATGGATGATCAGGCGAGGCGCCAGGCATATCGTCATCACCAGCAGGGACCCCAAGATCGCCCGTTCCTGGGTGGAGTCAATGAATACACTTGGTGCTGAGGTTGCAGTGCTGCCTTGCGATCTGACGAGTAATTCCCAAATTGATCTCATCTATGACAAGATCTGCTCGACCATGCCGCCACTCGGGGGCGTAGCTCAAGGCGCCATGGTGCTCCAGGATGTTGGATTCCGCCACATGAGCTCCGATTCTATGGAAAAGGTCTTGCGCCCCAAGGTTCTCGGTAGCATCAACCTTGACAGACTGGTCAAAGGTCTTGATCTCGACTTCTTCGTCTTTTTCTCCTCGGCCACTGCAATCATTGGCAACGCAGGACAGTCCAACTACTCGGCTGCCAACATGTTCATGACGAGTCTCGCAGAGCAGCGAAGGCAGCGCGGAGATGCAGCCTCAGTCATACACATTGGACCTATCTTGGGCGTTGGCTATGTCACGCAGCAGGGTGAAGCTGTGCGAGACATCTTCGCTCGGCAGGGTGAATACACGTTCATGGCTGAGGCAGACTTCCACCAACTCTTTGCGGAAGCTGTAGCTGCGGGACGGCCTGGATCGAAGGTCCCGTTGGAGATCTGCATGGGCATACCCAAGATACACGAGAAGCCTGCGAAGGAGCTAGCTTGGTACCTGAACCCGCTTTCAGCACACATGACAGGCAATGCAACAGCCGAGATTTCGTCCAAGGCATCCAAGTCTCGAGCTTCTGTCAAAGCTCTGCTCAACAAAGCCACCTCGATGGAAGAGGTATTTGGGATACTGAAGGATGGCTTCCTGCCTGCACTGTGCTCACTCTTCCAACTGGACCTCACATCGGCCGGAGATCCGCACTTCTTAGACAACCAGATCGATGACTTTGGGCTCGACTCCTTGCTTGCCGTCGAGATACGAACATGGTGGCTCAAAACCCTGCAAGTCAACATACCAGTTATGAAGATCCTCTCTGGGATTACAGTGCGAGACATCATCGGATTTGGTGTCGAAGGGCTCTCACCAGAGCTAACACCGAATGTTGTAGCTCAAACCGAGACTGTCGAGGAGAATGGCGACGCGACGGGAGAAGATGTTAGCACCAATGGCATCAAGTACGTCGCCCCGGCACGGCAGCTTCCTGCGATCACCCGATCCATGGAATTGTCTTTCAATCAGCAAATATTTTGGTTCGGTTTAACATCAGTGCAGGACAAAACAGCCCTGAACCACACAGCATGCTATCGCATCATCGGCAAGCTTCGCATAGAGAGTCTCGAACGTGCGATCCACCACCTGGGACAAATTCACGATACGCTGCGAATGTGTTTCCGAACTTCGCATGGGCAAACAAGCCTAGGGATTGTCGAGTCATGTACTCTCTGTGTTGAGCACCAGAAGATTGAGAATATAGCGGAAGTCGACGCCGTCGTCCAGAATGTTCATGCGACGGCTTACGACTTGGAGTATGGGGAGACTGTGCGTTTCATTGTTCTATCCCTGTCTGAAACAGAGCATTACCTGGTTTCGGGCTCGCACTCGCTCGTCTTGGACGGTCTTTCCTCAATCATCTTCCTTAGACAAATCGCACAATCTTATGAAAATGACTCTCCTCTGGATATAGCCGACGTTTATCAGTACTCAGATTGGATAGAATCTCAGCTCGAAGCCTACAAGTGTGGTAGTTTTGACAACAGCCTACGGTTCTGGAAGAAGCACTGGTCTACTTCTCCGCCACCACTACCTATACTTCGAATCTCTGACTCCAAAATGCGACCTTTGCTTGGTGAATACGACAATTTCCGCGCTGATGCGATCATAGGTAAAGCTGTCAAAACCCGCATTTGGGCAGTCTGTCGGCGGAACAAGACCAGGCCGTTCCACTTCTTTCTGGCAACATTTCACGCGCTCCTCGCTAGATTCGCCGACGTTGAAGAGATCTCGATTGGAATCAGCGACTCTAATCGGCCGGAGCAAGGACCCATGAATGCCCTAGGGGCGTTTGCAAACATTGTGCCGATTCGAGGCAGTAACGACCTATCACAATGTTTCAGCACTCTCATGAAAGACTGTGCAGAGAAGGCTGCAGCCGCTTTGGAGCATTCTGACGTACCGTTTCATTTACTCCTATCAGAGTAAGTCACTTTCAGAGATCAACTCGCATTCTTTAGCAAAGTTGATGTAGCTAACGTATTTTTGCGCGCAGGCTCGGCATTACACGATCGACAACATATACGCCCATGGTCCAAGCATTTTTTGATTATCGTCAGGGCATGCTCAAGAAGCAACTAATGGGAGATTGCGAACTCGAACTTCTCTCTTTTCAAGCATCCAAGGTGCCCTACGATATATGTTTGGACATCATCGACGATGCTGGTGAAGGAGACTGTGTACTCCATCTCCTCGTCCGCAAAGACATGTACACCAAACAACAAGCTCAAACTTTGATCAAATGCCTCGTCAAGCTCACAGAGTCGTTCTCACGCATTCCAAACAGGAAGTTGGAATCGGCAGCCATGTTCGATGTGCAAGACGTGGTACCGGCTCTAGGATTTAGCAAAGGTGAGCGCATTCCCATCCCAACGCACGTTGCTGATGCTTGCCTATGGTAACTGCAATATTAATATTTTCTTGAAAAACTTAGGTCCATTACTGGCGTCGAAATCAGAAACAGTTCTTGGTTTGGTCAATCACTTCGTGGAGACTGCGCCAAATTGCAAGGCACTCAAGATGGCTGGCGCAGCAGAGACTGCCATGGACTACGCATGCATGATGCATCGGGCTAAAGTCGTTGCTCAGGCACTGAGGTCTAATGGCTGTGTCAAGGGGTCTATTGTGGCCACCCACCAGGAGCGCTCTCCAGACTGGGTTTGTTCGGTATTAGGCATATTGCGTGCTGGTGCTATATGTCTTCCCCTCGACATCAGTCTGCCTGTTTCACGCCTGGCTATAATATTGCAGCATAGTGAGGCAAGCTTTGTTCTGCGGCAAGAGGAGGAATTCAATGACAGGCTGCAGGAAGTATGTAACGCGTCTGGAGCCCGAGTAATGACCATTTCAGAGCTGATGACCCAAGAGGGTGCTGACGCGGCCGTTGATGCCAGTCCTTCCGAACTAGGCGAAGTTTACGCAAAGGACTCTGCCATGATTCTCTACACGAGTGGCTCTACTGGTACGCCCAAAGGGATTCTTCTCCTGCACGAAGGCCTTCGGAATTGGGTCGAAGCTGCCCTTCACCTTTTCGACATAGGTATCGATCAAATCGTCCTTCAACAAACCTCCTGCAGCTTCGACATGTGCTTTGTTCAAGTATTCTTGGCACTTTGTTCTGGGGGGCTTCTCTGTCTAGTCCCGTCGGGATCTTCTGCAAACGCCACATTCCTCACTGAAGCCATCGCTGCTGAAGGCATCACGTTCACGGGAGCAAATCCAACCGAGTACTCCAATTGGTACCGCTATGGAGACCACAAAGCGCTCTTGCGGAGTACATCACACTGGCGAACGGCTATGACGGGCGGTGAAGCCACTACGCATGCAACATTGGATATTTTTGCATCTCTTGCGAAACAAGTTGGTCATGGCAATACACCACGCCTTTTTAACGTCTACGGACCCACAGAGACAACCGTTGGCGCGACAGGAACCGAGCTAAGTTATCTTGGAGACTTCAAATCTGCAAACATCAGTGCAGGCAAGCCTTTGGCTGGATATCTTGTCTATGTCATGGATACGCATCTGCAGCCTGTGCCAGTCGGCATCCAAGGTGAGATTGTGATCGGTGGCGCAGGTGTCGCTAGAGGCTACCTAAATGACCAAGATCTTTCATCGGAGAGATTTGTTTCAAACGCCTTGGTACCAGAAAACTATCATGCTAGAGGTTGGACTACCATGCATCGTACTGGAGACCTTGGCAGATGGTGTGAAGATGGTACCCTACTCGTGGAAGGACGTAAGTCTGGCGATACCCAGATCAAACTCCGTGGGCTGCGTATCGACCTAGCCGAGATCGAAAACAGCATGGTCAAGGAATCCCAAAACGCATTGGCTCAAGTTGTTGTGTCCCTCCGCCAATCCACAACTTCTTCAAACCAGTCAGATGAAGGATTTCTTGTTGCACATGCCAAGTTCCAACCAATAGCGCCTTTCTCCCGTGGCGAACAACAAGAATTTCTCAACAAGATTCTTATTCGTCTCCCTCTACCACAGTACATGCGTCCTGCCGCTGCATTTGCAGTGGACGGTTTTCCCATGATGTTATCGGGAAAGCTGGACCGCAAGGCAGTAGCACAGTTGCCGCTGGAGCAGGAACACTGCTCTTCCCTTGCACATCCGCAAAGCGTCACCAACAACAAACCACTCACCAAGGCTGAAGCACAACTCAAGCGTCTCTGGGAATTGTGTCTCTCCATGGAGATTTCAAAACAATATCGCATTGACTCCAACTCGGATTTCTTCCATGTGGGCGGAAATTCCACCCTTATGCTTCAGTTGCAGTATCATATCTGCAAAGAGTTTGGAGTTTCACTTACGCTTCTGGACTTATTCCAGCACACCACGCTCCGTGCTATGGCTAGACGCATTGACCCTAGTAGCAGTGCTCTGCAGCCTGGCTCACCAAACCACGTGGATTGGAAGACAGTGACTGATGTGCCCGACACGATCAAAAGATCTCTCGTCTCCGCTAAACCCGTGGAAAGCCTGATACCACGAGTGATTGCAATGACTGGGGCAACTGATCTCATGGGCCAAGCTTACCTGCGAGCGTTAATTTGCGATATTAACGTCCAGAAGGTGCACTGCATCGCTGTCCGCCTAGGCAGTGCTAGCACCAAGCAACTACTCTCACTCCATGATTCCCCGCTCCGCCATGCCAAGGTGGAGATTCACCCAGGCGATCTCTCTGAGCCCAATCTAGGCTTAGACGAAAGTACCTTGACGCATATCTTCAGCACTGTAAACGTCATCATCCACAATGGAGCAGACACGTCGCACATGAAGAGCTTTTCCTCGATCCGCAAGACGAATTTCGACTGTACCCGAGAACTCATCAACATGTGTTTGAGCAAGAATGTCGGGCGAATGATACCATTCCATTATGTATCCACAGGAAGTGTCTGGGTTTCTTCAGGCCTGAACGTCGCGGATGAGGTGTCTGCAGCTGCATACCCACCTGACGAGAAGCTTGCAACGGGCTACAGTGCGTCAAAGTGGGCGAGCGAGATGTTTCTCGAAAAGCTATTTCAGTACAGCGGCTCTCTGTGGCCGATTTGTATCCATCGTCCCGCCAGTGTACAGCCAGATGGCGACGATGATGATGTCGCGAACAAGACCACATCAATGAGTGCAGCAGACCCGTCAGTAATCCCACATCTGGACTTGACCGATACTTTGCTTCATTACTGTCGGCTCATGAGCTGCGTACCGGTGTCGCTAGGGCTGCGAGGCTCTCTGAACCAAGTCTCGCTTAACTGTGTGGTGCAGGACATGATGACGGCACTAAGGATGGGGCCAACGGACCATGGCAAACTGCGATATATTCATGAGATTGGGGATATCAATATTCCGCTCCATCAGCTAAGCACTGTGATTCCGAATGCAGTCGAGGTCGAGCCGCTGGAATGGGCCAGACGCGCGGCGGCAGTGGGCTTGGACACTTTCCTTGTTGAACTTTTTCGGAGTGTGGTAACTGAGCGAAACCTCGTGTTCCCAACCCTTACGAGAAAGAACATGAATAGTTTTTAGTTCTACTATATACTTTCATACGCACTAGATCGACTTTCGTTGACTGGAAATAGAATATTGTTTGTAACCTATCTTACGCATACAGATAACAACTGCTCCAGCGCGAAATGAAGTCTAAACATAGGAATGCAGCAAGGTAGAGGCATACATAATTTGACATTCACGAATCCTAGAGTCGCGGATAAGGTAAATCCTCCACGCTGCACATTCGAATAAGTCATGTGAAGTATGGCCACCTGAATGGAGCTGGGCTATGGCAGTCTGTATTAGCCAAATCTTGGGCGCTTGGAGAGTGTAAGCTCCTTCGTAGTCAGCATTCGGGCCACTGCTACACGGTCCCTGTCATAGCAATCTTGCGCTAAGCCAAATGATCGTGCAAGTCACGGTGCTTATGATCGTCTTCGGGTCATGGCAGCCGATCTCTGATAGATCCCGATTATCGTACAGGCGTGGAGTCGTGGGGCATTGCAACCTTGTCAAATTGACTACTACTGCTGGGTGTGTTCCCAGCCTGAACTAATCTTAATTGGGTATGCAGGCTATGCTTAAATTTGACCTCTTCTGTGACTTGAAGAAGCTGTCTCCATACCCGATCTCGTTGCTTTCTATGCTAGCTAGCTAATCAGAAGGGCGCTATGAGTGGAAGCCAAGGTTCCTTGGAGTCTTCGTTCTTGGATATGAGATCTAACCTGATCCTGACTTCGACATGTCTCTGCCCCTGGTTATTAGTTATCATTACAAAGTCTGCCCAGAGATGCCTAAGTAATTTTAAGATCAGCGAGATTACTTAGAAAACAGGAGATCCACATTTCGTTTTGATCAACTAAATGTAGAGGAACAGTAGGTTAAACACGGTATATGGGTCGTTCTAATGATTAGGAGGGCAAGAGCGATTCGACCTATATGTCCGACTCCGTGTCAACCAGAGCTGTGTGCTTCCAGAGCTCTACGATGGCCAAAGCCTCGTGCTGAGCAGAGCTCTACATTGAATAGAGCTCCGTCTATAAAGGTATATAAGTGATATCAATGCTTAGTAGCAGATATTCACAACGCAATATTATTGTCACAGCAATATAGGAAAGCAGTTAAGGCGTTATCCTAACACCTTAGACTCTGTAGGTGACAGTATTTACTTAGTGAATATGCGTGGGCAGGGGCAGCCTCTAGCACATAATGAGCTTGTTCGAACTTGGTATCGCAACGTTGTATGACTGTGGGTAAGTGACGAATGAGTGACTCAGAGCTCCGTCTATAGTTAGGGGCTATGTTGATCAGTCTTATGAACATTCTGGCTATAGATACTGAGAGCTTCCAGAGAACCCAGAATCTGTATGCCTAGCAGTACAAACTCAACCTCTACCCATTCACTATTGCAAACTCAAGAGTACAATTTTACAAGAAATCTATTTTTGGACTCGCTTCCTGACTGAACCCGAATGTTTGTGGCCAGCTATTCAATCAGATAGCTGAATTATCTAGTCTTTATCTATCAAAGCCTCCATATTTGCATGTTTAAAGCACTCGTACCCAAGTTTGAACTTGATATTTATCTCCTTCTAGCACCGTAAGCATGATGTTAATACTTATCCATCTATTCATTCTAACTGATCTAATGCCAATCATATTAAATATATATATATTACTACATTTTCAAAGACTTCTTTTCTACGCTCCATATAATCCCCGTCGTATCCTGCGCCGCGCTCACTCGCAAGCAGACTATCGCACCTCGACAAGGCTTAGGCATATGCATGGCAGCACTACTAAGGGCTAACTTAGTTAACAACGTAGGACGAGTCTCATTTCAGACGACCATCGACGATACAGAATAATCAACGTAGCATCCCAATAACCTCATCGACGTGCATAATTCAGTACAGGAAGACGTCATCAGCACCCAACAAATCGAAGCCTCAATCACTAACCACAGCACAAGGGGCAAAGCCATCATTCTTACTCATTTCTAGGGTGCGCTGTCGACTACATAGCCACCCGCGCAGGTTAGGGTGCAGGTACTAGTACTATTACCTAATGTGTGCATTTGCCACGTCTTGATGGCACTCGGTACATCCAGATTGAGCAGTAGCCTTGCAATAAGGGTAAGCTGGTGGTGGATTTCTTAGAATCCTGGCTAAACCGATCCGACCTAAATCTATTACAAAAGTATTTTTTGCGGAATGGAAGATTTAATGTGAGTGGGTCACATAGTGTATGGAAGTGTGAATCGAATGGTTGGAACCGCTTGGACAGCTGAGGTAGTAACCAAATAGTCGAAGTTAGCAAGCAGAGCTAGTTCTGGTATTCAGTACATAGCGACTTCATGTAGTTATAAACGAATGCTAGTAATACGTAACTCGGTTAGAGAAGACATGAAGTTATTGTGTTGGGTGATCGACAAAGTCTACCTCATATTTGGGATATGAGACGATTGCAGTATGATGATTCCTTCTCGCCCGGTGTCGAACGAGCGCGTCGACAGTCTGTATGGGGGGAGGGGCTTCTGGATGTGATATTGGAATATCTATTTATACAGCCTGCTTTTTTGTACTGGCGCGATCCCAAGAGCTTTGCCAGTACTAAACGAGCCTTAATCAGGCTGAGGAGCGACAGCGCACGGAAGTTCGCTTCTAGACGGTGTCGAAGTCTTGGCAGTTATGCTCGTTGTGATTACTGAGTTGCCGTGTGCATATTCAGAAGCAGGTCTTTGAGTTCTGCATTGTAGAAGGCTTAGGCTAGGCTGCGGTTACAATACTCCCGAGGTCGTAATAAGAGACGCGGCCTGTTAGCCGCCAAGGCTGACAAGACATGATCGTACGATAGGCACAGCCTACAAACAGGGAGGCAACTCGCCTAAGCGCACGATGCGATAGGGCAAAGGATCGCACGTCTTCGGTCTAAATGACTCAGGCTTTGGAATTTTATATTGAGACGTGCCGCTCAGCCGAGCTTTTTGCCAAGTTTCAACCAAGAGCCACAGGCAGGTTTTGATGCAGGTTTTTATTGGCCTAGACCATTATTGCTACTTTTACCACACTGGTGGTATTTCTTAGATCAACACAAAACACAGATTCGCACAGTTTAGATTGAGAGTGTGCCAATGAAATACTCGCATCGGAACAGATATATTTTCCTCTGGCCATTAGACCTCCCCAGACAAGTTTTATACATAAATCCAAGATTAAACAAAGAAGCTACCACAATAACACTCCAAAAGCTAGCATAGCACCTTATTTCGCAGCCGGTTAAGGTATGGCCTAGTGGTACAGCCGAGGGTGACGACCGTCTGCGGGCGGAAACCCTTAGTTCTTGGCCGGGCAGGGCTTGGGGGTAGGGTACAGCCAGGGGACGCCGTCGCAGTCGGCACGGCAACGGCTGTTAGCCGGGTCCCAGAGATTGCAGCTCCGCACTAGAGCAATCTTTACGCCTGTAGTCCACCATTCGCTGGTGCAGGGCAACGCGAACTTGTAAGTAGGGTCCTCGAGCAGGGCCGGGTCGTTGCGGCAACATATCTCGCGCCCCTCGCCGTGCACATAGGACCATCCTGTCACGCAGCAGCGGCTGTTCTTGGCGTCGGGTGCCTCAATCAACGGTTTGAGGGTCCAAACGCTGTTGCCGATGTTAGGGCACGTCCACTGGGTCTGGCGGTTTGCGAGGGCAGCGTCCTCGGCAATAGGCGAGGAGGAGACGGTGGCGGCGGCGAGAAGGCCGAAGAAGACGTTGAGGGCGAACATGTTTGTATTGGTGATGTTTGTGTAGAAACGTAAAGAAGTGTAGTTGATTATAGTAGAATGGGTGTCGTAAACAGTTGGAGATGTGAACTGTGTCTGTTCGAATTGAGGCCAACTCTCTCCCTTTATATATCAATCATATCACCACAGTAAAACCTCTTTTCGTTCTCCGTAGCGTCGTCCAAGATAGGTAACCACCGGAGTCCCTCCGGATAACTACCGAAGTCTAACCAGAGCTCGCCTAAGGGCTTAAGTATATAGTACCTGCATATATACGCTGGTAAATGGTTTCGGGGTACCTAACTACATATGGCTTGGGGTTAGGTCGGGTCGCATGAACCTTGGATGGTCTGTGCGATCCGAACCTAACCGCTACCTCTCACAATTGTAGAAAAGTTGGGTAGAGGTTGCTTAGGTTACACAACCCAACTTTAATCTGACTTCTATCTATTTACCAATGTAATTGGATTCTGACACTGCTACCTCGAATACGAGCATTGGAGCGATACGAAACCGAGATTTCCATGTGCGAAGAAATAGTGCGCTATTTTTAGACTTGGTGTTAATCTATTGGGGACCAGGGTGCCTTCGCCATGCACGCCGCGCTCATCCGCTTCACAACCATCTTCTTGTAGTCGGACTACCTAGATGCTAGCTATATTAATAACAATGGTAAGCTACAGGTATAGGTTAGGGAGGTTGGACCTGCCTGAATTGGGAACTTTTTGTCATCCATCAACAAACGGCGCGCTCTCTTCAATGTGCTGACATACGTCATGCTCCTTAATATAAACCCTCGCGGCTTCCTTAGGTCCTCTTGCTTTCCACACTTTCGCATTCTGCTCGTCCCTGCCGACTATTCAAGCAGTCTACAATGTGATGCCCTTTTTATCACTGGGGGAAGCTTTCGTTGGCCTGGTGGCCTTGACAGCAGACTTCGACTGCTCCGGCTTTACTAATAGTAACCAGGTGATTGCGCACATGTTTGGTAACGAAACGGTGCGAGCTAAGATACCCACCAGCACGCAGATGGAAGAACGAATTTCTGGTCCACCGTGAACCACTTCATAAAACTGTAGTGAGAAGGCAAGACCTTTGATTGGGATGAACTGTGTCAGGGCATGTGCTATTGTCGATCAACACTACCTAAGTAGTTCCATAAGCAGCACTCTATAAGTTGACTGTTTAGTATGCTGCGTTCTGCATAGGCGGATCGAGAATTCCGCACTATAACACTAGTTAGTCAATAATAGCGTGTCCTACCAGCGCACCGTGTATAACGGTAAACAGAAGGGGATGATATCTTCACTATTGTGTAGCATGGTGCTGTCCAGTTATTGCATTCAAAAAGTGTAATCACATAGCATGAATGGATTTCGTAGAAACTTCATGTCAGCACCTGCATCTTACTGCAAATTGCTGGGCTCCATCCGGAAAGCGTCTATCCCTGATTTCTGAGATCCGAGATGCTCTTATTCGAGTTTGACTTGTGTTGACAAACCTCTAGAAGGCAAGCAAGCTGGCGTAATAAAAGATACAGGAAGGCAGTAAGCACTACTCAGAACCGCTCACTTCCAGTCCGTGAACCCCAAGGCTCCCTTATGATGCTTGAGGCAGCACTCCACGCTATTTACTCTTTCAAAAAGTGGAAACAAGCTAAAGGCATCTTTCCAATCCTATACGTCCACGCACATAGCCTTTCAAGTTCGCATGCTTCGCAATCTACTTATCAAATGATAGAACCTATCAGAAAGCAGGTTATACGTTATAATCTAAATGATTAGGAATAGTCACATGATGTGTGGCTTAGGTGCAATAAAAAAAAGCAATAAAAATAGAATACATGATGGTAGCTGTCATGCAGTGGCTCTACGAGAATGTAGTAGGAAATGATAGAATGGGCATATTACTTAGATAGAGCCCGCTTATCTTGTTTGCCCGCTCACCTGCTTACTGAGAATGAGCATAATGACAGAGCCAGCCAGGAAGCTGCCAGACTCCCGTCCTTCTGTGGACGCCTTGACCAAAAACTTATGAATCTGTCGGCATCGTGCGGACGCCGCCCTCGACATGCACCCTCCGCCTTGGGACCACGCCCTTGATACTGTAACCTGGCCTAATCTCGTTTGGGGCAGGTCTTACCTCTGCAGCGTCCTATGGGCCACTTGTCTTGAGCGAATTACAGCCTGGGTTGTGCAGCATTTCTCGTCTCTGGCCAGAGCTCTGGACATTTTGGTACCTCCGATCATCATACCCGGACGAGTGATAACTTTTCCCCGCTTACTGGACTCTTGTGAACGAAGACGATTAATGCCGTCTACGGTATGGTACAGATCAAGAGCATTCCTTCTCAACCCAATCCATCTATGTGTCACGGTGAGGGAGTCAGGTGACATCACATCTCACTGATTGGTAGGGGAAGCTATGCCTATTTAGGACTAGCGGGGCTTACAGATTCTTCCGTTAGAAACTTCTTCGTAGCTCCACCAAATTCCACCTCAGTTCAACCCACTTTTAACCCGTGATACTATACGTTACCGATTTTAAACCAATGCAAGTGCAATGCTTTAAACTAGTCTGATCTCGTTCCATTTAGTACTGCCCTTAGAAGACTGAGCCAAAGTATACTATTACTTAGAAAATGAGTCGGTATTCAATGTACTGTACTGTGCCTTGCATGTTTCTCTCTCGTTGCGACACCCGTACACTGCATCTCCTAGTCGAGCTTAGAAGGTTGTTCTTCTAAGCTGACGGCAGTTGTACGACCAGATCGGTCCTAGGCCCAACATCCTCGACGGCATCTCCGTATCCCTTTCAGCGACGACACTCAAAAGATGAGCCGATATAGACACGTTGTAGCAAAGGACCTGCAGTAGTGCTATCACTCAGGCAAGCATATCGCTGGGGTTCGGATTCACCGGTACGTCAACAGGGGTAAGAACAGTAAGCACTCGGTTGAGCGGGAGAGAGCACTGTAGGACAGGAAAGCGAACAGCGAGCGCGAGGGGCGAAGGAGACCTCGAAAGGTGGAACGATCGGATAAGTTGGATGAGCTTGTCTTGTGACTTTATTGCTACGTGGCGGGCTCTGTTGAGTGGGCTGTGCTGCCATGTCAGCATGTCTCAGAAGGAAAATTCAGTGAGAATTCATCATCTGCAGCTCTTCGCGATTTGAACACCTCGCGTTGGCCTCCGTCGTACAAGTGGTAGAAGCCGTTGATCTTTCGGGTAGGGAAGGTAGAAGCGGAGCATCCCTACGATGATTGTGTCAAGGCACAGAAATGAAGGTGCTTACGATACCACCCCGCGTCATCACAATTGATGATCGGCGAGGGGAGATCCGGAAGCAGCCGAGCAAAAATCCCCGAAAACCCCCGCATTCTTCCGGACCGCGAACTGTGTTCAGATCAACCACCCTCTAGGTATAAATCCCCGTCTCCTTCCTCAAGGTAAAGAAGTCTCTACCTGACAACCGTTTCTCACCAATCCGACTCGCTGTTGAACACTCTGCCATCCCGATCCTCTCGCCTATACCGCCACCTACACGACACGATGAAGATCTTTCTCGCCGTATTGCTACTTGGCGTGAGCCTTGTCGCCGCCTCACCAGTGCCCTGCAGAAATAATCAATGCTGCGACGTTCCAGAGTGCCCCCACAACCCATATTCTTGAATTTTGGTATATAATGCTTGCTCTTACTCAGCAGATAGAGGTTAAGGTGTCTCTCATTTATCCCAAGAACCCCGAACCGATACGGCTTCTCCATCTACCTGACCGGCTTTCCTCGTCTGCGACATCTTATCCCGCCGCCCTATAGTCTTATCTCTTCACCGATTCAGCGATGGAATATGATATGTTATTTTTGGCGACAAAATTCGTATGTAATGGAGGGTGAGGGAATGGCGCATGCAAGTTTCAGGCGCTGTAGAAACCTTTGGCAGTTTAGTCGTGTCAGCGCTATAATAAAATTACAACTCCCCATCTTTGACTTCTTTAAGAACGCAGAACTTAAGGAACCATCGACTTACTTGGCTTTCTTTAATCTAGGATAGGGTACTCGCACTAAGTCTGCGCACCCAACTTTGGATAGCTAACTACGAATCGATTTACAATTGTTGAGAACAAAAGATCTTGCAATGCATATCGCTTGCGCACTACGACACCTTGCACCCTCAAACCCTGCACCCAGGCGACTTTAAGCGATCATAGCGACGCCTCGACTTTGCGATCACAACGTCACCTTCACCCTAGGCAGGAGCGGTGCATCTTGTTGTTGGATTCAATGGTGAGAGATAGTACTTGGTGGATAGTATATCGAGATAATAGCATAGTGTTGTAGCTGCTAGGGTAGACGGATCGCTACCGAGTATTGCCTACGTAGCCTAAACATCCTATGTTATTTAACCTGGCCCATTTTGAGTAGGGTCCTGACACTCGTGGCACAATAGTCAGGGAGCGTATCCTGCTCATCGAGTGACACATTTATGACAGTGATGGTATGCTGCAACAGTATCTCAGCAGCAAAGCATCTTTTATATGCTCGCGCAACTCAGAGTCATCGCAACCAGAGTTATCGCATTACAACAAGACCTCCAGAGTTATTAAGCAACTATAGTACTTATATAGAGTTAAACCATACTATTAGATATAAGCTAATAGCAATTCAAAGCTATTAAAAACTTTTAGGTTAGCCAAATTATCTATGTCGCGACTACCAGCTGGTGCATAAACCAACACAGGATGGCATTGAGGCGCTAATACGCTAATGTCGGTAGATTATGCAACGAATATTGCGAGCACTAGTTAGTGCAAACTAGCACGGTATGCGACGGTATCTATAGGTACAAAAGGCATGATGTCGCATAGGCACATTGGCTTGGGTGCAAGGTATCCCCCCAGCTCTTTGCGTGCTTGTTTAACTGCGTGCTGTACAGCTTGTCGTAGTTGGGCCAGCCACAACAAGAAAATTTCATAGAATGTGTCAACGGGCCGAATTACTAGACTGTAGTGTACGATAGGGGTAAGGATGGGCCGAATTCTGTAGCGTGCCAAGTTATGTGAAGTAGTTAGTCTATGCTTGGGAGGGGTAATTATAACCCGTAGCGCGCCACATCAATATTAGGGTGGTGAAATGCATCACCACTAGATCTCGGAGATCCCGAGCCAAGATTGAAGCTCTAAATCTATCTAGGCAATGCGTTCAAAATAGTATGGCGTGCCATGGATGAGGACCGCGGCAAGATTGAAGCTCTAACTCTATCTAGGCATTTCGTTCAAATAGTATAGCGTACAATAGATGAGAACCGAGGCTATGTGCTTGGTCGGGGATATATAAAGCTACCTATCGTCCCTCCTTGAAGTATCACACATCTACTCAGCAATCTACAATCACTCTATTATGTCGATCTACAAAAAGGCCGACCTTCCTGCAGTTGTAGCATGAAGGTATATATAGTAGATAGTCTAACACACCCCCTTAGTTCTAGCGATAGACAGAAGAACTAAATAGAATAACAAAGTAGATAGCGTTAATATAGGCGGTAGTTAATAATAATATTATTATTAATATAGGTAGGCTTAATAATGTATGCGATAGTAACTAGTAGTTATTTAGTATTATAGGTTATAGGAGCTCTAGCACTTAAACGCAGCTTATTAGCTTAATATAGCTTTTACTCTTACTCTAGCCCCTAAATATAGCTCTTAGCGTTCTTAGTTATAGTTACTTACTTAAATATTTATCTAATCTAATATTGCTAGTGCGCTTCTAATAGTTTCTAGGCTTATAACTATTAATCTATAAAAAGGCCGACCTTCCTGCAGTTGTAGCATGAAGGTATATATAGTGGATAGTCTGACATATTACACATCCCTCAGAACCTTAAGATTCTTCATTATGAAGTCAGCTACTATCGCCGTGATGCTATTTGCCTCACTCTCTGCCGCTGCCACCTCTGATTTCAGATACTGGTGCCTAAAGTCGGGGGACACGATCCCAAGAGACGAGGCGAACTGTTCAGCCGCAAACAACAGAGCGTGTAAGCAATCTTTTCTCCTCGCATTTTTAGGGTTACTTACTGACGGGTGATAACCTTCCATAGGCCAAAACAGTGGCTGTGCAAGAGCCTGTTTTCCCAATGCGCTGGCCATTCAGGTATACCGAGTGTATGTATTATATTGCAAAATCCGGAGAGGCAGAGACTTACTTCAGTTACAGGCAGCGTCCAGACGCGTGTTTTTGCTATTGCAGGGACATATGAAGATCGCCCAAGGATAAAGGGGTGGTTCTCAGGGATAAGAACAGAGAGTTGACAGGTGGCTGTATCGCATAATTAGAAGATCAATGCAATGCGCGATAGTTTCGTTTCAAAGGCTATTTTTGGAATACTGATCAAAGTGAGATATGATAAGCCATAGAAGCCTATTGCCTCCTGCTGCTTAGTGAGATCATGGACGAACTGCAGAGCTCGATGGACGCAATAATCCCCCACCAGATATCTTGATTTTTGAAAAGTAAGTCTTTTGAGCGACACAAACATGCTATTATCCCGAGTTTTTAGGGTGTGGAGCTGTCTAGATGCATGCGCACTGATTGACTGATTTGTGATTGGATGGAACGTTGATGCGGCGGTCACGCATCGTCATTTTTGGGCGGAGGAAATAGTTATAGTCAGGAGATCAACTGCATGGAACCTGTTGTCTGTGCCAAAGAAAGACGACATGAGCACGACCGTGGTATGCGTCTGGAGAGAATTGAGCTGCCATTGCCCGACTGTTGAGACCATAGCCTCCCTCTTTCTCGATCTTTTTTTAGAAGTGTGGCGGTTCCCGAGTCGGGAATCCCGACCCGTGATGCGGGAGGGAAGTCTGACATGTTAGGTCTGTCAGATGGAGATCTCGGCGCGTTGTGCGGGATTGAATCGCCGTGCGACGGGAGGAGTCTTGGAGGCGGCGATAACAGTATTAAACGGCAATGCTGTCTTAGCCCCATGATCGCTCTGTGAGCCGCGAGCCTCCCAACAAAATATGTCCCGGAGGTGCCGGAGCGGACAGTGCAATTATTGTCTACCAAATCAGATACCTCGCGTAGCTAGTCGACTAGACATTTGTCCTAAAGTAGACGCTATTGAGGATTTTCCTCTTGTTTTCGGAAGTATACAAGGGCCTCTTTCACTTACAAGGGGCTTCTATTGTGGTTTCCAAGAATAGAGCTCTCCTGCGACACCAATACGGTGTGCATACCAATACGGTGTACAAACTAACACGTTATACAAACTAACACGTTATACAAACTAACAAGTTATACAAACCAATACGGTGTGTAAATCAACATGAAGAGCGAGGGAACCTACAGGTAAGAGTGTGGCATTGCCCAGACATATTGCTTTGGGTAAAAGGTACGCTTACAGCACTTTGTGTACTTGTCCAACTACGAGCTGTACATCTTGCTGCTGACTACTACTGCGTATATGTCAGCCGATGATGACTCCTGAAAATAAGCATGTAGATTTTTCCAAGGATGTTTCTGCGCCAAGGACGCGGTATAATTTCCTAACCGCCTTTTGGCTCGCTTCCCCTTAGTCGCTAGCGATGATTGGTCACATGTAGTTAGCCTCGGATGTTTCCCGTACAGATCACTCGATCGGGTCACGCTAGTCGCTACCGAGCATGATCATTAATTCCAGGCACGGCGCACGATCCGTACTCATGACCAACCAACACGATGGTCGGGTAGGTAAATGATGCCGACATGGGACCGGCTACGAGAGAGGTCGTATAAATTCAACAATAACAACGTCCTTCCCTTCAATCACTTCGCCACTCGCTTTCCCCGTCGCTCTCTTCTTCTACACGGCCTCTTTCCATCCGCACACAACCCAAAACTTGATCTAATACCACAACATCATGCGTTTCCTCGCTCTCGCTTCCTTTTTCGGTGCTGCTGTCGTGGCACAGAGAGCAGGAGACATGTCGAATCTCAATGAGAAGCTCTTCATTAGCAACTACGCCATTGTAACAAGCCCGGAGGCCCACCCCAAGATTTCCTTCCGTATGAGCGCCAAGAATGCAACACATCTTGTCTGCAAGAGTGGCGAGTACGTACGCGAGCCACTCCCAATGAACGGCTGGGACTGTCCCTTCCCCGATGGCAGCAGCAAGTACAGCTTCAACGTGAACTACACCGCCAGCGACCCTAGCGGCTACACAATCAGCATATCTCACGAACTTGCTCAAGCGTAAGTCATCTCGCCATGCCGTGCTCCAAAGAGCAAAAACGCGATTAGAACCCTGGCTGACCAACATTTGTAGTTTTGGCGTTTCGGCCATTTCTGTCAAAATCCCTGTTGTTTGCGCTGCGGCGCAGCCAGGGTACAAGACATGCGTGCAGAATGCAGGCTATGTTGGTAAAATGACAACATTGGGCTAGTAGTAGTTAGTTGGCCGTCCGTCATAGTTTGGGCATTGCTCACGACGAGATATATGTAATTATAATGCATAATTTCAGCCTTACGGGCAGCTTTCGTCGGATTTGCCAGACCTATGTGAAGGTCATTACGTTGAGAGACCGGGCGCTTTGATTACTCCGAATACGGTATGTTGTCGCCCCAGACAGCCAACTATTCGGTCCTTCTTCGCATGGGCCCAGGTGGCAGAACATTGGGAACGGGAGCTAGATGCAGTCTCCGTGCCCAATCTGGTCCTGGAGCCTCAATTCGCAAATACATGTGCACATTAGCCTTTTCGAGTAGATCGCAATTGTGTTTCCATTGCCCCGCCGGGGAAGACGTGGAGATGGGGGATTCCCACTTGGCGTAGATCGCGGAGGTACAAAAACGAGCAATGGCCAGGTTCGCTCCTTCCCGTCTCGCGCAATTTCAACTACCGTTTGTGCTACAGTGCACTTCGAGATGCCTAGCAAGCAACAGTCTTCTCTATTGCGACCCTTCTTCTGGCTCACGGTCTTCGAGTCTCCATGGCTTGTTTCGACAGCAGCTTCAAAGCAGGACCGGGCTCAGCAACCGCTATGGTCGTTCGTGGATCCTCTGATTGGTACGGTCGGTCCACGTGCTGGCTCTGCTATTGCAGGCGGAAACTCGTTCCCGGGTGCGAGTCTACCGTGGGGGATGGCGAAACCAGGAATTGACACAAGCTACATCGGACTTCCGAATGGCAGTGCAGTGGACGCCAATGCTGGGTACACGCCTCTGGGGAACGTGACGGCCGTGAGCATGACCCACGTCAGCGGATCTGGGGGAGCCCCAACTTGTGGGTTCTCTGTTTCCGCCACCCCCAACAAGTACTGACACGAAGCAGATGGATTGATATCGCAGATGCCGCTCTTTGGCAGCCTAGCCTCTGTCAACCTCGCTGATAATATGACCTATGCCCAGAATCGCAGTTTGCATCTAGAGTCTGCAACAGTGGGCCTGTTCACTACGACTCTACAGAATGGCATCAAGATCGAGATTACTTCGGGTAATCACACGGGATTCATGCGGTACACATTCCCTCATCCAGAAACATCGAAGAATCAATCCGCCTTCAATGTAGATTCGACCATGTCAGAACCTCTCACAACCAACGAACACGATGCGCATGTACTTGTGGACCTCACACACGTGCTGCCCGCCTATTCGGCCATGGCCTACTCGCAAAAGTATGTGCGCGGGGAGCTGCATGTCCGATCTTCCTCGAATTCGTTACCGTCATACTATGGGTCTGCAACCTATGCAGGTGGCTGGCCCCAGCCTGATGCTCACACGATCCACTTTTGCGGGAACTTTAGTGTGCCTGCGGGCTCGGTGCTTATCCCGACATCAGACCATGTTCAGCAAAGTCCGAACATGGTGCCTGGTGCCGGCATGTTCACTTGGCAACACAACCCCTTTTTGCCTCTAAGCTTCACCGCCCGACCGGTTCCTCGGGGATACTCCGACGTGCGGTCCTACTCTGGAAGCGGGATGGGCCTCGGTGCTCTGTTCAGCTGGTCGCCAACCGAGGAGCGAGTCAACGGCTCCCTTACCCTCGAAGCCAAACTGGGCATTTCCTACATCAGTGCTGCGCAAGCATGCTCGCACGTGCAAGAGGAGCTCCCTCATGCAAAGTCCTTTGATGATATCGTGGCGCAAGGAAGGCAGGAATGGGAGGACAAGATACTAAGCAAGATACAGATCGGAGACGATGGTGATGCGACAAGCAATAATGCAACACTGAAGAGAATGCTGTACTCAGCACTGTATCAGACAGGTCTGATGCCAACCGACAAAACGGGCGAATGCCCTGTGTGGAACTCCAGCGATTCTAAGCCGTACTACGATGACCACTATGTAAGTTCACCCTTGACCGATAGAATTGTGGCGTGCTGACTGCCACAGACGCTGTGGGATACGTACCGGACATTGTTACCTTTGTACCATTTGATCTTCACGAAGCCGTACTCCCGCATTCTATCTGGACTTATTTCCATCTTCACCGAGGAAGGCTTCCTGCCCGCTGGCCGTGCAGCGAACTGGAATGGACGGGTTCAAGGGGGCACGCATGCAGACATGGTCTTGGCCGACGGCTTTGTGAAGAGCGTCCGCGCACTGTCTGGCGAGACAGGCCGCGGCGAGCTGGACAGCAGGATCGATTGGGAAGAGGCTTACAGAGCAGTGATGAAAGACGCAAGCGTAATACCCGAGCGCAATGCCGATCCGGTAGCATTTGATGGGGCCACCAAGGAAGGAAGAGGAGCACTGGACGACTATCTCTCCCTTGGTTTCATCACGCGCAACCACACCCGCAGTGTTTCTCGTGGTGTCGAGTACCCGCAGAACGACTTTGCAATCTACAGCATGGCGCATGGGCTCGAGAAATCCCAGGAAGCTGTCAATCAGATGCGAGATCGAGCAAGCTGGTGGCAGAATCAATGGAATCCCACTGCGAACACAACGCTCAAAGGTCTAGGCATCTTCACGGGCTTTCCAGGCCCGAGAAACGCGGACAAAACGTGGAACGTCACTGCATATGATCCCTTGAGCTGCGGGACTTGTGGCTGGGATGCTGACATATACGAGGCCAAAGTTTGGGAGACTGCGTTCAGTGTGGCCCCACACGACATGGCCAAGGTCATAGATGTGATGGGTGGTGATGAGGCCTTCGTTCGTCGGTTGGACGCCAGTTTCATGCCTGGTCTTGGCACATCGGTCGGTGCGAACAACGATGCCGGCTCTGCGCTCTTCAATCCCGGCAACGAACCGTCGTTTGCGACGCCGTTTCTCTACAACTACGTCCCAGGCATGCACTGGAAGACGGTCAATCAGACGCGGGCCATTGTCGACGCTTTTTACACCGACGCCCGCAACGGATACCCGGGAAACATTGACGGTGGTGCTCTACCTAGCTGGCTGGTTTTCAACCTCATGGGCATGTTCCCCGTGCCTGGGCAGCCACTCTATCTCCTTTCCGCCCCCCGGTTCTCGTGGTTGAAGGTCTCGCTCTTCAGCGGAACAGCAGCAGAGACATGGTTGACCATTCGGGCTCGGAATCTGTCAAACACATGCCATTACCCACAACAGGTCACTTGGAACGGGCAAGAACTGGACCGAGCCTGGCTCAAGCATTCGGAGATGGCACAGGGAGGCGAGCTGGTGTTTTACATGGGCGATAAGCCTAAGCGGTGGGATGTTGGTAAGCGGCCGTGGTCGTTGTCAGCGGCGTCGCTGTAAGCATGGTCGTGTGTCTCATGGCCGTGTTTGCTTAACAATCAATTAGGATGATACAGCATAGTCGTATCTGTAGTAAGAGTGATGCAACCACGAATTGTGCCAAAAAGAGAAGACTAGTCCCGTTTCTTGAGTGGCTACTAGCCTTCAGTATCTCCAGATGGAAGCGCTTTGATAGGGTGGCATTCAACGACAACGTCAGTTAGTCGCAGCGCCACTCAGCCTCGGGGTTACGACTGCGCTGGCGCAAGTATACATATATTTTCACGATGGGCGGAGAGCAGCGGAAGGTCGTCATGTCGGACGGTCACGATCCGAGGCCAGTGACAAGTAGCAGCGCATGAAGTGGGGCAATGCCGCGACACTTGATGGATTCGATTCGCGTTTCAGTGGCGGAGGCGGCCATGATACCCCTGGCCTGTCTTGAGAGTGACGAAGCAGAAGGATATGTACTCGAGCGCATATGGTGTGGCAGCAGGGAGAGGGGAGAAACAGTGGGCCCACGGGCGTCAGCGGGCATGCGAACATCAATCGATATGCTACCGGAGCCCGCAGCAGTCCGTGGCCATTGTTTAGCACTTTTATACCTTCTGTGCGCCCTTCCCTTTGCGCGCGCACAATGTTACGTCTTTGTTCCGAAGACTGTCCTCTCGTGTCTCTCGTACAATAATCACTCCGCCCGGGCCGGAGCGTGCGGATCGTAGTCGTGACAGGTTCAAGCGACACCACAGCCCCGACCCCCACCCCGTCTCTCGTCGCTCGTCGAGTCCAACCCCCCATGGGGCGTCCAACCTGGTGTGCTGGCCATCCGTAACCACAACGCGCAGCTTGACTGCTGCTACTGTCCCTGATATTTGCGCTGAGCAGCCTGGCGCATCCGGACATGCTGCTGCTTGCGCGCCTCCACCGGCAGTTGACCTGCCTCTTGTTTGCGACAGCCGCCGCCGCCTCCATCACTCCCTCCAACACGTCAACGGCGCGCATCTACCTGGGACATGTCACGCTTCCGCTTTCCCATGCCGAAAGCGACGGCGGCAAGATTGCCGACCTGGTACCCTTGACCCAGCAAGCAACCAAATCCGTCAGTTTCACCACTCGTGGCGTATGCGACGTATATACTGACACGCACTAGGTCGAGGGTAACCTGTACAACACAAACTTCTCCAGCGTCGCCAACATCTCGTCCAACGAGGTCGCATATATCAGCTGCAACCCGAGCGATTACACTGGTTTCGACGATGCCCAGAGAGTCTTCCAACAGGCCTACACACAAGCGAACATCTCGGCCATTATCCTGTACAGCACCGTCACCGACTACTGCAACTATACCCAAGAAAGCTCGCAAACGATAATGAATGATTTCGCCGTCTACTCCATGACTACCGCCCAAGAGTCGAGTCAGGTATTGGACGCTATCAGCAATCTGCCCGCACACATGAAGTACTTCGTAAAGGTCCAAGGCCGGGGGGCAGGTGATACCAGTGGGGATGGAAGGAACGAACCATACCAGACGCAGAACCCATTGGGACCCTCGCCATCTACAGCTGTAGCCATGATCATCCTGTACAGCATCACGGGTATCATAACAGCCTTGTTCCTGGTCATCATCATCACCGGTGCTGTACGTGCACATCGGCACCCCGAGCGATACGGTCCACGAAACGTGCTGGGACGACCGCGACAAAGCAGGGCTAGAGGTTTGGGAAGGGCCATACTCGACACCATCCCGATTGTAAAGTTTGGCGAAAAAGAGGCGGAGAAACCTGCCGACGTTGAGCTGGGGCCAGCTGGAGAAGTAGCAGATGCGAATACGCCGCATGCGAGCACTGGACCACAGATGGAACAAGCAACGGCGGGGCATCAAGAAAACAATACAGCCACGATACCGAAAACCGCTGCGGGTGTGACGGATACGACACAGTCTACGTCTACAACACAAGCTTTGGCTGAGGAGCAGCAATCGGGCATTGCGCCCGCACAGTCTGCTGCTGCTGCTGCTGCTGCAGGCGCGATAGGGACCGACAACGCCTCATCAGATGAGAGCTTAGGATGTTCCATTTGTACTGAAGACTTTGAGAAGGGCCAGGATCTTCGCGTTTTACCGTGCGACCACAAGTTCCACCCTGAATGCGTAGACCCATGGCTTCTGAATGTGTCCGGTACCTGTCCACTATGGTAATTTGATGCCTCTACTTCCTAGCTGTATTTGACTAACAATATCCAGCCGTGTCGATCTCCGACCTGTACAATCGCGCGACTCATACGACTCCCAGAACTTGGATGGACTCGCCCCACCACTGAACACTGAAGGCGAAACGTCGCATCGTCGCCGAACTGCATTCCGCGATATTCTCTCTCTCCGCCACCGACCCAACGCTTCGACTGAGGAACGCATCGGTGCTTTACGGCGTCTAAGAGAGCAACGCAGAAATAACAGCGGTGACTTGGCAGGCAATGGTCCGAATGCTAGTGTGGAAGACACAAGAAGCAGGAGGATCAGCAATCGTCTGAGCGATGTTTTCGCTGGCCGCACACGAAGGGAGAGGAGGGATGAAAGTCCGACACAAGCACAATCGGGTGACACACCCGGTACGACTCCAGCCTCTGATGGCCAGCCGAGACCAGATGCAGGGACAGGTTCACATTCCCAATGAGCCGTGCACCTAGTCGTGCGATGCACGTCTTTAAAATGAAACCCTTGGTCTCCAAATGACGTCAGTCTCCAACTACGGATTAGAGTCGACTTCCCTTCTGGACGCCATGCATGAAATTGCTGCACCGCACGGCGTTGCGGGACATGCTATTATGATTTTCAAGTGCAATTTTCAGTCGGTATTTCCAAAACTGGTTTCCAACTTTTCCCAGCTCCTTGTTTGTATCACTTCTGTCCTGTTAGTCTGTAGAATACCCCTTATGAGCAGCATTCGCTAGGTTGGCTTAACGTATTTACCAATTGTTGGGTTGTAAATAACAAACTGATATTCTTACGTTCAAATGCACTTGGGTTGCAGTTGTGCACATAAACATCGATACACATAGCCGAGGCACGTGTCTAGGTACCGTCCCCGGGTTCCCACATGTGCAACATCCAACGGCGATCACCATATGATGTAGACTCTTCTCACGTAGCGTCTCATTGACTACTCACCTTATTGACAAAACTATTCTTGTACTCCTCCAGTCGGTAGATACCTTGACTACAATACACAGGGCATCATGTTCTCCCCTCGTGTATTCGCTAAGACTTGGTCTTTCAACACGCACGAGGACCTGATTTGACTCTCGGCACGGCGGTAACCCGCTCTGTGGGCACAAGGCCCACCTTTTTGGGCGTGGGGCCCCGCAAAACGGACAGAAATTCGGCTTTCTCGGTGTATAATACCCCAGATCACGCCGCATGGTCATCACACGGGGTGAGAAGAATGCAGCAATAAGAAAGCGTCCGTTTCCATGTCAGAGATAACCTCGACTTCCTGGCGTTCTGCGCATTCATCATGAGAGGCCGCAATTCCTTGGCATTGCTCACGCTGGGCAGCTTGACAGCCGGTCAAGCTGACTTTGCACAGTATGTGAATCCATTCATCGGGTCTGAAGGGCCAACGCCTGGAAGGGCATTTGGCGGTGGGGACATCTTCATTGGTGGAGCTGTCCCGTATGGGGTAGTCAAGATTGGAATCGACACATACGAAACAAACCCGCAAATGGCGGTGCTAAACGGGGGGTATACACCTGAAGGAAACGTGACTGGAGTTTCCATGATGCATGTGAGTGGGACAGGTGGTTGTCCAAAGTAAGTGGCGACATCTGCAAACAACGACAGTCTATTCACACAATCAAGGTATGGCGTCATCTCGCAAATGCCACTTACGACAACAGCTCCGCCCGTAGACATCTTGAATAACCGGACATATTGGCAACATCGCGTTGGCAACGACAGCGCCAGTGTCGGGTACTTCAAGACCGATCTGGAAAACGGAGTGACAATCGAATTATCCGGCACCGCACACGCAGGCATATTGCAATACAGCTTCCCTGCTGGTGAAAAGAACGTGCTGGTGGATCTTACGCACCGACTCCCCAGCGCACGGGGTAGCAAGTGCACACAACGCTATGTAGATTCTGAAATCAAGATATCAGACGACGGCACAGAGTACCGCGGCTACGGCGTATACGAGGCAGGCTGGAACGAGGGCGCGCCGTACAAGGTGTATTTCTGCAGCCAATTCAACGCAGCCCCGGACCACGCTCAGGCTTTCAATGCGGAAAACAGCACGGCGCCCAACATGGGTGGCAAGAGCAGGAAAGCAGCGAGTCGCCACGATACCGTCGGTGCGCTATTCACCTGGAACGATACCACGGCCCCGTCGACTCTGCGATCGAGAGTGGGCGTATCCTTCATCTCGGCAGAAAAAGCTTGCGCGTTCATGCATGCCGAGATTCCTACGTGGAAGCTCAGTGATACGGTTCGTGCGGCGGTGAAGACGTGGAATGAGGATGTCTTTAGCACGATGCGTGTTGATGTGGGTGAGGCTGCTAATACGACGGACCTTGCGCTCTTGTATTCTTCGCTCTATTTTGCCCATTTGATGCCGTCGAATCGGACTGGTGAGAACCCACTTTGGGAATCCGACGAGCCTTATTACGATGACTTTTACGCTATTTGTAAGTGGTTTCTTCAGTCATGGAGCACTTCTGCATCAAATTTATACATCGCGATCTCCGGCTGTCACACATCCAATGAGACTTTTTCCTTTTGAATACTGATGGATTACCAGGGGATACGTTTCGTTGCACAAGCTCTCTTCATCACCTAATTCAGCCCACCGCATATACTGGCCAAATTCGTGCCCTCATTGACATCTACCGACATGACGGTTTCCTTCCGGATGGACGTTCTGGAAACTACAACGGGCTTTCCCAGGGTGGATCAAACGCTGACAACGTGTTGGCTGACGCGTATGTCAAAGGCTTACGCGACGGCATCAACTGGGCAGATGGATATGCAGCGATGCTAAAAGACGCCGAAGTCATACCCGACCTACGATTCAAAGACAAAGAGGGAAGAGCTGCCTTGGCGGATTGGAAGAAGTTGGGATATGTGAGTCAGGATCTGAATGAACGATGTGTGTCAAGAACAGTAGAGTACAGTTTAAACGACTTTGCATTAGCTCAGGTAGCCGCAGGAGAAAGACCAGAAGACGTGCAAAAGTATCTGCAGCGAAGCGCGGGATGGCAACGGACTTGGGATCATAATGTCACCAGCATGGGTATCGAACCAGCGTTCAAAGGGTTCCTAACACCGAGACTCTCAAACGGCACGTTCAACGCGTCGGGCTACAATCCCGCCCAGTGCGGCGGATGCTCGTGGAGTGCGATTACCTACGAGGCTACACCATTCGAGTACTCGTTCAACGTACCGCATGACATGGACACGCTGATTGACTTCATGGGAGGAAAAGACGAGTTCGAGCGCCGACTTGACCACATCTTCAAGCCAAACAGCAGTCAACAGGACCTCGGCGTCAACGGCGCAGGCATCACCACGCTGATGAACATTGGGTACATCATCATCTTCTCCTCTCTGCCATCCCACCACGCCATCTAACACCCCCCGCAGAAACGAACCCGACTTCCAAACCCCTTACCTCTACAACTACATCAACAAGCAACACAAAAGCGTGTATCAATCACGCGCCCTAGCCCGCAGATAGTAAGCCGCTTACCTAATCCCCGTCGTCAACACAACACCCCTAACACGGAGCGCGACGCAGCTTCAAAACCCAGCCTTATGGCATACCCGGAAATTCCGACGCCGGAGCCCTCAACTCGTGGCTGATCTGGCAAATGCTTGGCCTCTACCCGTCGTCACGCAACCAATCTACCTCATTTCATCGCCGTGGTTCCCCGATCTCAACATGACGGTCAATGGCAACCGCACGCTGCGTGTGACGGCCGAGGGCCTGGGGCAGGACAGCTACTACGTGCAGAGTGTCAGGGTGAACGGGAGGGAGTGGAGAAAGAGCTGGGTTTCGCATCGGGATGTCATGGTCGAGGGGGGGACGATTGAGTTTGTGCTGGGGGCGACGGAGAAGGTTTGGGATGTTGAGGCGCTGGGGAGTCCGGGGCATGTTGAGTTGGGAGGCTTGGGTGTAGACATCGATTTACCTCTTGCGACACGTATCTAGTATCTTGGGTAGGACGTGTATGTCTGTGCGATCGATACAAGACTCTGGTTGCTAAGCGCTCGGGTATGTTAGTGACAGTGTCACAGTACGGGATAGTAAGATGGCAAAATGCTTGAACAGAAAATCAATCTAATTATATACTCGATAAGCGCTCCGGCTTCCTTATCGTCGGAGAATAAAGTCTGACAGCATTCGCAATCTCGGCAGCTGATCGATCGACAAGGTCAGTGTCGAGCAATGGGCGTAAATACGGAAGTTGTTGCCGCTGACTACACCATACGCGTACAAAGATGACTGCGATGGTAGGTTTCGCGAGACGTAGATATATCGCAAACTACCACATCAGGTGCGACAGGGCAAATCGTTTAGTTCTACAAAAGAAAGAAAAGAGGGACTACATACTACTCCATCACACGTATTTCTATGCGCAGGTGAAAGGTTGTACAAATGTTGCAAACCCAAATGATGACCAACCAGCCTTTGTCGCTGATCAGCCAATGGGATTGTGCCGGCGATTGTCACTTACATCTTACATACGATTGCGTACGTCACAGCTGCGAAGTCTCGCCGAAGAAGCCGGGTATGCCGCAAAGGGGGGAAAATCCAACATATAAATAAAGGCCCACGCTGACTTTTGGGTGGGCGCCACACACGCACACACACATCATACATTCAAGCACATTCCACTTATACCACACCAACCTCGTCTCCCGCGCATATCTTATCCTACCTACCCCACCATCAACAACTTTACAACATGCAGTTTACGACCCTTCTCATCCTACTCGTCGCCAGCGTGTGCGAGGCACGGACTTGTGTCATGCACCAAGAACTACTACCGGGCACTATATGCATAGTCATTGACGGCTCAGGGAAGTGCAATCAGCCCGATAGCGTCCGGGGGACGTGCCCTTCAGGGTGGAAGGAGTCAGGTACGGGGATCTCCGATGGTTGTAAGGTCGATTCTGATTGCAAGTCTACGGTACGTAATCTATTGCGCGGGTTTTGGTTTGGGGTTGGTTACATGCTGACGGGTTGGTGTTTAGGTAACTTGTTGTCAGGGATAGGGGGGTTGTTGCGGCGTGTGTGTGTGTGTGTGTGTGTGTGTGTGTGTGTGTGTACGTTTCAGTATACGGAGTCATGACTTTATCATGCACAAAGGTTAGCGATGCAGACGGTTGTGGATGTTGGGGTGTTGGGGAAAATCATCTGTTGGTTCGTAAAATAACACGGAAATGTAGCAGCTTTAGTTATACGAATGAATAGTCTACTTTATAGCTTTGGAATATTCATCCAACTGGAAGAGTGTCGAGGTAAAGTTTTAAGAATTTATACTCTAATTATTGGGTGGTTGAATATAAACTAAAACACATGAAATGTTACTGATAAGGGGAGATTTTAGCTTGTTAGAAATTTTGCAAACCCAAGATAATTGGCCAGCCTTTGATCGCTGATTAGTTGGCCAATGGGGTTTGTGCAGAATGAGAGAGGCGATTGTCACTGTGCATAACAGTACATAAATCTTACGATTAGAGTATTACGTTACGTAAGAAGGCTACGAAGTCTCGCCGAAGAAGCCAAGTATGCCGGAAGTCTAAACTTATATAAAGGTTTAACGCTGACTTTGGCGTTGGCGCCAACCTATTCAATCACATCTCCTCCGCATATTCGTGCTATACCACAACCACCTCGTCCCCCCAGCGCGATCCCGTCCTACCTACCTACCTACCCCCATCGACAACTATACAAAATGCAATTTATAACCTTTCTCATCCTACTCGTTGCCAGCGCCTGCGAGGCAGCGCATTGTGAGACGCACGAGGAATACCACGGCGGCATATGTGGACACGATTTGCAGGGTAAAGCGCATTGCGGTTTCATAATAGACCCCCCGCTGTCGTGCTCTACCGGGATGTATGTGGAAAAGCAGGAACCCTCGGGCAGGTCCCTAAATTGTGTGGTCAATGAAGATTGCACGGTTGCGGTACGTAAATCTATTGCGCGAGTTTTTTTTTGGTTTGGGGTTGGTCATGTGCTGACGGGTTGGTGTTTAGGTAACTTGTTGTTATCGGTAAAAGGGGTTGTTGCGGTGTGTGCATGTGTGGCCCGAGCTGTTCTGGTGTACGGAGGCATAACTTTATTATGCACAAAAGGTCAGCGGTGCAGATGGTTGTGGACGTTGGAGTGGTGGGAATAATACGGAGGTTATACGCCAGCGACGTGGGCTTACTTCGTCCAAGTGTTTACGAAGTTTGGGTGAGCTGGATACCAGAAAGGAAAGCTTTGAACACTTGAGATCCCGTACGCTTTTCTGGCCTGGCTTCAGCTTAGTAAGTCTATCAATTCTACCTTGGACCTATTACAGATTAATCTAATTACCACGTTACTAAGTCCACATAGTGTAAAGTTCTTGTTATCCTACTTATGGCGGGCACCTACGAAACAGTTCACAACGACGAGTACTATAGGTATAGAGAGAAGTAGTTATATACATATACGTTTACCAAAAGACCTTGATAACGTGCTACTACGTTATAGATGCGACATAGCGACTTTCTATCATGTCTCCTAAAACAGTCCTTGAAGGGCAATTTGCGGTGGAAGTTCAGGGGGTGTTATAAGTTCAAAAAGTCCAAGCAGGTAGCATGCCCCTACCTAGAGAACACAAGAAGGCGTAAAAGTAACAATACACAACTAACGATACTAATGGATCAGGGTCGCGATGGAATCTTAACTACGATGACTAAAAAAAATAGCTGAATGGCTGGCATTCCATGCCGTTGCGGACATGGTGAGGTTGGCAAAGTAAGCACCTTATGGTACCACAATGGACTCACTCCGTGTTAGTCGTACCACGATTTGTCACATCTAACAATAGAACACGAGCAGAAAGAAACCCCCGCAGATAAAAGTCTACACATCTCGCACAATTCCCCCAAGTCTCATCTCACCTCACACATACACAGACACAGACATTCTACCCCCAACACATCAACAACCCCCCCACCACCAAAAACAATACACTTCCCAACCCCGCTTATCCTCCTCGTCATAGGCGCGTGCAAAGCACAGCTCACCCAACGCACACCCCCCATTCATAAAAAAACCAGCCATGTAGCGCAGATCGCGGAGCAAAGTCTAGGACGTGCCACTACCAGAAAAAGTGCCCAGGCGGTAGGAGACTCTTTTGTGGGCACAAGTCTACAAGTAGTATACGTACCCTACAGTTATGTTTGTGTGTGTTTATTTTTTTATAAACCATGGTTGCAGGAATGCGGACATGGTGATGAGTTTAGGCGTTTTCTTCAAGTTTTAATGTTGTCTGTAGTTAGAGGGCTGCGCCGGGCCGCGCCGCGCCGGATTAGTATTAGCCTTGGGAACGGGGGGAACCGCAGTGAGATGGTGGGAGTTGGGCTTGGTCTTGGACTTGGCAGCCAAGACAGTAGTCTACTTTACCTACAAACTACTTGTCATCAAGATGTCACGCGGTTTCATACAACGGTTATTACCCATCCTCGTACATTTATAGTCTGACATGTATCCAACCTTGTTCTCGGCAACGCATTGTAATGAGCTACAAATCTGATACTCAATAATTCATACAAAAGACATTATACTTTTGCAATTCATCATTACAATACCTACATGTACTTACAATCGCCGTTGATATATTAAATTCCACACCTTTACTCCGAGGAAAAGAAAACGCCAGCGCTGCGCAAAAGACGAGCAAAATACGCATCCCACGCCCCCCTTAGCCAAATGTATTTTGCACACCACATATACAATTCTCCTTTTTGGAAAAAAACAACATTCACCCTACACACACAATACATTCTTAGTACGCCACCCCACTCCTACCTTTGGTCTTAAAAGTCATAGACTGGACCTGTTCACCAAGCGCCAAAGTGTCCATAGGATCAATACCCATTCTCTCAAAGTCGTTGAAGCCAGAGAGGTAGAATCCAGCAATGACTACGAGGTAGGATAGGATAAGGATGGATCCTTTGAAGTAGTTACTTTTCCCCTCGCCGTACATGTAGGAGAGGAGGAAGACGCAGAGGATGACGGTGATCATGTCCCACTGGGGGAAGATGAGGGTAAAGGTTTGGTTTGCGACTTCTCGGGCAGGGATGTAGCCAGTGTGGATGGCGCTGTAGAAGACTAGAGCTGGAATCTGCAGGAGACAGACTTGTAGCGCGTACGCGGAACCAATTTCCATGGAGAGCGCAATGTTGCCGTTCATAGCGAACGAGATGGCGTTTAAGAATTCGGTAGTGTTGGGAACCAAAGCGAACAGCGTGATACCTAGGAACTTCTCATCAATATCGGAACCCTCAAGAACGGCATCGACAGTATTGACAAGAATTTCGGCGATGACTGCATATGCTAGAGTGGCCGTCAACAAGATGGCAGCGCTCTTCTGTCGGCTCCAGTTGGGTGCATCGTGTCCCCCAGAAGTATGTCCGGGTGCCGTGTCGAGCTCCTCGGGTGCAGCATCTGTGTTTGTTCGTGTCTGAACGGGACGATCTTTGGTCGATGCGTGAGCAAGCTGAGCAGCTTTGCGGGGAGCTCGAGTAACGTCGCGTGTAGCCAGAGCCGTTGTTGTCGCGGCAATCTCCGTGATTTGGCGTGCTAGAGACTGCGCAGCATCATCGGTTAGACCCTCGACATGGAAAGAGTGATGTGAGTGTGCATCGTTATCTTTGGGCGGTACCATGTGGACCGTATGGTTGTCAGTCTTTGAGCCTTGTGATCTATCGTCCGATGCCTGGTGCTCAGTAGCAAGGCCGACTTCATGCAAGGTTTGGTTGACCATGCGTCTGTACAGCTGGCTATCACGTATGTGTGCGCGAGAGGTCGACTGTCCGGTATTCTGCCTAATGAACGAGGAGTGAGGGGGGTACTCGAGGTGGCCGCTTTGGCTTAGGCTGCTTGCGCTCATCTCCAGAAGCTTCTTCTCTTGAGCATCCGGCTCGGTCCAAATGGTGGCGGCATGGGTTCGGAGGGTGAACAAAAGACCGATGATGTAGGAGAAGAAGAGCAACGCAGCTGCGAACCAAGTGTAGGGCTTGACCGCTTCGTTGTAGAAACGGTCGTTCAATGCGGGGGTTTGCGAGTAGTAGCATCTACGGCAGTCTCTTTCCGGGGTACCACTATGAGAGAAGACGCATTGGCGGCAGTTTAGTTCATGCTGATGGTTGTTGTTAGTGGAGCTAGTACAATTAGGATGCGGTATTTTCTTACGCTGCCATAGATCTGGTAGAACAGGGTGGGGCCAAAGGCGCCAATGACGGCGAAAAGCAGCATGGTTGACGTGACACCGGCCGAACGTACATTGAAACGTTGAGTCTTACGCTTCAAAGCACCAAAGCACATGGACAAGCCTGGCAGAAACAGAATACCCGCAAAGATACTACCGATGATGCTTCCCTCGACAAGCTGTGCCTTGCCCTGTTTAAGGGCTACACAGTAGAGGAACACCTCGACTACGGTGGAGAAGAAGGCATTGATGGTTGCGCCGACGCCCATGGATGACTGGGCAGAGATGGAAGCAACGGCTTGGCCGATGAAGTATGCCAGCGGAATGATGGACAACAGGGCAAGTGTGAAGAGCAGGAACTGATCCGTCAACCAGATCTTGAGCTCCATTGCCTCGGCCAAAACAAAGTAGTCGAAGATTGTAAAGCCCACGAGGGCGAGCAGATTAATGAGGAATATGTTGGTCCCGTCAATGGTATACTTCCAATACTTGATACCGACTGCGCGGTAGGTACAGAGAAGTATGGAAGACGACTCCCCAGGGCGACGTACGTTGCCACTGTCAGAATGGAAAGAGAGTGCCAAGGGATGACGGCGTAGATGGTCTAACAACAGTAGTGTCGTCTTACCCATGGGAATTGTAAAGACCAAAAACCAACAAAGGGTCGAAACAAGGAACAGCGAAGGCATGAGGATGCCGTAAAAGAAGACGAAGAAGACAACACGACCAAGGTTCCACTTGCCGCGACCAAAGAGCCTTCTTTTGGTGTTTGCGGTGTCAGTGTGGTTCACGTTGGCACGTCCATCTCTGCCAAGTAGGCTTGTCGTCTCGTCGCCAGTAGAGTCGACGCTGTTGCGCCTACGACCAACGAGGGAGCTGGTGGCTGTGGTGGGACCGAAGAAGAGGCGACCCTCTTCGATGTCGCCGCTCTGCCACTGCTCGTACTCGCTGATGCTGCGACCCTCGCCCTCGTCTTCTTCTATGTAGGCTTCATCCTGCATGAGTTTCACGTACTTACCAAAAGGATAGAACAGATATCCGGCGAGGTGGAAAAGGAGGTGCGAGTACTCTTTGCAGCTCTCGCTGAAGACAAGGAGTGCGCACAGCAGGCCTCCAGCAGCCGCGACAGCCGCCAGCCACCAACCAAAGACGAGGGTCCAAGCAATATTGAAGAGGAGGAGCCATTTGCTAACATAAAGACCCGGGGACGAGTGGATGTCTTCTTCCGCGTTGCGCTGGACGGAGCGACCCTTTTTGTAGAGGGCGGGCTTCCAGATCCTGATACCAAAGGGATGTGTGACGTTGATGGCATCCTGGCGATCACGTAGTGTAAAGCTCTCCGCGTCGCTCAAATCATCGTCGTCGTCGTCGCCGCCACCACCACTTTCGTCTTCTGCTTGGACTGTTTCTTCGCTAGACGAGCCTGGCGTCGCGTCGGCATCAGGGGCGGTCGGCGGCCCTGCGTTCTCCTGCACAGCATCATCGTCCTCGTTGGAATCTATGGTGGTGAGGGTGGCGGGCGGAACAGCAGGTTTGCGTCGGACTGTCGAAGGCTTGGTGCGCAGATTCGGCCGTGGTTTCTTCTGATGGTCGTGCTGGGCTTGGTCAAGCTGGACCTCGTCTTCGGCATCGTCCACACTAAACTCCTGGCCCTTTTGGGGGAATTTGGACGATGTTGCACGGCGGGTCATTGGAGGCTTCTTCGCCTTGGCCGAGCCTTCTGACGGGGTCGGATTCGCCATGGGTTGCTGCTGCTGCTGTTGTTGTTGCTGACGGCGCTCGATGCCTGAAGTAATGGAACCTGCGTTCACGTTAGTTTGTTTTGTGGGAACTTGGGAAGCTCGGAAGCGGTCCCTACCATAGCCAGAGGGCTGCATAGCAGCTTGTGGTCGCCTGCGCGCCGACTCTGGGCCTGACGCGCTCAGCGCGGGCGTGTCGCTGCCGGTACGACTGCGAGCGGTAGCATGAGGGCTGCTCCGACGAGAGGTGCCTGGCGATGGCTTGGGCATGCCTTCGGATGGGGTGCGATCCTCCATGGTTGTCGCAGTGCGATGCAGGTTGGACAAAACAAGGTTTATCTGTAAGATAGCTTGACCCTGGTTGGGGAAACGATGGCTGGTCACAGCGCAAGTTGGGTATCTATCTGCACGAGTCACTCCTCTGCCGCCGTGGGTTTACAGGTCTGAGACACGGGGAATTCGGCATCACAATATGCTGATGGTGCCCATCTGGTGTGTGTGTGTGTGGGTATGGGAAGCATCAGCAGATGACAGGTTAGATCCCCGATGGCGGGCGACCAAGCCATGCAGCATCTCTTACGCCGCAAGCTCCCGGGCAGTTTTTGCGGACCCTGCCTCCCTCCAGGCTGATAAGACCGCTGCAAGCGCTGCACAAGGTCTTGGGTGGGCACGCATGACAGCAGGCCATGACTTTCAAAGGTTGGTATTGAAGCCGGGTGACCGAAGTGTTTCACGTCATCAAGTCGGTCCCCTGCATCGCTCTCGCTCTCCAGTGGCTGTGCTATGCCAAAGGTTTAGCCACAGTCCACCGCGAAGAACGGGGAAGGCGCGCGCGCGCTCGGTGGGGCTAAGTGGCTGACCGGATCTGAGGCGCAGACGCTAGCACTAGCCGCACCGGACCGGCCAAACTATTGATCCGCCATCACAGCTTCGGAAGCTTCCAGTGACGGCCGTCTCGCTCGGTCTTGGTGTCATTGCCCGGGTGCTGCAACAACAACAACAACCGTCAACGTCCATCACCACCAGTTAGCGTCTAGCCCTTCACCGTCTCCATCGCCAATCACCTGACCATCTTTATCGCAACTGCGTGTGCTGCCAATCTCTACACCAGCCCGTCCACCGCCCACCGGCGCCCGCCACAGCCATGGCGCTCGACACTTTCTTCCACAACAAGATCGAGGCAATGAAGCTCGAGATCATACAGGGCCAGGCAAAACTACGGCGCCTTGAGGCCCAGCGCAATGACTACAACTCGCGCGTACGGTTACTACGGGAGGAGCTCGGCCTTCTCCAGCAGCCGGGGTCCTATGTTGGTGAGGTGGTCAAGGTCATGGGCACCAAGAAGGTTCTCGTCAAGGTGCATCCCGAAGGCAAATACGGTGCGTATCACTTGCACATTACATGGCCACTATACTAATCAGGCGTAGTCGTCGATGTCGCAGACAGTGTCGACATTAGCAAGCTCACGCCCGGCAAGCGTGTCACCCTGCTCAGTGATTCGTACAAGCTCGAGAAGCTGCTCCCATCATCCGTCGACCCGCTCGTCTCGCTCATGATGGTCGAGAAGGTGCCCGACAGCACATACGACATGATTGGAGGTCTGGACCAGCAGATCAAGGAGATCAAAGAGGTCATCGAGCTGGGTCTGCAACATCCCGAACTGTTCGAATCGCTCGGAATCGCTCAGCCCAAGGGCGTCTTGCTGTATGGCCCACCAGGAACAGGAAAGACGCTACTTGCCCGTGCCGTTGCCCATCACGCCGACTGCAAGTTCATCCGAGTTTCTGGTAGCGAACTGGTACAAAAGTACATTGGTGAAGGTAGTCGCATGGTTCGAGAATTGTTCGTCATGGCGCGAGAGCACGCGCCCAGCATCATCTTCATGGATGAAATTGACAGCATCGGCTCAAGTCGTGTTGAGGGAAGCTCAGGCGGTGATTCAGAGGTGCAGAGGACCATGTTGGAACTGCTCAACCAGCTGGACGGTTTCGAGCCTACTAAAAACATCAAAATCATCATGGCCACCAACCGACTGGATATTCTAGATCCCGCTTTACTACGACCCGGACGTATCGACCGAAAGATTGAGTTCCCACCGCCAACTGTCGAGGCGCGTGCCGACATTCTCCGCATCCACTCTAGGAGTATGAACCTGACTCGTGGCATCAACTTGACCAAGATTGCGGAGAAGATGAATGGGTGCTCGGGTGCTGAGCTGAAGGGTGTATGCACAGAAGCTGGCATGTACGCTCTCAGGGAGAGGAGAGTGCACGTAACCCAGGAGGACTTTGATCTGGCGACGGCCAAGGTGCTGAACAAGCATGATGACAAGGCTACCAGTTTGAGCAAGCTGTGGAAGTAGGCAGGGTCTGCCGGCCTTGGCTCGCACTGTGCGTTGCTCATGCTCACGCCAACATCATGTACACGAATGCTTAGCGAGATACATTCTTGGTATAAACAAATAATCCATACCAAACTCTATACATCCGAAAAGGTCAATGTAGATTGTCCTTGAATATTGCATTCCCAACACGGCTGCACGTAGCAGTAGCGCATAGTAGCTAAGCACGATCCTCACAACTCTCATGCAGTGCTGATCTTGCCCAACGCGGGCGCATCTCATCACATGCCGGACACCCTCAACTATCGCACAGACTACGTCAATGGCTTGATAGTACCCCCACATGAATCTGCCCCGCCCAGGGTCCTACCTCACCCACTTGTTCGCTTGCATTGCGCGAGCGGAGAGGCTGATTGCGCAATAGGAAAGCGTGAAATGTGGTACGGGGAATAGCGCGATATTAGGTCAATAGTTTGACTTGCACACCAACGATTACACACTCCTTAATCCTGGCGTCGTTCAAATTTGCTGCATCTCCAGCGTCCATACACTTTGCGCATGAAGCGTCTATCCGACTGATCAACGATTCTTCGCACTGACCTGTATAGTAGAAATGGCCGACGACACATCATCGAGCAAGCTTGATCAAGAGATGCACGGGAACAAAGGCCCAACTGCAGAGACGATAATAACAGAGGGAGAAGTCCCCATCAGCGTTCTGGAAGATGGATCCCTAGATCCCGTGTACGAAGCCAAAGCCAAAGTGCTCAACAAGGCAATCCAGGATATAGGCATGGGAAGATATCAATGGCAGGTAAGACCCCTCTCTACACATCCCACACATCTTCCCATCTCCCCATCTACCTCCCCCCTCAAAAAAAAAACACTAACAAACCGCCCCCCCTCTCCAGCTCTTCATCGTCATAGGCTTCGGCTGGGCAATGGATAATCTCTGGCCAACAGTAACCTCCCTAATCCTCACACCCATCACCAACGAATTCCACCCCACACAGCCCCCGTTCCTGTCCCTTGCCCAAAACATCGGGCTGCTTGTTGGCGCCGTGTTTTGGGGCTTCGGCTGCGACATCTTTGGTCGGCGATGGGCGTTTAATCTCACCATTGGGATTACGGCTGTGTTTGGGTTGGCGGCGGCGGGGAGTCCCGGGTTTGGTGCTATTGGGACGTTTGCGGCGCTTTGGTCGGTGGGCGTTGGGGGAAATTTGCCGGTTGATAGTGCGAGTATGTGATTTCTGATTCTGGGGAGGGTGTGTGCTTTGTGAGTGAGGAATAATACTGACGTGTGTGGGTTAGTTTTCTTGGAGTTTCTGCCGGGCTCGCATCAGTATTTGTTGACGGTACTGTCGATTTATTGGTCGTTTGCTCAGGTTTTTGCCACGTTGGTTGCTTGGCCGCTGTTGGGGAATTTGACGTGCCAGCAGACTGAGACAAACTGTACGAAGAGAGAGAATATGGGGTGGAGATGGTTTATGCTTGTTAGTTGCAACATCCTAAACGTTGAATGGATTTGTTAACACAAGCGTAGGTCATGGGCGGTGTTGCTCTACTAATGTTCATCGCCCGCTTCCTCCTCTTCACAATCTTCGAATCGCCAAAATTCCTCATGGGCAAAGGCAACGACTCAGAAGCCGTTCGTATCGTCCACGAGGTCGCCCGGCGTAACGGAAAAACTACCCCTTTAACTCTCTCTGACTTACGAACCTGTAACCTTGTCGCCAGACCGGGCACCAGTCATCACCGCCCCACCACCGCCGCCACAGCAGCCATCAGACGCAACCTCTCAAAGCTCGACCTCTCCCACATAAAAGCCCTCTTCGCCACCCCCAAACTCGCCTTATCAACAACCCTCATCACCACAATCTGGGCCCTCATCGGCCTCGGCTACCCCCTCTACAACGCCTTCCTCCCTTACATCCAAGCCACGCGCGGCGTAGTCTTCGCCGACGGCTCAACATACATCACCTACCGCAACAGCCTCATCATCGCCGTCCTCGGCATCCCCGGCTGTCTCCTCGGCGGCCTTTTGGTCGAAACCCGGCATCTCGGCCGCAAAGGCACACTCGCCCTCTCCACCACTCTCACCGGCGTCTTCCTCCTCGCCTCCACCACGGCAACGAGTTCGAATGCGCTGCTGGGCTGGAACTGCGCCTTCAACTTCATGTCGAATATCATGTATGCCGTTTTGTACGCGTATACGCCCGAGATCTTTCCGACAAAGGATCGTGGGACGGGGAATGCGGTCACGGCGAGTGCGAATCGCGTGTTTGGTATTATGGCGCCGATTGTGGCCATGTTTGCGGATTTGAAGACCAGTGCGCCTGTGTATGCGAGTGGGGGGTTGTTTGTGGTCGCGGGCGGGTTGGTGTTGGTTTTGCCGTTTGAGAGTCGGGGGAGGGCTAGTATGTAGGGTTGTGGGGGTTCTGAGGTATGGAGGTGTAGTACGTGTAAAGATAGTTGAGGACGTGGTGGTGGTGTGAGTACAGCTCGGTATTACAATGTTAGAAACGTGCTTAGTGCAGTAGTTCCTAATACTCTCTGTAGATGGTTTAACTATCTAGATAATCATCTTTTATCTTAAGCGTCCTTTACAATTTCTCTACACCCAACCATTCTCCAGCTGTGCATCGGGAAACCCAGGGTGTCTCTATCTTATATCAGCATCATCCCCTTAAAACGCACCTTAAGCTCGTAGACAATAAGACTAGCACACTATATCGTAGCTAGGCAATATTGAAACAGCTCGGCAGAGCTCTTGTTAAAATTATATAATCGATAGTTGCATTATTCTCAGCCTCTCACGTCGATAATAAAGCGAATTAACAAAGCTTACATCTTCACCACCTCGCCATAATTCAAAAGCCCAACATCCCAAAGCTACCACAAGCCCCACCCTTACCCTATAGACACCGTATCTCCAAACCCTTTATCAATCCCCCAAAGCAAGCATTCACATACCATCCTCCTCCCAATCCCAGCGACTAGCAAAATCCCCAAACCCCACCATTCAGATCTCAAACAAACAAACTCCCACAACCCATCAACATCAAAACACACCCCATTCCCCTACGTCAACGTAGCCGCGCGCGTTCAAAAACCCCAACAATCCAAAAAAAAAACCCCCCCACCTTGCTCCTTCTCCATAACTTTCCCCTACGCCAAACCTTCCAAAAAACTACATACGCGCCCGACCCACTTCTACTCCCCCCCACCCAAAAAAAAGGATCCCAGCCGCTGACTAAGATGACGTAATACCATCTTACATCCACACACACACACCACACACGCCGAAGCCGCGCATACCAATTTTTGGGAGGGGTTTTTTTTCCTCAAACAAATCATCGCGTACACAAACACAAAACACACCACACGAAAAAGGGGGAAAAGGTCAAGAAAATGAGTCCCGCGTCAGAGGAAATGGTCGTTATACTCAGCGGTGCATCGAGAGGTATGTGGATAACTCGTTTTCTTTTTATTTTATTCGGATACAAACACAACACCAGAACCGGAGCCAGAAACAGAACTACTATGTAAAGAGAGTGCATGTTGGGGTGTTGTACGCCCACACACACACACACACACATGGGAGGAATAACCCGGTCGTGCATTCTATCTCATCACCTACACACATCCCCACCTACCCACACTAACCCCCCTCCCCTCCCCCTAGGAATCGGCCAAACAATCGCCCACCACCTCCTCACCCACACCCCGCACAACATCCTCGTCACCGCGCGCTCGGCACCCCCCCTCCTCGCACTAGAGTCGCAGTACGGCAGCGCGCGCGTAAGCGTACTAACCGGCGACCTAGCCGACGAGCGTATCGCGGGGCGCGCCGTTGAGATGGCGGTGGAGAAATGGGGCAGGGTGGATAGCGTGGTAGTGAATCATGGGAGTTTGGGGCCGGTGAAGCGGGTTGGGGAGGCGAGTGTGGGGGAGTGGAGGCGGGCGTTTGATGGTAATGTTTTTGGGGCGTTGGGTCTGGTATGTTATGTTTGTGGATATTGTATGAGGGGGTGTATGTTGTTGGCTAATCAGAACTTGTTCAATGGGTTTTTTAGATTCAAGCGTCGCTTCCGCACCTTCGTCGCTCCAGTAATCCCCGTATCATTCTCACCTCCTCCGGCGCATCGATAACACCTTACCAGTCCTGGGGCGCCTACGGCGCTGGAAAAGCTGTGCTAAACCATCTGGCCGCCACCCTCGCCGTGGAAGAGCCAAACATTACTACAATCTCCATCCGGCCGGGCGTCGTCGACACGGAGATGCAGCGGGAAATCCGCGAGGTGCACGCCGAGAGTATGAGTGAAAAGGATAGGGAGAAATTTAGTGGACTCAAGACTAGTGGGGGGTTGTTGAGGCCCGAGCAGCCGGGACATGTGATTGCCAAGTTGGCTGTGGCTGAAGGCGACGAGATCAAGGGGTTTAGTGGGAAGTTTTTGAGTTGGAATGATGAGAGTTTGAGGGCTTTTCAGGAGGAGTAGAGAGAGGGAGTAGTCACGGTCATTCATATCATGTCATGTCATGAATTGTATTCGTGGATCATCATCATAGGGGGAATTTCTAAATATACATCGTCATCATGATGCGCCATCTAGGGCCCTTTGTACTCATTCACCCGTATACATGTCCGGGGAACCTTTGCCAACTCATTTCGCAGGTCGGCCAGCCAGCGTATCGATAGGTGTGGGGTTGGCTGGGGCCTGAGGTCTCCCAGAAAGCGTATCTACCGTCTCCTTGAGCGCCATCCAGAACTCGTGCTTGGGACGTCTTCGGTGCCACTCAGTCTCCTTCTTCTCCACCGTTTCCATGGGCGAAAAGAGTAGCTTCGAGCCCTTGATACCGATGACGCTGACTGACATTGGATCATCGGCGATTTCATCGGGTTCCATACCAGCGTACGTCTCAATGTGCTGCATGGCCTTTGTGGCGAATCGAACCGCTCGGACACGATCCATGGGTGATGGCGTCGTTCCTTGTTGGAAGTGACCAGGAACACCATGACGAGACTCAAACTTGCCATTCGAGGCTTCCGCAATCATCTGTGCAATGATCTGAACAGAGTAGGTTTTTGAAGCCTTCTCGTTGACTAGAATCACTTTACCAGACCTAGCAACACCCTTGTCCTTGGAAAAGACAGCGCGGAGGTGGTCGATATCGCGGTCGAGCATCTTGAGGTTGATGCCTTCTTCGGGAGTGTACACAGCCAGTGCTCCGATACTGAGACCAGCCACAGTTGCAATGTACCCAGACTCACCACCTTGGGTTTCGATGATGAACACTCGGCGACGAGACGCGGATGCGGATTGACGGCAAGCGTCGGAGTACTGGATCAACGCGTTCAAGCAAGTATCTGAACCAATCGAGTACTCTGTACCAGGGACGTTGTTAGAGATGGTAGCAGGAATGATGACCTAGACGTTTATTAGCAAACCACTCAACTGTACCAATGACGAACAACTCACCATGGGAATCTTGAACGCCTTGTAGTACTCCCGTGCTTGTCGAAGTTCGGAAACAGCGGTAAAAGCCTCGAATCCACCAACGATGAACAAAGACTGGATGTTGTACTTCTTGAAGACGAATGCAACGGTTTCAAGGTCCTCGCTGGGAAGACCACGGTTGGTTCCAATCTCCGATCCACCCTTGGAAGCCCACGTCTCAGCGTCAACCCAGTCAATGTCTCGCACAGCACCAATCGGCTCATCGGAATGATGGCGGATTATGCCAGGGAAACCGTTGTGGAGGGCAATTGGCTTGTGGCCACGAGCAAGGCAGTATGCGACGGCAGCACGGGTCGCTGCGTTCATACCTCCAGCCGGGGCACCAACGTGGATGATACCAACCCGGATGCGCTTGTCTTCTGGGAGAAGAAGTTCTGGCTGGTCAGCCGCTGTGGTGATCTGATAGGCCTGGTACTGTTGCTCGAACTCGGTGTCGCGGAGCTGCATAGCCCTGTGGAAGTCCTTGTTTTCGATAGCAACAGCGACTTCTTTGGTCTGTGCAACTGCTTCAAGGAGTGGCCGACGGACAATCTTGTTCTCTTGCATACAAATAACTGGGCTGGGAACGTCAGGCGTAGCTTCCAGTACCGCCTTGACAGCCTCAGCGCCCTGGAGTGTCGCAAGCATACGATCATATGCGCAAGGTGTGCCTCCACGCTGAACGTGCCCAAGCGTCGTCACTCGCGTGTCAAGCTTGGCTTCTTCCGAAAGGATATCCTTGACCTGTTGTGATGTGATCTTGTTGAGGTTGCGGTCGATAGCGCCCTCGGCAACGACGACGATGGTCTTTCGCTTGCCCAGACTCCTGTGCTTCTTGATCTGGCGACACATTTCCTTTTGCCAACCTTCGGCAGGAGGGTTTTCAGGTGTGAAGACAAAGTCGGCTCCTGTTGCAACACCAGCACTGAGCGCAAGCCAACCACAGTGTCGGCCCATGACCTCGATGACGAATGCTCGCTGATGGCTTACGGCGGTGGTGTCGACCGAGTCGATGGCTTCGCAGATGCGTCCGAGCGATGTGTAGCATCCAATGGTGGCATCAGTCATGGAAAGATCATTGTCGATTGAGCCGACCAAACCGACAATGTTGAGGTGCTTGAAGGGTTCAATTTGCTCAGCGGTAAGCTCCTTTGCTTCGACCAGCTCGTTCAGCAGCTCCGGCCACTCAGCGCGGAACTTGTCTGCACCTGTGAGAGAGCCGTCACCACCGCAGATGATGAGCGCGTCAATGCCCTTGACAATCATGTTCTTTGCGGCCCTTCGGCGACCCTCTCGCTGCATAAACTCCATGCATCGTGCTGTGCCGATGAGCGTGCCTCCTTCCGACAGGAAACCTCGGACGTCTTCCCACTTCATCTCCTTGATCATGTCTCCGCCCTTTACCAGACCGTCGTAGCCTTCGTATATGGCAAACGCCTCGCAGTTGTTGTGAATGGCCATGCGGACTACGGCTCGTACTGCTCCGTTCATGCCGGGAGCGTCTCCTCCGCTCGTCATAACTCCAATGCGCCTCTTCTTGCCCTCGAGGGGCGGGGGAATCTCGGTGGGCGCCATGGGATTTCGGTATATGGGGGTATCAAGAGAATAGAAGGTGCAAGTGAAGGTGGTGAGGGTGGTGGGTGTAAAGGTAGAGGGTAGTCGCAGACGTAAGTAAAGGGCCGAGAAGATATTTGGCCGTGGGTCAGTATGAGGTCAATGTGGATTCACCGGTGCCTGTCTAGCTGGGTGAAAAGTATGGACGCCGAGAGAAGCGGGTCCCGATGTGTTGGGAAGCGTCAATGGTCGATGGTAGTTGGAGGGGTAGCTTTGCCGAGTAGTGGGCGAGTTATCAGTAGCAATTACAATTAGTTGGCAATTGGCAATTCTTGTTTGGTCTGCTCATGGGGCCAGCAACGCTATATGTATATCGTCCGAAGCAAGCGATAAGGCGTTGCTGTTTGGAGCAGGGGTTTCTCATATGACGTGGGAGCCCCCCAAAGAAAAGCGCTCCCGGTCCGCGAAGTGGGGTCACACCACTCGCCGATCCTTCACGTGAGTCTACGGATCACGTCGAAAACACGCCGCCGTGTTGCGACAACAATATCGAACGACATGAGTGTTTGCCTTTACCTGTAAGAGAAGTCCCCCAGCAATGCATGAGTAGCCGACAAGGGCAAAAAAAAAGGTGCACGTGCAGGACACGTCGTACGACCAGACCCCAAAGCTTCTACCCCACGCTGCTCAATGGCGGACTTGCGGCGAGGGCTCAGTACATTATGCAAGGGCCTGGCGAATGGCAATATTCGCGCCCAGGCATGTCTTCATCTTACCACTGGTCGGCTACAGCCTCAGCTGACCGGACACATTGAACTTGACCTGACTTCCGCGTGGCGGCTGACCGGACTTGAATAAACTTTTGCCAAGGTGATGAGATCCGTCCGTACGAAGGCTAAACACTGTTCGTGGCCAGCATAACGTGATGATTAGAATGTGAACTTTGGTATCACTCTAAATCTATGCCAAATCATGCTCATCGTGTCCCCTTCGCCGCGTGAGCGTGCACGCCCACGAACCAAAACCCAATACTACGAATGTGCTACGCCACGTCCAACATCATCTCCCTTCCACCTTTACTCAGATAGCACCCACTTCCTGACCTTCTCTCGCCAGCGTCTCGAACACTCTCGGTGGCAACTTGTACTTGATTAGCCCAGCAAAGACCATCAAGTCCTTGGCCTTTTGCAACAACTGGTCCGCTAGCACCTTGCGCATAGGGTCATCGAATTGCCCAGACAACAGACGCTCGCGGTGCCGTGAGCAGCAGCCGATGCACCAGAGGAGCACATTGCCAATGTTGCGAGAAATCTCCGCGGGATACTGGTTGAAGCTGTTGGCCGTGGCGCGAATGTCGCTGACATTGCCTGCGGCTGACAGGGGAAGAATGCGAAGGTTCTCGATTTGCTATGATAGGTTAGTAAAGAATTGTTAATAGCAATCAGAGTACTTACGCCTAATGCTGTCATGTAGTCGCCAGCCTCCACGACCTTCTTTGCATTGTTGAGTTGGTACAATATACCGACTGTGTCACGGTTCATCTGCGTAACCTTCCTCCACCACAGATTGTTTGCATCGTACAGAGCAAGAACCTTTTGTGCGAGCTCGACCGGGTCGTCTGTTCCCAGCATGCTCAGGCTCGACGAAGTCAAATCAGAGCGCTGCTGTTGCAACTGCTGCGACTCAGCGGGTGTTAAGCGTGGCTTCAATGGTTCCAAACGCAGCGGCTCCTGGCCCAGTTCTACCGAAAGAGCCTCAGCAAGTGCGCGATTCAGGATTGTAACAACGCTGTCATATTCGCCAGCCAAGTGACAAAGCAGGATAGCATCGTTGATCCGACCATTGTCGTCGGCCATTCTTGCGGCTTCACTGGTGATAGTGTTGAGCAAGCCCGTTTCGCCGTCAAGTTTGAGCAACGGTACACGCTCTTGGATGAGACCCGGTGTTGTCTGTCCATTCGACTTGACGTCGCCTAGGAGTGTGGAGAATTCACGTGTCTCGAGGACAAGCTCACGAAGCGCCTCATGGCAGAGCCCAGCTTGTTGTTTGCCCGCTTCGCCCGGCAAGTCCGCATTCATGCAGATCAACACCAGGTAATCGGCCGCAGCATCAGCCCGAGCAGCACGGAAGTCGCTTGTGTAGTAGCCAACCACCCGTCCAAAGTTTAGCTGCGGTTGTTGCCTGGTGGTATATGTCAAGATTTCGCTGCCCGCAGTAGTCCAGTCCGATACCCGTAGGAGGCCGTAGTAGTCGAGCGCAACCGCAAAGTGTACCGCAGAGACGTAGTTGTGGGTATAGAGGTAGTTGATAGCCGGCTCAAACAAGCCTGCAAGCGTGGCAAGATAGAAATAAACCCCGTGCCCGCCGGCGTCTTTTTCGTCGACCATGAAATGTTTCTGCCCAATTTCCTTGATAGTTGTTCGAATCTCTTCCAAGCCGAAGATCTCACCAGCGTTCTCTTCAGCTCGGTTACCCTCACGAGCCAAGTTGAATTGCAGCCAGACCCAGTCCTCCATAGTCTCCTTGATAGGGTCCAGGTTGCGCTTGCTCATATCACATCGCCCGACAATCTTGTAGCAGGCCATCCGATAGGGATCTTCCGGAGTCTTCAAGCGAGTCCTCTGGGCGTGTGTGTGACCAACCTTTTGTTGTGTATCTGGGGCGAGTCTTCGATCCGGATCAGTGGCGTACTGTGTGATTGCCGATTGGAAGTTTCTGTCGGTGTTCTGGAAGAAGTTCCTCTTCTCTCGAACATACTCAGCAGCCTCGGCTAGTAGACCTCCTCTAAGTAAGAAGAAGATGATGATCCACGGGAACTCTTCACCGGCATCGCCTATTCTCTGGAACAGCTCAGGCTCTGCGCCCAGCTCCTTGAAAGCGGCCTTGGCTCGTACAAAGCCTCGGATCTTGTTGACCATGGAAGGTACACCACCTACGAGCGCCTCTGCAGGATTCCTTCGCAAGACATCTTCTACCTGTTCCAGGAACTTGCTCTCGAGATACTTGCGAGACCCGTCTAGTATACGCTTGCGCATTCGTACGCTAGCAACGGAGTTGGGTTGATCATCCAGATAATCTTTGGTGAAGCTTCGCTCTTTTGGCTGGTTTGAGCCTGGGTTCAAGGCTTCCGCTTCATTCTTCTCGCCAGTGATTGAAATCAGTGCTCCGTAAGCGTTGATGAAGTAGTCGGAGTATTCAGTACCAGACACCTTCTCCACCTCAGAGAAAGCATGAAGCACAGAGAAAGACTCCTCGCGCAGTCTTGCCTCGTTGAGCCTCTTGACCTCATTCATAAACTTCTCTTGCTTGTCGCGGGCATAGCGGTCTTGTGGACCAGCTTGTCCGCCCATGACAGATTTGTCCGAAGACTCCCGTCCACCTAGCACGCTTTGAGAGAGGCCGAGAACGGGCGGTCCGGCAGCAGACGCTCCAAAAGTCGACCTGCCATTCACAGAGGCATTGTTCGGGCCCATAGAGCGGCCCTTGCGCCCTGTGGTGCGTCCAAACGCACCGCGAGCTGTGCTGCCGAATGCGCTTTGTGATGCCGCCAAGTCCTCACTCTGTCTGCCCAGGCCAAAGTGCTCGTAAATCCTCTGGCGCTGCTTGTCCCATTCGATCTGGACATTGTCTTCCAGGAAGGTGTCGAAGTCGCGTTTAGACTGCTCCAGTCCTTCCTGTATGAGTGCCAGGGTAGATTGAGAGTGCAAATTGGTGATGTAGCTGTCCACATCGTTGTCGAAGAGATTTTGGGCCTGGGTGGTTGCAGCCAGACCGCCCTGGGAGGAGAATTGGTTAAGGTCGCGGAGGGTGCTACCCATCTTCACACCAGAGGCCGAGAGCAGATAATGCCTGGAAGGAATCAGTACAAAGTTACATGCCATGTGCAACCCACTTACGCAGCGCGATCTTGTCCGCGATCCTGAACCTGGTCCGCAGAAGGACCACCCGAGCCCAGATTACGCACTTTACGGGCAATATCTCCAAGTCCCAACTGCAGCGACGGCAGCTCATCGAAGTTGATGGTGCCATTTTCGCCAGCATTCCGCTTTCGCCCGCGCTCAAGTAGGTGATCGAAGTGCGCTGAGCGACCGGTGCCTGCGTTCGCCTGGGATAGCGACGCGCCTGGTTGCTGCTGCTGCTGCTGTTGTTGGGGCTGTTGTTGGGGCTGTTGCTGTGTTGAGGCAAAGAGGGATGATTGGCCGAGCCCAAGGCCGCTCGTTTGCTGCGCATTGTTGGTCGTGGCTTGCGATGTCGCGTTGTTGTTGGTGTTGAACAGCGAGAAACTGTTCGTTTGCGGTTGCGTTTGCGGTTGCGAAGTCGATGCTGCGCCAGCAAAGAGCGAAGGTGTTGTCGTCGCCGTCGATTTCGCTCCGCCCAGTCCACTGAAAAGTCCTCCGCCTAGGCCTCCACCGCTTGTCGCTTGTGTCGTGCCAGATTGCGCATTCGAACTACCTCCACCGAGATTGCTAAACAGACTCGGTGTAGTACCGTTGGATGCGCCCGTTGTCGTTCCAAACAGTCCTCCGCCTGAGGTGCCACTTGAGGCAGGCTGTGAGGCTCCAAGACCACCGAAAAGTGACATTGTGGTCGCGTTGGGTCGTGTTGTTGATGGTACCGAAAACAAACCTGGAGGAACGAGATCACCTTGTTCAAGCTGCGAAGCTCGGGCCAACCACATCCTTGCCAGTCAGGTACCGCTCAACACCATGTTAGGTCAAAAGGACTAGTACTATCTAGTATATCACGCATCTCAAATATCTGGATATTGTGTATTGGCTTGTACAACAAAATACTTCGCAAACGACTATACACACAATCAATCTACAATCACAAGGCTGAACATGCATCCCTTCCACATACGCTAGCAAACGGCTGATGCTAAAGTATGCTCTACTCATAAGTTTAGATACCATACAGTCTTCTTGAGCCATTCCACTGCTACTCTCTCATTCCAAATCATCACCATGGTTAATCATTCTATGCCTACTCTTCCTGCATTCCGGCCCATGGAAGACGGATGGAGGCATAGGCCAGCCCAGTATCTTCGCGACCCTTGTACGCCTAAAGGATGGTACCAAGACGGCCGAAAACTACACAACGTGAAAACAGAAAAGGCTTTTGTGTGGCCAAAGGATGGGAGGAATGGTTCAAAATGGGGCCGCCTCAAGGATGTAGTCCAAAACAAAGGCCCCGATATCTTCGTCGCCTTCGGTGCCCACAAGTCAGACTGTGTGTCTAATCGCCCATCTCGATCTCAATGGGCCGGTCATCTACACCTAGACGACCGCGGTACGACTCTCGGTTTCAATCCGCAAAAGTTTGCCCCATGGACCAGAAATGGTATGCTCGGTGGAAGAGACGCTGGCCTCAGTTACGATTTCCGAACGCGGAAGCATGTTGAACCCAACACCGACATGTGGACAGATGCAATATGGCAGGCAGAGCCATACAAAAACAGAAAGTGGAATAATTATCCAGAAGCGGTGCGCATGTGGAATGGCCGCTGGGTCCAAGACATTCAATATCTACCGTTTCCCTTTGGTAGACATAATGGGGTAGCCTGTGGATGATAATAATAATAGTGTTGAGTGAAAATGGCATGGCAGACCAGGCTAGGTCAAGCAACTCTCATGGAGCGCTTCCCAAACAGTTTCTTGCGTTTCATTCGCAGCAGCGACTTGCTTGCTCCGTCTTGCAGTCGGTACCAGTGCTGCGTGGTCGAGTAATTTTCCGCATTTAGCGCACGATGTTCCTTTGACAGTCTTATACGCAGCAATCATATCCTGTGATGATTAGCAGATAGCCGCGTTACCATAATGAGACTTCTTAGCCTACCAATATATGTTTGAGGTCGTTTGCCTGTGGCCGTGACCCAAGACAACGCGTGATAGCCAAGAAGGGCTCCGTTGTCCCCAAGCACTCTGCATTGAGTTTGTGTCGACCGTTTGCCTCGCGCTCGATGCCAATGTGAAATCTTAGCGTAACCGATCCAGAAACGAAGCGTGTCTATTAGGTCAGTGAGCAAAATGAGCCTGCGGAGGGAACGGCAAGCGTACAGATATGCTGCTATTGCCGTCCTTTGTCTCCAGCTTGAGGTTTGGGTGAGACTTGCGGAACTCGATGACGATACGAGAAATTTCCTCGTCCGTGAGAATCGCGCCTGCATCTTCTACGTTCTCACTCCCCTTGCTCTTTGTCGACTCCTTTGCCTTTCGCTCTCTTTCTACCCACCCGTGGGAAGGTACAGAGACACTCTCTGATAAGTTGGGGTTCTCTTTGAAGCTCTCCTTGACATGGTTTAAAATATCCTGCATCTCAGTCTCGCTCCATTGTTCCTTGAAGGCTGCGAGGCCTTTGCTAGAGGTTTCCAAGCCCTGGCTATATAATTTCCAGGTCGTGGGATTTGGGCGACGATGAAGAGGTTCGATTATTCGTGGTATTGCCAGGCGTAGGTCGTTAATCTATAGACCGTCAATCTCGACTTCTGCCGTAAGCGTAATGCAGTCCTCACTTGAGCCTGGCGCTGTTCCAATAATGCGAGCGCTGCTGTACATTGAGCTTCGTCCCAGCCTGCGCCGGGCTGCGCTGCTTCCTTGGCAACCGTCATAAGGATATTCGCGAATAAACAAAGAAGGACGATTCGAGGTTTGATATAAATAAACGATTTGCAGAAAGACAAGGTGAATGTGGAAGACAAATGGGTGAAGTGGGACCAAGGTCACATTGAAGCAGGGGACCGTTCCAAGACAACCGGCTTCCCCACAACCCAACGCGCTTTCACGTGCTCACGCTCTGGACACGGGGTGGCGGCTAAACTTTACATTCGTCAGCATTCCACAACCACTATGTAAGATTTTAAATACGTAGAATTCAAGACTACGCACACTTGACAGATGAGACGAAAACTTCTCTATCAGGAAATCGAGTGTTCTGAACGGTGGCTGAAATGAATGGTTGCGAATAATAATCTCGGGACACTTGCAAATTACAACAATGTACAATACAGTCACAAGCCCATTTACAACCTCGACTTCTCCCTGACCACCTTCTCTTGGGGCCCCACAAGTGGGTCATATACGTTTAACCCGAGAGTATCGTGTGGAACGGGTGCGGTGTGCATGCTCAATCCTCTTGTATCAAGCATTGAGGGATTCAAGTCTGCAATGCTCGACGCGCCGATCAAGCGCATGTTCATCTCCATTTCATCCTTGAGCAGCTGCATAGCGCGATCGACACCTGGTAGGCCGTATGCAGACATTGCGTATAGAAAGGGTCGGCCAATGCCAACACCCTTGGCACCCAGTGCTACAGCCTTGATAATGTCTGTTGCTCGTCGTACACCACCATCAATGTAGACCTCGATGCGATCTTGCCAGCCGCGTGCGCGAAGGACTGGCATGACTTCGGCCAGGACCTCTACACCAGAGCGAGCAAAGTCGAGCTGCCGGCCACCGTGATTCGAGAGCACAACGCCGTCCACGCCAACCTCGACGGCGCGAATGACGTCCTCGACACACTGCACACCCTTGAGAATGATGGGCATCTTTGTGATGCTCCTGAACCAGGGGATATCCTTCCAGCTAAGACTCGGATCAATAAAGGACGAGATGGCTCGCGCAGCGCCTTGACTGCGGTCCACGTTGTCTCCGCCAGTGCTCTGTACGTTGCTGCCTACGTCGTCAAACTTGCTGCGCATGTCCTTTTCGCGACGACCGAGCTGCGGTGCATCAACAGTGATGAAGAGGCCCTTGCAACCGCGCTTCTCGGCATGCTGCACAATTCGCTTGGTGACTTGTCGGTCCTTGTTCACGTATAGCTGCAGCCACTGTACCTGGCCGTCTTTTGCCTCGTCAACGATCTCGTCAAAGGAGCAAGAGGCCAGTGTTGGGATCATCTGAATCACCTTGTGCTTGTGCGCGCCGCGCGTGAGGATGACCTCTCCCTCTGGATTGCCGAGCTTCCCCAATGCTGTCGCGGTGACATAGAATGGTATATCGCACTTGGTGCCGAGCATGGTTGTGGACATGTCGACCTTCTCGACGTCTATGAGAACGCGTGGGCGGAACCAGATCTTGTGGAATGCACTGTGGTTTTCTCGTAATGTCTGTCTGAGAGTCAGCCTAGTATACGAATACACAATGTTTCTTGGAGACTTGCGATCTCATCATCGGCACCACTCGAGTAGTATGCCCATGCCGTCTTCTTCATGACGTTGCGCGCAACGGCTTCAAAGTCCATGAGGTTGTAGCATTGCTCGAGGATGGGCATGCGCTCGATGCGCTTCTGTCGCTCCTCCTCGTCGGGGTCGACTTCCTTGGCCTCTTCCTGCACCGTGTTCATGTCCACCTCGCCCAGGTGCTTGGACTTGTCGAGGTACTTGTCGAGCGTGTCGGGTGGGTGGATGGGCTCGTATGCTTCCGTCGCATCTTTGCCGGCGTACTTGAGGATGATTTTGGAACCGCCTGGGTGCTCAGGTAGGAAGTCAGTCACGTCGTATGCGCGGCCATGGACAATGACCCAGCAGGAGTCGGCATTGCTGTGGTCGGCGACCTGCTCGCCCGTGAGCTTCACCTTCTGGGTATCATTGCTAGCGCGATTCATGGCGGCGGTGAAGCAAGATCAATGGGATGGTACAGAATGTCAACGGTGCTGTAATCAACAACTACGGATAGGCCAGAAAATATATGGAGACAATCTGGGTTATTCCCAGGCACTAAGAAGGCTGGGGTAACGGAAGGACCAGGTTGGTGACGGCAAATGGACATGCTCGGTCTCCTCGGTACATTCATGCCCGCTCGGGGATAAGGCATGTCGGATTGAGTAATCCGTACGTACTAAAGTTGGAGTTGGAGTCGGGGTTGGAGAGGTAGACGTAGACGTAGCCATAGACCGGTATACATGTACCATTTGATTGCCCAACCCCAGGCCAAGCGGGGAAGACAAGACACAGCAGCACTGGCACTGGCACTGGCACAGACTGACTGGCTGGCTGGCTGGGCATGACGTGCATGGTTGCTGCGATGGCATGGCGCAACATGTGTAATCAACATGTCGCATCCTACTCCCGTTTGCAATGCCCGTCTTCTCAATCACCATGGCTGTTCATTCCCCCATCATCGCCGACCGCGTACCGGTTTTGATTCACATTGGCCCGCGGCGTCCATCACATGGCTCCTCTAGCCAAGCCAGTGGCTGCAAGCGCCAAACGCCGCGGGCTGTGTCACTTGGGCGACTGACTCTCTCGTGCCTAAACATTCAGAGAGAGGCTCTACGTCAATGTCGTCGCCTCTGCCACATTGAACTGCACGCCATGCCACTTGTCCTGCGCCCGCCAACAACGCACTTTCTCACCCATTCCCGCGCCCGACGCATCGCCCATACCTGCGCCTGAGTGACGGTCCAAACCCCCCACAAAGACTGTCTCACCCACGACCCCTGCACCCAAAGGCTGTCGTCAACGCGTCCCTCGCCCAAACACCTGGACCACCGACATCTCGCAAGCCATGGCCAACAGTCTCGAGGCCAAGATCGTCGTGCTCGGAAGCCAAGGTGTGGGCAAGACGTCGCTCGTCCACCGCTACGTCAAGAATGCCTTTACGCCGCCCACGACGCAGTCGACCGTCGGCGCATCTTTTCTAACCAAAAAGGTGACGGACATCGACACGTCGACCGTGGTCCGCCTGCAGATATGGGACACGGCTGGCCAAGAACGCTTCCGCTCCATATCCAAGTTATACTACAGAGGTACGCCCTTTGCAAGCACTCAGCCGAAGAAGCACTGAATTGCCCCCCCACTCGAGTGCCGAGGTCACCACGTCCCCTCGAAACCTCACAATAGAGCTAACCCCGTCCTTGATAGGCGCAAATGCTGCAGTACTGTGCTATGACATCACTGATCCGCAATCCTTTGACGAAATGGGCCGCTGGTTCAAGGAGCTCAAGGCGAACCTCGGAGACGACATCATCCTCCATGTGGTAGGCACAAAGTCGGACGTTGTGGCCCAAGACCCCGCCAAGCGAAAAGTGCCCTTTGAACGCTGTATCGAATACGTGGCCGAGAACCTATACCCCGTACAGACCGGACAGGCACACAATGCCCAATCTACCGGCTGGGGCTCTCTGCCGGCCGCCTTCCACACAGGCGGCATGGCGTCTCCGCAGAGCAACCGGTCGAGTGGCTTTTGGGGCCAGGATCTCGGCTGGGACTGCTGCCACGAAATCAGCGCAAAGGACGGCGAGGGCGTAGACGAGGTGTTCCGCGTCATCACGCGCAAACTAGTCGAGCAGCAGCAGAAGAAATTCGAGGCAGAGCACCGACAACTCGTCATGGCCGGCGCCACACCAGCCATGGACAACAATGGCAATGTCACGGGCTACTTTGACTACCCGGCTACTGGCAACGGGAGTTTCCGCGTAGGCGCTGGCGACAAGAGGCGCAGCTGGTTGGGCTTCCCTACTACGCCCGGTGCTCCCACTCACCAACAAGACTGGGAAGAAGATATTAGCAGAGCGCAGCACAACAAGAGTGGGAGGTGTTGTTGAACTTGGAAAACTCGACGTCATGTCTGCTTTTTTTTTTTGTGTGTTTCTCGGGCTAGAACTTCTCCCCGCCTCATGTCCGCTTCTTCACTCCTGGTGAGCGCTCTTCTCGGGATCATGACTCGTTTCGAGATACCCTCTTCTCTTCTCATACCCTCTTTTCCGCCTCCTTTTCTTTCCCCACACTTGGTTTTGTCACGGCTGGCAGTTTTTTTTTTTAGTTTTCTCCTTCTTCTCTCTGACACTCACAGGCAAGCAGTCTCAAAGGATGCATAGATTAGCCTCTTATTTTCTTCATGTCTTTTTTCTTTCTTTGTAGCGTCTCAGCGTAGCATTTGCCAGTTTTTTTTGTTTTGCTTTTCTCTATGAGTGTAGTAGCGTTGCATGTGGTACTTTCTTGGAAGCTTTTTTTTTTCTGCTTACAAATGGGTTCCTAAGTTTTTTTCTCCTTCTTGTCTGAGTTTGTAGCCGTCTTTTTTTTGGGTTTTAGCTAGAAACTACTTCATGCCCGTAATGTCAAATCACGTCATGTTAATGCGGCTTTGAAGGGTTTGAAATCAATCTTCTTTGGTGTCTAAAATGTGTCGTCTATCTAGTGATGATGATGATGGATGGTTCTACATGTGTATGTGTGTGTATCGTGATGAATACAAAAGCGATTCTAAAAACGTTGTATATATCCAGAGAGAGAAGAAAAAAAACTTGTGAAGCAAATATGCGCTCGACCCAAACTCGGATAAACTACAAAAGTATCCCAAAAGTCTCTTTATAGCAACAAATCTTGTGCAACAGCAGTCCAACACTACTCATCTTTCAACCAGCCTTTGACGCGGCAAAAACCTTGACACCAAACTTCCACACCTCATCCACCACCAGCTTGGCCTCCCCCCCGTCGCGCCCCTGCAAATCCAAGACGACCAAATCCGCATCCGCGCCCTCCCTCAACGTCCCCTTGACACGCTGCAGCCCCAACATGGCCGCCGGCGTCTCGGTAACCGCCTTGATAGCCTGGGGCACACTGGCGCCGGTCCAATTCAAGAAATTCGTCACACAATCCACGAGCTGTATGCTACTGCCAGCGATTTTTCCGTTTTCCTCTAGCGTCAGCAAGGGGCCTTGTTTGACGATGCGCGACCCGTTTGTCCAGTCGTAGGTGCCGTCTGGCATGCCGGCGAGGCGCATAGCGTCGGTGACGAGGATGAGGCCGTCCGGGTGGGCGTTGTAAGCGATTTTGATCGATGTGGGGTGGAGGTGTATGCCATCTGCTATGATGCCAAAGTAGGGTTTCTGAATCGTGGACGAGGGGGTGCCTAGCAGACCGAAGATGCCGGGGTTGCGGTGGTGCAGGGGACGCATTGCGTTGAAGAGGTGTGTTATCATGCTTGCGCCGGAGCGGATGCTGGCTTTTGCTTCCTCGTACGTGGCTTCCGAGTGGCCGATTGAGACGGCGATGCCGCAGGCGGTGAGGGGGGGGATGCAGGCTAGGGCGCCGGGGAGTTCGGGGGCGAGGGTGATGAGGGAGATGGGCGAGGGGGTTTGGAGGTTCGAGGCGCCGTAGCAGGCTTCTAGCGAGGACATGGTGTGTGTGGGTTCGCGGAGGACCGTGGTGTTGTGGATGCCGTTTTTGGTGGGGCTGAGAAAGGGGCCTTCGCAGTGGGCGCCCAGGGACTCGGAGCCGTAGGATGCATCTCGGGAAGCGCCCGAGGGGCCAAGGAAGGGGAGCGCTGTTTGGTATACGTGGGGTAGTTGGGAGGTGAGGGTTGGTAGGTAGGATGTGACACCTGTCGCTACCAAACTTCTGTTGACTCGATGGACTCCTTTGACGTATGCCGATGGGCCTTCTTCCGGGATGACGGAGAAGTCGAATCCGTAGGCGCCATTGAGTTGCGTATCGATGAAACCTGGCGAAAGGATGCGACCACCTAGATCGACAATCTCTTCTGGGGCGGTACGGTGCTCGTATAGTATCTCCTGGCCGTTCAATATCTTACCGCTGGTACTGCTCACCCAGAGATCTTCATTGACCAAAGCATCGCCTTTTACCAGCAAGCAGTTGGTGAACTTGATGACGCCAGATGAGTTTTGTTGATGCGCAGAAGCATCACGCATCGGAACAATCGAAGGCATCTTGGGGTGTCGAGGTACCAGATGACAACTAGGAACAAGACTTGACAAACAAGAAAAGGCAAAGGCAGACTTGAGAATATGAAGACGTCCGGAAATGGAAGGAATGACTGGTCATGTACGATTGAGCAGACTCGATCACTCTCGTGATGCGATCCGCGTCTTACCTACATATCCACTGCTATCGCGAACCGATGTCAACGTCGTCTTTTCGCCGACGATGCCCCTCGTCCATGGCCAGCGGGCAAAGTTTCCCCTCGTGGACCTCTTTTTTTTTCTTCCGCCGTCATGTTGCACGCTGCCGGTTTGCACACGATGAGTGGATACTGCCAGTGAGGTGACACAGCGATGACAGCATCAGACGGCTGCCGGATGCATCACGGAGGCATGTGAGGTGGCATCCAAGGTGGATGTGACTATCAGATAGCGGAGGAAAGGATGGTGTAACGATGCGGGTTCAGGTTGCGATAGCGGCTCGCTAAGCATTGAAACCCCGGCTCGAGGCGGCGTGAATGCTACGGTGCCATCATCCCCCATCTTTCATCAACCATACCCATCTGCGAGTAATATCCGACTTCGGTGTACGCCCGAGACTCACGTCGCATCCAGAAAGTCGACGCGTCGCGACGAGCCACGGCCATCATGGGCAAAGCCGAGAAAATGGACCCGGTATGGGACGATCTCGATAGGTGAGCATGGCACCCACTCTGCATCTCCAACTTCTCCAAAGCATGCGCAATGTCTTCCAGGGTTCAACTAACGCGCCCCCGTGATGCAGGACTATGGTGGGTCGCCTCCGCACAGTCTGTCGCGGCAGGATTCGCTAACGACGGTTCGTGTAGGGCCAACTGTTCATGATGGGCTTCGATGGCACGTCGGTTACTCCACACATCCGGACGCTCATCGAGGAACACCACGTTGGCTGCATACTGCTCACTGCCAAGAATTTAAAATGTGAAGACCACGTGCTTATCCGTGACCGTTTCCAGAGTTTCCGAATTCACTAACTAACCTGCTGCAGCCGCCGAAGACACGACCAAGCTCATTTATGAGCTGCAGAAGATTGCTCATGACGCCGGCCATCCGGTTCCGCTGGCGATTGGCATCGATCAGGAGAACGGCGGTGTGAATAGTCTTTTCGATGACATCTACATTCGACAGTACCCTAGCAACATGGGCATGGCGGCAACAGGCTCGACCGACCTAGCATTCGAAGTAGCAAAATCGACTGCGCAAGAGATTGCTGCCTGTGGTATCAACTGGATCTTCGGCCCGTGTTTGGATGTACTCACCAATGCAAGAAACCAGCCACTAGGCGTGAGAACGGCTGGCGATGATCCCCAGGAAGTGTCTGCCTTTGGTGTCGCATTCATGCAGGGCTACAAAGATGCCGGAGTGGTGACTTTGGGCAAGCACTTCCCCTCGTATGGCAACCTAGAGTTTCTGGGGTCGACACTTGATGTGCCCATCATCACAGAGTCTCTGGAGCAGTTGAGTCTAAGCGCCCTGATTCCTTTCAAGAGGGCGATTGAAAAAGGTCTTGACTCGATGATGGTTGGCGGATGTGCCATGTCATCAGCTGGATTGAACGCCATGCATGCTTGCCTGTCTGAGCAGGTTGTTGACGAACTACTTCGAAAAGACCTAAACTTTGACGGTGTGGTCGTTTCCGAGTGTCTGGAGATGGATGCGCTCAGTCACAACATTGGCGTAGGTGGTGGCACTGTCATGGCCGTGAATGCTGGCTGCGATGTCGTGCTTCTTTGCCGTTCCTTCTCACTGCAACAGGAGGGGCTAAAAGGCCTCAAGACTGGGATCGAAGGTGAAATGGTGTCGAAAGAGCGCATCTTCAACTCACTTAGGCGCGTCTTGGCCATGAAGAAGAAGTGTACGTCTTGGGAGAAGGCATTAAATCCTCCTGGAATCAACTACCTCGAGAAGCTCCAGCCTTCCCATACTGCCCTCTCAACAAAAGCGTACAACAGCTCCATCACAGTCGTGCGCGATAAGAACAGGCTCCTACCGCTGACGAACATACTCGAAAGTGAAGAGGAGCTTCTTCTCCTGACGCCCTTGGTCAAGCCGCTGGCTGCATCAGCTGCATCACGAGCCATATCTGACGCTGCTAACGGCGCCGCCAGTCACTCACCAGAACCCGCGTCTTGGGACCGAAGTTCGTCGGTTATGAGTGGAGAGCGCGTGTTTAGGGAGCTGGGTCGATCTCTGGCTAGACAGCGCAATGGGCGGTTGCTGCATACATCATACACAGCCAACGGTGTTCGACCTGTGCACGAGAGTCTCATCAGCAGAGCGAGTGCCATCATTGTCCTCACAGCAGACGCCAACCGGAATCTCTACCAGCACGGCTTCACCAAGCATGTGTCCATGATATGCAATACACAATACACAGCCGGTGGCGAGAGACGTGAGAAGCCTCTGATTGTGGTTGCAGTCAGCTCACCGTACGACTTTGCCATGGACACCAGCATCGGGACGTACATATGCACGTACGACTTTACGGAAACTGCACTGAATTCCTTGGTGAGAGTACTATACGGGGAAATGTCGCCTTCTGGTACTTTGCCGGGCACCATCAGCAAGAGCCAGAAACTACATCCGTCGAAGCAACACTGGCTGGTTGAGATCTTCAACGAAGAAAGAGATGGGGTTGCTCTGGACACATTGGTCACGGCGGTTGTGGAGAGTACGTCGCCGAATCAGAGATCAGAGTTGTCGAGCGCGACGTCGAGTTCATTCATTCTCCATCATCCCGAAGTGGAAGAGTCGCATTTTGTGGTCAGGAACAGCAGCACGCAAGCACTTTATGGCTTCTGCTCGACATACTTCTTCAAAGCCACGGGCACTGGTGTTATCGGAGCACTGTTTGTGGACCCGGCGAGGAGAAAGCTCTCCATCGGACACTCTCTGCACAACCGGGCGATTCGGACTCTACTGCAGAAAGAAGGCGTCAAACGCTTCCAATTGGGATCGCGCCTGCCAAGCATGTATCTCGGTATCCCGACCGGACACGGCAACGAGCGGAAACGGTTGCGGTCATGGTTTGCTCAGCTCGGGTGGGGAGCTGCACTTTCCCGTCCTGTGTGCAACATGGTAGCGCGTAATTTGCAGACGTGGTCTCCACCCCCTGGCATGGCCAAGAGCCTGGCAAGCGCAGGTGCACAGTTTGACCTCGTATACGGATGGGACTACGCAGGACCGATACTCGACCACATCAAAACCAGCAATCGGCAGGGACTGGCAGAGGTGTACAAGCTTGCACTCAGCGATCCCACGGCGTGTGGAATCATACGGGCGAAGCGACCAGAGGATGGGGCGTTGGTGGGTACGGTGGTGCTGTACAACAGCCACTCACGTCTGGCCGAATACATACCTCCGCTGAAGGATTTGAACGAGGCAGCCGGAGGTATCTCGTCGCCTGTCATCTCACCTGGGGTTGGCGAGTACTCGACACTACTGCAGGGGTTGATCCTCCTCGGCATGCGGCAGATCAAGCAGCTAGGGTGCAATGCCTGCTTGTTGGATTATGTAAGTAGCCGTAGCCCTGTATCACGACGACCGTGGGTGCTAACACAGTCAGATGGATGGAGATGGCAACTTTGACGGCTTCTCGGCCATGGGATTCGACGTCATGCACAACTTTGAGGAGGTGAGCTGTGACGCGGCCACATGGACCATGATCCCGCCGGCGTGATTCGGACAGCATTTTGCTTGGTGTTTTGGGAGTTTGTTTGCCCCTATGTGTACTATGTAGGGAGTGTTGTGTCTGTCTGTCGGCCACTGGCGTTGAATTGGCGTTTGGTGGTAGGGATCTGATGTCATGATGGAAGCGCATGCCGGCAGGGCTTGCCGCTTGATAGGGTCGGGTAATTTGTACGAAAGCACTGGCGGCTCCCCGTGCGTAGGTAGACAGGTGCTTTGTTTAGATGTATGCAGGATTGTCGTGCTGGCTACTCCTTTCCAGGCTTGTGCCTCGGCTTATCCTGCCGGACTGGCATGGGAGATACGAGCTTAGCTTGATAGCCAAAGCCGAACTACTGCACATGTCGGCCGGAAGTTTCGAACGAGGGCAAAAAGCAACGGGTGTGTTTGGAGACGATGGCTGCGCAGGGCTGACAAGAGGGTTTGACGACGTTGGATTAGAGGTGCTGGACGACTTATTTTTAACAGCGCCTGGGCGGGTCCCTCGCCGGCACCGCAGGCTGAGGCAGAGGCAGAGCCGCCACTGGTGTGATGGCGCATGTTGATCGCGGTTCGGCTGGTGAGGGTGAGGGCGCTTGGGCAAGCCCTTGCCGAGCATGTTCCTCGTACTCGTATGATGTACATGTCTATATACAGCCAGGCTTTGGGCGACTGGGATGGCATTCGGGCTTACTATGTACTAAGTAGGTACAACAAGCTTATCGGCCACGGGTTTGGGCCTAGGGAGCCCCACCGGCAAGGCGGGACCCTTGGTGTGCAGCGCCTATCCGAGCTTGGCCAGTGCATGTGATGGTGGTTGTCGCACAGCTTCAGCAATTCGGCCCAAGTCGCCAGCTACAGCGTTATTGCCTGGTGCCTCTCTCTTCTCTCTCTCTCTCTCTCTCTCGCTCGCTCTCCGTGCCAGTCGTGGTCCTGTTGTCTATCGTCCGTCACGTGGTGCCGCCGTGTATGCACTTGTAGGCGTTGGCCGCCGCCGCTCAGCAAAAGTGCGTCAGCCGCATCGTCCGTCCGCATCTGATCCGCGACCTCGTCGGCCGCATTCCCTCCACCACCACCAACCCCAGAGAGTGTCCGGCAAGCCATCGCCGAAGCACGACAAGCCGCCGCTCACGTGCTTAGCACACTTCACCCCCACCCGCGACTGCTCCCTCGTCGCCGCCACCCAACAAGCCGCTCACTGCTGGTCTGTGTCGCGCGCATGCGCCGAATCCACACCGAGCCCGTCGAAGACCACGGCCAGGCCGTCTTAAGCCATGGAGCACTTTGACACCAGCACCATGTCGTACATGCCAATGCCGCTACCGTTGCAGACGGTGACTGGGCCTGACCAGCAAATCGCCATGCCCATGGTGCCTATGGACCAGTATGACCAGCCTTCGACGTTTGATGCCGAGACGTTTATCGGGTAAGTCCCCAGAAGCGATAGCTGCCGCGCCCTGCTGAACATGGCCTCCCAGAAGCGAGGATGCATATTCCACATACCACCTCCAGCAACTCCCCCCACAACTCAAGCGCTATCCACCGGCCTACGAGGACCCCTTCTCCGACGTCCAGAGCGGCTACGAGCAGTCCATTCACCCACACGAGCCCAATGGCGTGCCAGAGAGCCCCAGCATCGAGAGCAACAACAAGCTCCTCAGCTTCTCTCTACCCGTCATGCCCTACACCATCCTCACATACACCATGCAGCGAGCCTCGATATCCATGTCCGCCCAGCTTCATGGCATGTTCTTCCTGGCTGAGTCGCCCTGGGCCACTGCAGCAGACGTCCAGGCCCCGTCCGAGTTGACTTGCTACAGGCGCAACCTCTTCCAAATCACCGGCACCATTACCCTCCCCAGAAATCTGCAGTTCCTCATGACCGAACAGGGAGACCAAATCCCAATCCTCGCCCAGGAGCTCACCATATCTGCAACCGAGTCGCTCGAAGGCAACCCGGTCAAGATAATATCAGTCCCCTGGAAAACACCCGCCACCAGCACTGCGCCTGTAGAAGACAAGACGGAAAAGGAACCCCCCATGTACCCACTCGATCTTTCCACAGGCCAAGACATGGATTCGGAATACGTCAGCTTTCCCATCAGCTGGAAGCGACTACAGTTTCGAATAGCAACTGCCAACAACGGACGACGGAAAGAACTCCAACAGCACTTTGTTGTGCGGCTAAAAGTGGTAGCAACACTAGCTAGCGGCGTCAAAGTACCCGTGTGTGAGATACAATCCGGTGCAATCATTGTGCGAGGTAGAAGTCCGCGCAATTTCCAGGCGCGCAAAGACATGCCCATTAGCGGAGGTACTGCTGCACGAAAGGTCCACACACCACAACAATCCAGTAGAACGCCAACCGGTGACACGAACCAAAACACACCCAAGCAGACGCAAGCCCAGCCCGCACCCCCATCAAAACCCGCAGACCTGTTGCAGATGCCTTTTGACTTTGGCGCAAACGACATACCGCCATCACCTGACTTTGCCTGGAAAGTTCCAGCCGGCGCCATGACTGCAATACCACCAGACCCACCTTCATCTCAGATGCACCACGCCACACCTTATGCCCAATCAACGCCCGAAGTTCCCAGAGGCCTTCTCCCCAAGCGAGCCTCAATAGCGCCCGTCTCTCTCTCCCTCACAGATGACGAGCCACCCAAAGCACCTTCTCCCAATGACCAGCACAGAAAACGCGCAACACCAGTACGGCCGCCTTCGTTTTCCATCGGCGTGGTCAATAGTCCGGATGAAAGCGCGGATTTACTCTACGAGTATTTTCCGCTTGGCCTGGATGATTGGATGCCGCCTGTCGATGCCGTCTATCGCCCGCATGTTGTCCATCATATTACACCATTGCCGCAGGATTCCAAGATTGACGCTGGAAGGACGAGGTCAAAGCGGTATTTTTCCGATGCTTGGTGAAGGCTGTGTAGTTTGCGTTCCGTGATACCCTTGCTTTGGTCTTTGTCTGCCATGTTACAATAAGCAACGACGGCACAGTGTGGACATGGCGTCTAGAGTTGGATCTATACATAGCCTTTATTCCCTGCTACCCTTTGAGAGTCAGCTACACCTTCAACTGTAGCCGTGTTGTGGTATTTCATTGCCCGCATGGGATAATGGACCGTCGTCGCATCGCTCCCCCGTCAGTAGTCGAATCAAGACAAAAAGCACGACGGATTCGAAAAATCGCAACAGGTTCAGATTGGAGGGGGGCGCAAACACGACATACATCAGCACGTAGCGTAGCGATTGCAACCATGCAAGAAGAAAGCCGAGGCTGTGGCTTTCATGCAGGGGAGTGGGGTCGGCGTGTGTGAAGTGGGGAAGCGAAGCTTGTATAGCCGAGGAGAGCTCATCTTATTCTCATCTCACCTGTCAGCAGCAGCAGCAGCAGCAGCAGCAGCAGCAGCAGCAGCAAGCAAGCAAGCAAAGGAAAAAAGGAGAATGGGGTTATTTATCGGCACTTGTGTGTCGATCAGTTCGGTAGCGGTCACGGTAACCGCAAGCCTCTTTTTTTTTTCTTTTAACGAAACGGTATGATTATTTTTTTCGTCTACCCTGTCTTTTCACTTTTGACGTTTTTCGCGAGGGGGGGGGGGACGGGGGTGGATTGGGGGGTTCTACATTTGCTGTACAAGAGATGACACATACCATGCTGGTATACGAAGGAAAAGGAGCTATCTTGCGCGCGGTGTAAACGAAAGATGAAGGGAAAGGGAAGGGGAAAAGGGGACAGAGAGAGTAAAGAAGAAGGAAGAATTAAAAAGGTGAAGGTGAAGGATGGATTAGACTTTTTACAAGTATACAAAAACTTGGTTTTTTTAACGGCTGTTGGATCGTGCATGTGGGTGTGGGTATGGGTGTTTATGTGACAATTTGAGGTTCGACCTTCGATCCCAAGCTACATAACATGACTTTTTAAATCCCCCCAACCTAACAAATTCATACACAATAGCTCGTAGAGAATCTACATCTTACACACAATACTAGCAGCCTGGCAACCCCCCCAACCAAAGTCCTGGGTCGGACAACACATGGCCCCCCCTTTCCCCCTCTTGCAAACCTTGTTGATATACTGCGCCTCGTCGTTACAATACGGGTGCGCGGCATCGCACGTCCAGAGCTCATACTGCGGTCTCGTCCCGCCGCTGCAGTACTGTTTTCACCCGGTTAGCCAAATTTTTTTAATTTTTTTTTTATTTTTTTTTTGCCTCCGCGCGACTTGGGGTGGTTACGGGGAAAGCAGCAAGGGGGAATGGATATGCAAACGTACGATTTTATTGTCGTTGGCGTTGCCGCAGTGGGGTCGTTCGCCGGGGTTGCAGGCGGATGTTGAGTGGACGGCTGCTGCTGGTGGTGGTGCGAGGGCGGCGAGGGCGGCGAGGAGGGGGAGGGTGGGGGGTCTCATTGTTTTTGTTTTTTTTGTGCGTGTTGTATATGGGGGGATTGTATCCGGTGCTTTTGGCTTTGGCGCGGTCCGTCGGTCGTTTGTGGTAGGGTAGATAAACTATCTTATCTGTAAGAGGGACGAGGAGGATGGAGATGAAGTACGAAGCCAGCCTTTTGCGCAATGGAGAGGTGGAGTATTTATGTTTTAATATAGAGAGTGAGGGAGAGAGCCGCGTCGTTCCGTGCACTGCTGTGTGTGTGTGTGTGGCGCCGAGTACCAGGCAGGTGGTATGGCATGTGTTTTCTCGAGCACTGGAGTCTGGGAGACGTCACCTTTTTTTGGGGGCGGTGTCTCCACTTTCTCTCTTTCGTATATGTATTGTTGCACTTGGTTACGATGGGGTGGGGCATGGGTCTGCAGCAGGAAAGGTGGGCGTGTGTTTGTGCGGAATTAATGCAATATTAGAACCCTTAAAAAGGCCTGTTTACTTGTATGTTATTCGAAAGCTTGGATTTATATGCCTCTCTCTGGAGGGGGGGTTCTTACATTCTGGTGTTGAGTTGTGGTGTTGCGATATAAGACAAGTCTTGAAATCTTTAAAGTTGTGTGGTTGTCTCTTAAGCAAACCAACCATGGGTTGTTATGGCGCATACACAAGGCTGCGTGCATATGTATGTGACAAAGGCTTTTTTTTTATGGAACATAAAAGTCGTGTTTTACATGTATGTACAACTTGGGCGTAGATAATTTCCCGAACAAGGGGGCCCTAGTATGTTCCGTCGTATATGAGAAGGAGCGGTATGTATGTACATACATACGGCACCACCGTCACGTGCCCCCCGGACGAGCCGACGCAGAGAGTCTGGAGTAGCGATTTGATTGGTGGACCTCGGGTAGTAAATACGGGTAAGGCAACTTGTAGTCGGCAGTCACAAACGTTGAAGCTTTGACGGTTGAGAATTTCACGCCGCCGCCGTCGTGTATGTATGTATGTATGGAAAGCCTGACAGGCCCGCTGACCTATCTAGAGGCCGGCGACTGTCACCGCGGAAATGTAATAGACGTCGCGGTTTTTTTGCAACCCTTGTCGTGACGCATATTCGGGAAAAGACTGTCCACTGCACACGCAAAATCCTCTAATGTGTCGCGTCTAAAGTATATTGGCAGCACGAATGATAGTTGGGGCGGTGTGTATGTTATCCTCGCATTCAGAGGGAAAAGCTTCACAAGGTATGTTACTGTAATGGAAGCGTTCCTTGAACCATACGAGAAAGGAAAATAATAATTGTCCCCCCTCCCCCTCCCCCTCCGCACCCCACAATCTCGGCGTGCGCAGGTCCATTGCTCAATCACACCCCCTCGTCTCTCGCTATCCAGAGCTTCACTCATTTTGTCGCCAGACCAGGCACTGCGATTTCTAGTTGCTACTACTACTACTACTACTACTACTACCCGAAGCATCATTGTCTTCTTTGCCCAAAAAAAAGACAAACAACAAAACCCTCATTAGTACCGACGCTCCGCCCGCTAACTCGACCCTATGGTGCTTAGAGTACTTGCTAATAAAATACGAGCTGATAGCGGCTTACAGTGGGTAGGTAGGTGTTTATTTTATCCAATCTCTACGTACTGTACATACACCAAGTACATCCATGTCTACATACTCCGCCCCTCGTATCCTACAGCAATTACCATGTGAGGGGGTTTTGACCGCGCAGTTCACACGCAATTATGGTTCCATTCCGTTCCGCTCCCATCACACACATACAAAAGGGACGTGATACTAACTAACTACTCACCCCCCATAAACCCGGAGCACGTCGATGGCTTCGTAACATCGATAACAGATACAACTGGCAAATGCATGTAATCGTAGTCTGGGACTTTGTGAGGGGGGCTTCTCCGCCTCTTGGTTCGGCTGGGTTCAGATTCGGATAACAGCTCGGTCGTAAGCACACGCACCAACCCCCCCTCCCCCGTCCTCCAACCAAACAGTAGACTTGGACTTGCCGGGAAAACTGCCCGGCGTTTTATACCCCACATCTTCCATGACTTCTCGGGTTATCTCGGGTTATTCATCGTCAGTGTATGTAGTATTCGGTATGTAGGGTCTCTGTTTCGGTGCGACTTGCTGCTGGTACTGGTAATGCATGGTGTGTTTAGTGATGCAATCTACGGCTTTTTATTTATTTGCGGGTCGGGCATCATGGCTGGTCTGGATGGTCGTCTGTGGTGGTGGTGGTGGCGGTGACATACATGTTACAGTAACATTGCATCGTGGGGTTGTGATGATGGACGATGAATCTCCCACATGTTGTCGACGGAGGTGGGAAAGCGCATTTTTCCTGGTCGTTGGCGGTGGCGCGGAATAAAATAAAACCAAAAAAAACAGAAAAATGGACATTTGCTGGGTGGATGGGGGAGGTGTAGCGGTTGTAGTTGCGGGGGGGTTGGGTGTCAAGTAAGCAAGAAAATACACGGTTTACCAAAATCGCAGTAACTTGAACTGGCAAGGTGGAATAATGTAGCTACCATCTACACTATTGTTTGCTCTCGACTAATGCTCCATGTCCTATCTATGCTAAATCAAAAGTCCCCACCATCACTCAACCCTAGAATAATTCCAAAATAAAACCACCGGATATTACACCCACTCGCTACCTACACCCCCCAACCCATACAAAACAACCCGTCACACCACACCACTACAAATACACAGTCCAAATACCCACCCACCTACCTACTGCACTTCTACCTACACCAAACCAAACCCAACCCAGCCTAGCCAACCCCCACCCACCTCCAAAAAAGCCTTGGTATTTGGAGCATCCCTCGTACCCAAATGTTGAACTTTGTTCTCTAGCAGAAAGAACAAGAAATTGGAGCTTGCGTGCTTGCGTGCTCCAACCATGACCACGACCGTCCAACCAACCAACTAACCTAGTTAGAACCGGGGGGGAAATTCTGTGCTGAATTTGGTTTACGGTACCTTGGTACTCCATGGGTCGGGCGGCTGGTCAGGTCAGGTTAGGTCGGGGTAGGTGGGTAGATAGGTAGGTACTGTTTCATCGTCGTGTTACCATGGAGTGTTGTTTCTTTGGGTGTTGTAGTAGTAGTAGTAGTAGTAGTAGTAGTAGTAGTAGTAGTAGTAGTATAGTAATGGTAGTAGTGGTAGAAGTAGAATGCATGGATCATGGATCTTTGCATGTGTTTGGGGAATCAGACTCGATTGCACGGTTACATGGATAGATTCGTTGCATATTTCTCATTACTCATGCAGAAAAGTGTGTGTGGTCTTTTTGCTCCAAGGCATCCATCCACCCACCAATATAGATCGATGGACATGGATGGGTAGCGAAAAAAAAATTGGGGAAAGACAAACTCATCTCTCCGTATGCTTGCTCGCCGTCTCTCGTATATCTATCTAAATGAACTCGCTAATGCATATGTACAACCAAAAATGTGGGGTTATGAGAAGAACAAGACAAAAAAGAATTACTGTCCTTCGAGACAGCATACGGCAACTGCTGCTCCGTAAATTGCTGATTCCACGGCGATTTCCAGAGAAATCGACTTTGAATCGGCTCCAGAAGCAGCAGTCAATTCATGAAGATGCGATTGGCATAGTTCGCGGAAAAAGGGATATTTTTCAATAACAGACCCGTTGCATCCAATGCTCATCCGACCAGCGGACGCGGGTGTCAGACCTTCAGATTCCGTTCGAAGTGCCCATAATGCATGAATTCCCGTAGCGAGGAAAGCCGCTGCGCGGTGCGAGACAAGCTGCGAAACCTGGCGGACAAACTGAATGTCGTTGTAGGTGGGTGGTTTGCTGAGAGGGTGTTTGGATTGGAAAAGTGCAGTGGCGTTGGTCAGGTATTTGGAATTGTCCATTTCCATTGCGGCGATGGTGCCGGTGTCGAGGGTATAAGGTTCGGCTAGTTGGTCGGGAATCTCGCCGCTGAACAAGCCGGCTGTTCGTACCGCCTCCACGATGATTAGTCGAACAATCTCTCCCATGTAGCGACCACTGATCATGTGCTCAAAGGGCTGGAAGTCGGGTCGTAGATGCGCATTGTTTAGTTGTTCGTCCCATCTCGTCGTGGGAAAGATGTCTTTTCCAAACATGCTGCACTCGGTGTTGACGAGCACGTGTGTGGCTTCATCTAACCATTGCTGGGGGTAGCCTTTGTACTTTGTACTCGCAAGCGATGATACAGGTAGATGCACGGAAATGTTGAACCCTGTTCCTAGGATGACTGCGAAGCGTGTCGATGGGTCTTCATAGGCACGTGACAATAGAGTCGCAGACGAGTCGTTGACGATGGAATCCATGTGTACGGGAAGGTTCTGATGACATGTTAGTGCCGATCTAGTGTTTGACAGAGACTAAAGAAAACGTACCCTCTTTCTGCATGGCGCCATGATCAACTCACTTAGATCTTGGCCCAGCAACCCCTCAGTTGCGCGAAACCCCTTGCCCATGTCTAGCAAGTTGGCACTGCGGCTGGATGTTTGTCTAGAAACAGTCAGTCATGTGTAGTTGAATCATGGGACATGACACGTACTGTACAGGAAATGACCACGCCAAAGCCCATGGGGAAACTCAGAGTGCTGGTTGAGCGCTGCAGTTGCGGATCTGCGAGGGCGTGTTGTATCTTCTCGGCCATCCATTCAAAGAAATCGGTTCCACGTCGTTGCCGGACGGCTTCATCAATCTTGTAGCTCTTCATGACAATGATGCGCATGTTCTTAGCACCGGGCTGTCTGCCGTTCAGCTCGACCAGCGCAATGCGGAACGTGGAACCGCCGACATCGAGAGCCAGGTAAGTACCTTTCTCCGATCCCGAAGGCAGCTTGTGGTTGTAAGACGGCAGCATACAAATGTCGCTAGCTTGCAGTTTTGGGGCGAATTGTGCCTGCAACTTTGCCGACATGTCCAGGAGTTTCGAAGCTTCCAGTGGTTCTTCGAGCAGTCGCTGGATTTCGCGCAGGACGTCGTCCATGGTCCGGTCATATGTGCGGAGTGCATCTCGTGTGCGTTTCCGTGGGCTGAGTTTGGGAAGCACAGAGTGTAGGATCGATGGCAACATGGTGATTCTTTCCAGAGCTGCAACGAGTCGTTGCCAAAAGTCAATCATGAGCTGTTTGTATGTGCAATTGTTGGAGTCGCCGGCTGCTGTTAGACTTGGGTCACGAGGGCCGTGTGAGTTTGTGACAAGTGCGGCGCGGCGGGTTTTGAGGCGTCTGGGCATCAGGGAGGGCATCAAAAAGACAGACTCGATGGGTGAATGATGATAGTGATGATGATGATGATGACGAACTCGGCCAGAGCAAAAGGGAAAATGCAGCTTGTCGGCGTTATATCAAACAAGCATTAATCAGCAAGGTTGTGTTGGAAGGCCAGCGGATCTGGTAATGCACGGAGACCAGATGTGGGCCAGTGACATGAGTAAAGCGATGTCGCAAGAGGTGTTGAGCATGGTTGTACGGGCTTGTCAGAGCATTAAAGACGTCGTATCCGCTAGAGGACGCAGGAAGAAATTGCTCCGGGCGACTGGCGTAGGAGGCTGCGGCTTGGGGACGGCAGAAGAGGCACGTAAGGGTGGGCGAGGGTCAAGGGAGAGGTCCAACAGGCAAATCAGGCGTAGACGGCAGGTGTAGTGTGTCCGGGAGCAGGACGGCGTTTCGCTGGCGCCAGGCACGCTCGATGGACAGGCGGGTTTTGGCGTTGCTGTCATGGCGAGCGTTGGTGGGGTTTCGTAGGAAGTCTCCTCCTTACGGCCATTGCTACCGTTACAGTCGGCGAGGCCCGCTAGCCTGCATTGGGACCGCAAATCTAGCCGTACGCGTAGGCGATAGGACTCTGGTCGACGGCCTATGGCGCTGCGGGCCTCAGCCAGAGTGCAGCCTCGATGCCGCAGTGGCCATGATAGCACAGTCACAACGAGCATCGTGTGTGCGTGTAACCAGCCGTCGCGGAAGACGAGGACGACACGAAGATTACTTATGTCGAGTGGGGGGACGAGCACGTGCTCAGATGGGCCTCTAAATTTAGCACAGGACCGTCAACTCTGCGCCGCCCCGAACCGCTTTCCGACGTCACTGGCTGATGCTATACACGTGGGAGGTAGCATGTAAGTACTTAGGTATACCAGGACATGTTAAGAAGCAAGTTTGCCTTAGTGCTGACCGAGCGTCTTGACCCGCTTGCGCAACGGCCACTGGACACCACATACCCCGCTGTATGTACTACTACCTTGGAGCCAGATGGGACGCCTTTGCCGCAAGTACTTAGCTGTTCGGTACTGGAATACCGCGGTTAGCCATGGGGCGGCCGAGAACGAGGCAAACATGTCTTCAGGTGGCCTGTGCGTGGGCAAAGCTCATGTATCTGATCCTACATGGCTCAATTACAATTACCGGTACACGACATGGCGCGACCTTGCAGTCTGGAAGTGGCCATAGATGGTCTGGCCTGCCGCTCCAATACCTCTAGCTCTTGAGGTGCAGATTTGTGCCGCTATATCCTGACTTTGATAAGGCAAGTCAGATGCTGACCGCCTTTGAACTGACCACTAGCGCTCGGGATTTGCCACTAGAGAGTTGATTGTCTTGTCTACCTATGCAACATGTACCTACGCAAATCCAATCATCGACACACATTTACAAAAAAAAAGCAAGTCAAACTGATTAGTAGATTATAATAGTATCAAAAGAAATCCGTCCATGTCGACCGCTACGCGCATTATCTGCCTTTCTAATGCTATGCCATTGCCAATAGTAAATATATGCCATCATGCAGAGACTTGTGAATGGCACTAAAAGCTAGAGTTACCAGCAACAAGGAATCATAACTCTGCCAAGCCATGTACACTGAAAATCACGCCATGCAACTCCAGTTGAGGTATCATAAAGAAGCACCAAACACCAACCCCAACCGTAACCCTTGCATCCCAATCGTAAAATTTCTTGCATACGTGCATTATACCTTCTCTGCCGTGTCATGCGAATGGTTACGTATATGAGCCTTTGCCGTCACATCCGCAAGTGTCTCGTCTGTGAATGCAAGGTCCTTCTCGACGGCAACAGTATCCTCGACTTTCCAAAGAATAACGGGAAGGGCGATGATCAAGCTCCCGGCAAGAAGCCCCAGTTGGTCGCGAACATGGTCATGTAGCTGATCTTGATGTCATCCAAACGCCAGGTAATAGCCCCCCCGGCAGACTGGATTCCCTTGTAGAAGCCGGCAAAGTTTGCGAGCTTTCGGCTGTTGTTGGTCAAAGCACCCATGAACCTGTTCCGTGTTAGTGACAGCCGTATCAAGCAATACGCTTTCAAACATACCAGTAGACCGAGGTTTGCCAAGCGGCATCGGAGAAGCCGTAGAACATGTAGAGAACAAAAGGACCAGCATAACCGGGGTCAGACCAATCCTTCTTCTCGTTGTTCTCGTTTTCGGCCCAGGCACGGTCATATGTCTTCTGGAACATGTAGCCGAATCCCCAAATGATCATAATGGTCCCAAACAGCGCGGCCCATGCCATCTTGGCACGCGTGGTTCGGCGGACGCCCTTGATGTCAAGAGCATAACCAAAGATGTAAGCGCCAACAATTTGCATGATGTAATAAACAACGCCATTGAGGGCTCGCGTGCGCACATTAAAGTAGGCCCCGTTAATCTCGGTGAAGTGGTACGTGTAGAACCAGTTCGAGGCCAAAAACATGGGGAATAGTAGGATAATGTACGCGTCGGTAAAGAAGGTCTGCCAGAGACCAACAATCTCAGACTTCCACGAGGGGTGCTTCATCACGATGACCTTTGACCCATCAGCACGGATGACGTCTTTAGCGTCAACCATGATCCAGGCGAGGGCGGCGCCAATGATGGTCAGGACAAGAAAGCCCACGTAGGTACCGTCGTTGACGGTACCGGCAGTCTTAGTGTGGATGTTTTGGCCTAGAGGAATCTAGAACAGGTCAGCAACGGGAAAAAATAAACGAAAACGGTGTCCGTGTAGCACAAGGGGTCACATACCAAGCTGCCAATGACGGCACCCAGATTGAAGATCATCCAAAACCACGAAATGTAGCGACCCTTTGAAGCCTCTGGAGGATACGACATCATAATGGCTCCCTGGGCACACCAGAGCAGGCCAGCGCATACACCGAGCAATGCACCGGCAAAGGTGGTAAAGCCTAGGTTTTGGGTGTGGTTGTAGCAGAGATAAGAAGCTACATAGACGGAGTAGCCAACGCCGCCAAAAGACAAGGCAGTGCGGATTCCGAGCTTGTTGGTAAAGGTTCCTGCAAAGACACCGACCACAGCAAAGGTCGAGTACAAAGCCGTGTTGGCCCGTTGTTCGCAGTCGGGTCAAGCTGGCCTCCGCCGCCCATGCCGTTCAGAGCGTTGAACATGCCTGGGCACAGGAAGCAGACGAAGGAGACGATGACGAGCTGAACGGGTGGCGAGGCAAACCATGGCAGCTTGAAACCGGCAACGGTGATGCGCCGGTACATCCATGACTTTGGGAGATCGAGCGTGTTGCTGTCCGTCAACGAGTGCTCGGGAGAGTTGACGGCGTGCGGAAGCGCGTCCTTTTCGCTCGTGGCCATGGTGGTGAAGGCAATGGAAATGATCAGGGTTGGGTGTGTAGTGCTAAGTACGTAGGCAGGTGTCGGCGGGTCTAAAGGAGGATGCCGAAATTGGGCCTTGCAACGGACCGGGGCAGTCAGTCGCTCGATGGACGTGACGGAAAAGGTTCGAGGGCAGGGCGCAATAAAGATACGAAATGCTCAAAGCCCAGGCCTTTACCCACGCGCTATAATTAAAGTGATGGTGCGTGGTAAAAGCGAGGGACAGCTCGTTTTAAGCATCTGTCAGCTAGGGTTTGACACGGCCCATTCACAGCCAAATCTCCACAGCCTACCTGCATCGGGGTAGACGAGGTAGGCAATGCAGGCAATAGCACGCGACACCCTTTGGCTGCGGAGAGGATAAGATACACGCCCCCAAATGAGAGCCGTCGTGTGCAAGGCGTTAGTATTGGTGGTGGGCAACCGCCAACCATGAGCCGTGTGTGGGCGACGCCAGTGCCAGCCCGGAGCTGCAGCCTGTGAGTACGGTAGGCCTTACTGGTACCAAGAGGCCAGGGTGACAGCAGGCCAGCGCCCGCTACAGCTGACCGACCGGGCACGTAATCGGTTCTCGGGACGCATATCGAGCGTTGGGGTGGAGTTGGGCGGGGCGACGGAGCCCTGCTTATCGGCCGTGCATGCATCCTACTCCCACACGCTTGGGTACTGAATCGCGACACCGACGACTGGACGATGTTCGACCGAGGGCCCGCCAAAGATCAACTAGAGCGCACCCCGATGCGGCCATACTGCAAGTACACACGGGAGTGGCTGTTTGGCTGATGGCTGATGGCTGATCATGTGCTGGTTGCAACGCTCTCCGCCCGCCACACATGTAACATCGTCTGCTCCACCAGCTCGCGGCCTTATCAACAACCTCACCATCTCCGACTGCGGCCTAGCATCGGAGCCACGGCCAAGAAAACCCACTGCTATCTATCGTGAGTTTTTGGGAAGGGATGGTCGTCACGCATGCTCGCGTTACATGGCCATGGACTTCGGCCTCTCTTCCGCAGATAGGCACGTTGCAACACTGCCTTCACCTCTGCCGCTTGGCCGTCCATCGTATGACGCACCTCGAGCGCAACGTGCTGCCATGTGCTGGACGACAAGGCCTCTACCCCACTGCGGTGATCAGAAAATGTCTCCAATCTGGCAACTTTGGCCGCTTGCAAGTCAATTTCTGACAACGGGAGCCTGCAATCACACCTTGACCGGCAATGACGCCGTGACGTGAATCCCCGGATGCTGTGATAGATATCGTTCGGGCGCCGCTGCAGAAGTTCGCCCCATATCCCCTCATCACACCAAACGCTCTGCAAGTGACACACCAGTACACAATCCCAAGGTAACACAAACACCAGCACACATCATGTACGAAAATGCACTCCATCAACGTCTGACACTCGGCTTACCGCATCCAGGCGGCTAATCATCAGAGACGATCCCGAAGCGGCATCCAAATATATTGCCGACTATATCATTGGTCCGTCTCCTTCTGCCTTGCGTCCTTGCATAGTCAGCTAACGCCCCAGCATAGAGCGCATCAAGACCTTCAACCTTACTGAGGAGAGGCCCTTTGTTCTCGGCTTGCCTACGGGGAGCAGTCCCGTACTCATCTACGAGCATCTTGTTCGACGTCACAAGGCTGGTGAAATCTCGTTTCGGAATGTCATTACCTTTAACATGGTATGCTCTGTCCGCTTTTCAAGTGCTCTTGTTTGCAATGTTCCACAGCAGCATGGTGTACTGACCAGACCAGGATGAGTATGTTGGCATCCCGCGCGATCACCCGGAGAGCTACCATAGCTTCATGTACAAGCACTTCTTCTCCCATGTCGATGTGAAACCAGACAACATCAACATCCTCAACGGAAACGCACCCGACCTGGAGGCTGAATGCCAGGACTATGAAGACAAGATACAGCGTGCTGGTGGCATCGAACTCTTTCTCGGCGGCATCGGGCCTGATGGGCACATTGCCTTCAATGAGCCAGGCTCCAGTTTAAAATCCCGCACGCGCGTAAAGACGCTTGCATATGATACTATCCTGGCCAATTCGAGGTTCTTCGGAAATAACCTGGACCAGGTGCCTCGCATGGCATTGACGGTTGGGGTCCAGACAGTGCTCGACGTAAGTGCACAGCCGCTCGTGGGTGTACAGCAGGTGCTCACATGTTTCAGGCACGCGAAGTCGTCATCATCATCACCGGCGCACACAAAGCATTGGCTCTCCAACGCTGCATCGAGGGCGGTGTGAATCACATGTGGACGCTCTCTTGTCTGCAGATGCACCCGCACCCCCTGATCGTCGTCGACGAAGACGCCACGTTGGAACTGCAGGTCAAGACAGTCAAGGTATGTCGGTTAACAACCCTTGGCCAGCATCTGAGACTAACAGACATATGTAGTACTTCAAGAGTATCGAAATGGTAGGGAACGAGCTAGGGATGCGTCAGAAGCTCCCTAGAAAGCGTGACTCGCTCGTGGACGAGGGTACCTTGCTAGCCCCCGAGTCCCAGAATAGCGGTATCAGGTTGGCCGTGCCGCAATTCGACGTTTCTCGTTCAGCAAGTCCAGTACTGGAGCCAATGAGCGCTCGTTTATCAGACGAGGAGGTCAGCGCATTGCGTTCCGTGGATATGGATGAAATCGCAGATCAACCCTCGGTCCGAATGAGCGCTCGCGTTGTGGGCTGAGTTGAAGAAGCTTATTAGGACTTGCTGTGGACAAGGTCAGCAAGAGAGTGCAGCTCCATCTTCATTTCTCAGAGGGCCCCTGGGCCGGTTTCTAGACCCTCAAGGCATCGTTCGCTTTTAGCATTAGATTAAGGGGGATACAAATAGGTTGAGTTGAACGCGTTGACACTCACATGTTAGATAAACGGTCGTTTATGTTTTCTTTTCAGTAATCATCATAGAACTGCATTCGCATCAGCATTGGAAAGCGTGTACAATATTGGTCTAGGATGCGACATGTCTGGGGTGGTGTATATAGTCGTTGACACAAACGTAAGCAAAAAGACCGTCATTCTGTGGTTCGTGTACTCGATTTCGTATGAAGTGAACAAGTTGAGCTCTGGTCACTGGCTGACAGAAGAAACATGTTTGGATCCGTTCGTCAATGGAAATTGTAGGTGGTTGATGGCGGGACGGCTCTAGTGAAGGTCGGCAGGCGGGAAGGCGCGCATCATCCCGGTCGAGATGCTCTCATGCCAAAAATACCGCCGCACACTCGACGCGAGCGTCGACGCGCTTGACCATGTCTTTTGTGGTTGAGTAAGTGAAGTAAATCCAATTGAGACAAAAACAGCAGCTAATCGCATGACAGCCAAGTGCGCCGCATAGACAGCCAGCTCGACCGGCTGCAACTGTCGTCGACGAGAACCGGCAGCTTCTCTATCACGGCCGAGGAAGCCCATGACCCCACCAAGACGACCCGCATTGCCCATCTACAGAACCTCATCAAGTCTCTCTCCACGACCACGTCAGCCAAACACAGCCTCGTGCCTGTGGCGAGGATATCCGAGACTCTACAGCGCGCCAACATTGCCAGCACCTGGGAGGATGCGAGCTATGAGCACGAGTTGGAATGGCTGCTGGTCAGCAAGGCGACGACGCAGGTCTATGGTCAGATCCTGAACACAATCCTGGAGCAGACGATTCCCCTTGAGGACGACTTGTGGTACTGGGACGACATCCTCTCGACGTACCATTTTGCCGGCCTGTACTCAATACAAACTTCACCGGTCCGGGTGTGGAAGTGGTCGCAGGAGATATACCACGATGTTCGCTCAAGAGGCGGCCAGCTGGCTGTTGGATGGAGCCAGTTCTACGGCTTAGTCAAGGATGCAGTGCAAGAGCGGAGTATCGCAAATATACAGCGACGGGTAGTGAGTCCGCTCGCACTCGTACGGAACGAAGGCAGGAGAAAGCGGGCAGCATTGCGCAAGATACGACTGGTCAATGCAAATGCGCTTGGCGTGCTGCTGGGTGAAGGGCTGGGCAACGAGAGGTAAGTCACAAGTAGGGTCGAAGAAACCAAAATGATGACTAACAATTCTAGTGTACACGATGACGGGACACAATCGCCCATGCTGCTTGGCACACAAAGGTGGAAGAGCGTCATGTCCAAGAACATTGCCCTCATGGACGCCGTCATTCAAAGCGTGAATGCTGCAGAGCTTTCTGTCGATAAGTTTGACGATTCGGTTGCCAGCATCACACAAGAAGACGACTTCTACTCACTATATGAACCCTCTGGCGAACGAATCGCAAACTCATTGAAACCTGCGGACGTGGCAGAGCGTCTACAATATCTACTTCATACGGCCTTGCCTAGCTACACGGCCAACTTCAACGCCTCGGTCAAGGAAAACGGACGCCCTTCTCGACTCATCCGGTACTGGCTCCCCGCAACTGCTCTCCTGGTCTCTTCAACCACCATTTTGCGCATCTTTGTCAACCGAAAGGAAGAGATTGCGGAATGGATCCGGGAATTCGGGCAGACTGTCATTGACTTTTGGGCCAACTGGGTGGTGGAACCCACGATGAGAATAATTGGGACCATCCGCCACAACGAGGACAGTGAAGTGTCTATTATGAGCAAACGCAGCTTGGAGTCTGACCGCGCAAGCCTTGAGCGCATGGTGGTGGATTTCGCCATCAAGAACCCCGAAGGCCCAGCGTTGAATGAGACACAAATTGCCGATATCAAAGCAAAAGTCCGCGAGGGCGATCTCACCACTGTCTTGAGATCGTACGAGAAGGACATGCAGAACCCGATCAAGGGAGCCATTGTAGGCAACTTGGCCAGCGCACTTCTGATCCAGGTCCAGAAGACCAAAGTCGACGTAGAAGTCGCCATGAGCGGTATTGACAGCATTCTCAAAAGCCAGGAGCTTCTCTTTGGCTTTATCGGTCTTACGCCCGGTGTGCTCGTAAGCATCGGCGCCTACCAATGGCTTCGGGGCATCTTCAGCAGTCGCAAAGGTGTACAGCAGTGGGCAAGGCAGGGTCGCATGCTGCTCATTCTCCGCAACATTGACCGTATCTTGACCGGCGCAACACCCACAGAAGATGGTGAGATCTCGTACAAGGACCATGGACTACTACTCTGCGAGGTACATCTTCTGCGCCAAGCAGCGAGCAGCATTCTGCCACGACGCATATTCCAAGACTTCTTGGTGGAGATTGATGAGCTTGTCGACGTTCGGAGCGGGTTGCAGAGGCAGCAAAAGGTGGTGGAGCGCATCCGGTGGGCGTACTCGAAATGGTTCACCTGAGAGGCTTCGCGGCCGGAGATGACCCAGCCGCGCGGCAGCTTCACGATCAGCGTATATAGCCACCCCAATCTATTATATGCCCGCCTCATGATGGACCATGTTTCGCATATGTGATAAGAGCGACGATAACGGCGTCAGGCCAAGCGCGTAGTTGCCACCAAGCTGCCTGTTGTCGTCACTTGTCGCGGACGACAGTGACGGCTGCTGAGCCCGTGCGGACTATTAGCGCCAACGTCCAACGCTGGCACCTGTGAACGCTTCCCTCCAACGCCGTCTGCTGTGCTGCCTTGCTGTTACCCACACAGCATCACAGTCCCCACCACCAATACTCGACGTCCTGCTGCAAAGTCAACCATATCCCCAGCCTCGTATCCCGCCCTCGCAAACGAAACAGCCGACCGCTCCTCGTAACAGGCCCAAACCGGCGGGTTGCCAACTTCCAACCCACTCTCGATAACCCACAACGGCCACGTTTGCTCAACATGGCAGGCTCCAGGAATTATGACTTTCTCGTAAGCTAAGCCTAAACAGTTTGCTTGTTTGCGCCCATGCTGTCCAGCCTTCCGACATACATATGCGCTGGACCCTGGGCGTGTTTCCCTCCCCCCTCCACCGCTTAGTAGATACAAAGAACGGCACTAACAAGTAGCTCTCCCCCCCGCGCAGATCAAACTGCTCCTCATAGGCGACTCGGGCGTAGGCAAGTCGTGCTGCCTGCTGCGCTTCAGCGAAGACTCGTTTACGCCCTCGTTCATCACCACCATTGGCATCGACTTCAAGATCCGCACCATTGAGCTCGACGGCAAGCGCGTGAAGCTGCAGATATGGGATACCGCCGGCCAGGAGCGCTTCCGAACTATTACCACGGCGTATTACCGGGGCGCCATGGGTATCCTGCTCGTGTACGATGTCACGGATGAGAGGAGCTTCACCAGTACGTCTGACATGTACAAATGATTAGAGTGACTAGCTGACACTTCATCCAGACATACGCACATGGTTCTCAAACGTCGAACAACACGCCACCGAAGGCGTCAACAAGATCCTCATCGGCAACAAGTGCGACTGGGAGGAGAAACGCGCAGTCTCCACAGAACAGGGCCAGGCCCTCGCCGACGAACTCGGTATCCCCTTTCTCGAAGTCTCGGCTAAGAGTAACATCAACGTTGACAAGGCCTTTTACAGCTTGGCCAGCGACATCAAGAAGAGGCTCATCGATACTGCGAGGACGGACCAGACGTCCGCTCCCAAAGTCGACGTTGGTGGGCCTGACAGCGGGAACGCGGGTATGGGCGGAAAATGCTGTTAGAAAGGTTTGGGAGTGATGGGAAAGAGAGCGTGGTGGAAGTGGGTACTAGCTAGCTAATGGGGGAAAGAAATCGTGTCTGGCCACGTGTACAAAGGTACCAGATACGGCGTGCTTGTTCTGACCACACGGAGAGGGGGTGAAGGATGGGTGGGTAGTTGGTTGGTTGGTTGGCCAGTATCTTGGCCAGTTCTGTGTGAGAGACAGAGAGACAGAGACAGACAGAGAGACAGAGCGAGCGAGAGAGAGAGATTTCATGACCATGATACATACGATGGATAAGTTTCGCCACTCGAGCGAGAAAGTTCTCGTTGGGGGGTATCATGACTACTACTACTACTACCACTACCACTACTACTACTACTACTACTTTTCCTGCAAGTATTCTTTTATTTCCTACTCTCGGCGTTTATTAGATTTTTATTTTTGGTAAAGAGAATGGGAGTTTATTTTTTTTGCCTTATCATCATTTATAGTTGACTGCTTACTACATTACACGTGTGTGTGTGTGTGTGTGTGTGTGTTTTTTTTTCCGGGTTTGTTGTTGTTGTTGTTGTTGTTGCAATGCCGCAAATCTTGTATACATGGGCGGCGCATAAGTATAATGTTAGTAACTACGATAATGAGATATAATTTATGATTGTGATTGTTGGGGATTTGGTGAGCTAGTGGGTGTGAACTGTGTGTGTGTGTGTGTGTGTGTGTGTGTGTGTGTGTGTGTGTGTGTGTGTGTGTGTGTGTGTGTGGATGTTGTTGTTTGCCTTGTCTAGTGGCTGGATAGTTGTATGTGTACTGGAAGGTGTAGGAGTGGAGATGTGTGTGTGTGCGTGTGTGTGTAGATAGTATAGGGTGGCGGGGGTTTCCTCTTGTTATTATCATTATTACTATAGATTGGGGGGTATAAACTAAACCGAGAGAAGGATATACCCGCCAAATCCCGCACAAGGACAAGATTTTTTTTTCTTGCTTTGTGAAAATGCTGCTGCTAAGCATCGCTATCACTTATATATACCTTTATCTACCAACACTAGAGTAGGAATTTTAACCTCCCACAATGCGATACTGTTTACAAAAGACGCGGGTAAAACTTGTCACTGTACAGGTCGCCCACCTGGTTGCACTTGAGGTAGCCCTCGGTGGAAGAAGCGCACTTGTTCGGAATCAGCATCCTACCGTTGCCCCAAAGGGTTTTGCTGCAGCAGTTGGAAAGCACACGTTAGCCAACGCGCCACAAGCACACTATGCGGGGAGGTCGAAGAAGTATATGTTCAACTTACCCAGGTGCGGCCTGGTGATAGACACCGACGGTATAGCCGCTGGGGTTCAGATCGGACGGCTCTGCAGCTGGAGCGAGAAAGAACCAGTATTGGAAGTTTCCGTCGACGGGCCCGTCGATCCAGGTGCATGGGCTGGCGCCCGAGGGGACGCCGTCGTATTGGCGTGCGCCACGGCTCTTGGTGCAGTAGATGGCCGAGTTGGTATAGGTGCCTAGGGTGAAGGTCACGTGCACGGGGCCTTGGGGGTCGGACTCGAAGGCGTAGTCGGTGATGTTGAAGGGGAGGGGGGCGTAAGAAGTTGCGAGGGCGGAAGTGAAGAGGGCGGTGAGGGCGAGGTAACGCATGTTTGGTGGTGGTGGTGGTGTTGTTGGGGGGGTATGGGTAGAGAAGAGTAGATTTTGTTGGATGATACCGAGTAGCCAAGGTAGGTTGTGAGTGATGGAGGTGTAGATCGGACGTTTGCTTGTTCTGTTATATTTATACGGCCGTTGAACATGTCCCGTCTGACATTAGCGTCGCTTTGCTCACCAACATGCTCGCTGACTATGGTTGCAATCTCCTCTGGATGGCACTAAATTACGCATCGGCACCACTCAGCCAACCGTTGTGCTCAAAGGATATGAATACGTCCGGGCAATACGGTATTTCGTCCCCAGTCGACCATCATGTTCATTAGTCATGAATGCTGCCATACCGCCTTCTTGTCGTTCCTTCCAGTTGCGTCGAGGTAACCGTCAGAAGGTTTCCGACCAGTGTGGCCCGTCCGAATGAATGTTGCCCGCAAGATGCACGGATATGTTCAGTAGCCATACATATGCGCCCATACCTCGTACGCGTGCGTCGCTGCTCTCTCGGGTATCTCGGAATACAGTCAGAATGTTGGTGGATGCGGAGAAAACATCCAACATCCATACTATATATAACCATTGGCAGATGCCGACCAGAGGGTGTTGGTAGCGAATACGTGGCAGATCGGCATTGTTATTACTACAGCCAGTTTGCCGATCACATCACGGTCCCTTTAGTGGCTACTACTTGGTCTGTTCCAGCCCGATTTCATCTCAAAGTTAGTATGCAGGCTATCCTTTTTCTTCACAGGATTGCGTTGATCCTTTCAGTAGCCTGCATACTCGACTTAAGATCAGTTCTGTCCAAGAATAGACGCAGCAGTAGGGGTGCTTGCAAGACCCGCAGTAGCTTAAAACAAAAGATTAAAGAGTTAATAGTTACTACCGACTTAGAAGAAAGCACACCAACCGATATACATGGCAGCCAAATTTTGCGGATCCCTCGCCATAGCAATCAACGCATCCACATAGCCCTCGACACTCAACGGCACACTCTCACCCTTCAAGAAGCCATTAACCTTTGTGCGCGTAATATCCAGCACCTCCTGGGGTGTATCCGGCACGCCCATAATCTTCTTCTTGCGCTTACCACCGAGGAAATCAGCAGTGGGATCATGTACAAAAGTCTCTAAGATAGTAATCAGCGTATCCTCATGCTGGCGCAGAAGTTTATACGTGAGTTCTGCCGCTTTGCGGAAGGGTCCTTCTACGCCTTGGGGACCCATTGCGTCCACCATGTTGTGTGTGAGGCGGAAAGGGACGAGTTCAGGTTTCTCAAAAGTGAGACCTTTGTCGAAGAGGCAGTTGAAGTCTACGTGAAAGGTACCGCCGTCGCCTTGTTCGAGGAGCACGTTCTCACCGTGGCGGTCACCGAGGCCGAGAACGTGGCCGACGATGCTCATTACGGCGCAGGAGCGTGTATAGCGGAGGCGGGCTGCGAACCAGGCTTCCGGCTCGGGAAAGGTTTCGACGAACCATTCGTGGAGCACGGGTATGAAGCGGGAGAGAATGCGGTCAGTGAATATGGGGAGTTTGGAGGGGGATGACGAGGCTTCGTTAAGGAGCATGCGAATTTGGCTGTAGTCGATTGATATGGCGCGTTGGCGGTAGAAGCGGATGATGATGTCGCGCATTGGCTTGAGCCCTTCGACCCATTCGATTGCGCCACATTCTTCATTGAGAGGGGTGACGGCGTAGGTTTTGATGTAGAGACGGCGTTTGCTGGATTCTACGTCCTTTTGGAGGGCGCGGTTGATCATGGCATTGAATTCCATGAGACGCTGGTCCTTGCGCAGGTCGTCTTTTGGCTTACAGAGAAGGCCGTAGGAACGTCCATCTGAACCGCGTACATTCAGTTTCCGCGGCCGTTGTAGGGAGGACAAGACTAGCACGTCGTCATCGAACGACTGGATGGAAATCGCATCTGCTGGGAAGGGGTTGTGGCGGCGAATCGTTTGACTGTCATTGCCGGCTGGAAGATTGGGAAGTAAATTTGCTTCAATAGGGACAACTAACGGCGTAGGTGCGAGCTTGTGGTTGAATCCCAAGTCTTTTGATAAGCTCACACGCGCAACCCGCGACTCAATCGAGGCATTGCAAGCCGCTAGCAGCGCATCCGTAAGTCGCTGCCCTTGTATGATGAGGTACTTGAGGTCAAGTGAAGCTCCCTTGCGCTTAGATGCATCCTTCGCCTTGTCAGCTGATTCAAAATCATGTCCAGGTCAACAACTTACACGTAGTCTTTGCAGGACCGCAGCACCTCGGGCTCGGCGGTCATCTTGTGTCGAATGTAACACAGCCAACAATGCCCATAGCGCCTGTTGCGGATACGAAGATGCAACCCGAAGAATAATCGTCTGAAGTGCATCCCAAACATTCTTATTCGGATGGCTAATGCGTGTGATGATCTGAGGGAAAGCAGTATACCATGCAAAAGCAGGCATCCGCTCCTCAGCATAGCGCTTGAGGTACTTGTTAATATTATCAAGGTAGTTAAGCCGATGATCATGAAAGTCCTTGTTAGCTTTTGGGTGATAGTGCATGACTTCCATACCCATATCTAGCCACAGCGTAAGTATCTTTGGCAAAGTTTGGTAGTAGTACTTTGTTCCGTAGACGGTAGAGCGGACAAAGTTTTCAATGACGAGCTTGATCAAACTTCCTGCCAGGTACTCTGCGCTCTGCTTTGCTAGCGGTTGCTGCTTCTCCGACTCTAGCAACTTGAGATACCATCTACCCAGGTAATAGTGACCTTTGTCCCATCTGGGATAGGTTTGTACACCAGTAACATACTCTTCCTTTAACGAGACTGACTGTGTCTGACCAGCACGATCAAGCCATTTCGCGAGCAACAGTTGAGCGTGACACTTGACCTTGTTCATTGGATTCTCTTCCCCTCTGCCGGTTGTGGTTACAGAGACATTGATGGGTATATTTTCATCAATTTGGAATGCGTTACTGTCGATTGCACCACGGAGGTTTTGAATGGCTTTGCGGTGGTGACCATCCTTCCATAGCAGCTTTGAGTACTCGATTTTGGATGCATTATCTCCCAGACGCTCGGCATGGAGTACAGAATTGAAGGCAGTCGTCATGAAATCGCCTTTGCGAGCAAGTCTTCCGGTTGTGAGCCACGCGGATGCGATATCAAGGTTAGTGAATTCGATGCTGTTTCAGTTAGCAATGATGACTTCCAGCACATGTTGCAATCTTACCGAGACAGTGTCATTGCAGCCCGACGCACTCCCAAAAGATATTGCTTGTCCGAGGTGTAGGCCCCGATGATGTCTAACCGCCGGTCCAAGTTCTCTAGTATGACTTCTCGATCCATTGTTTCCCCTGCACTCATCCCACTGACAGCTTCAATTTCATACAGTGCATGCAACTTGACCAAAACTTCATGTGAAGCCTGTACCGAAGTCGTCGTTGAAGGCGATAGACTCTTTGCTAGAAGCTCGCGTAGCTTTGTAATACCACCCTGGAACTCGGCACTGTTGTTACGACGAAGCGATAGCAGCACTAGACCTACACCGACGTTGAAGTCCATAAAAGCATTGGATTGTGCATTGTTGGAAGCTCCCAGAAGTCGCTCGAGTTGTTCCCACTTTCCCACTGACCAGGCAGCTTCTGCTGCAAACGGCAGGGTTTCGTTTGAAAGTGTGTTGGAGGCATGGAAGCCATCCACGTAGTTGAGAATTGAATCTGAATTTTGCGTTAGTTAATGCTTCCAAAGTTCTTGCATAATTCATACCGTATTGACCAGACTCTTTCAAGCAAGTCAAGAGGTTGATTTGAGTTTCAACATCGTTTGGCCTCTCGGTAAGAGCAAGCTCATACCAACTTTGGGCTGCTGTCCATCGCCCAGCTTTACGATCTTCAATAATCTGTTGCTCTGGGTTGAGCACCTTGAGATGTGCCGAAATTCCTTCAATGCAATCGGGCTCATCGATATGCGCGTAAATCATCTGTAGATGTTGCAGTAGGTCGTCCTTTTCTGCAAAAGGCTGGTTTGACTCTGCCTTCATGTCTCGTTGTTCCCGATAGTATTCCTCCCAATGGAAAAGAGCGCGTGCGTAAGAGCCACATTCGACTGCTCGTCGCGAGATAATCTCCGCTGGAATAAGCTGGAGTATACCTTCGACGCGACTGATCTGCTTGATGGCATTCATTTCCTCATCCTCTGATATGCCACGACCCGTTTTCCCCGCCATGATCCGTGCCTCTGATACAGACTTCTTCTTTTCTTGCAGCCACAATGACAGGTATTCGAGTGTTTGGAAAACATTCTAGAGGCAGTTAGTAGAAACTCGTGTAAAATATAGTCCAGATCTTACCTCGCTGCATTGTTTGATAATGGAAGCCTCATGTTGCTCTGCGGAACGTAGATCTGCTTGCAATACTTCCAAAAGCTCGCGTCCAACGTTCATCATATTCTCATCGTTATCGGACACAATGACGTTCAATGCGACGAACGGTAGGATGAAGGTGGCTATGGATAGGTCGTAGCCTTTGATGATTCTAGCAAGAACCGGAAAGATCATCTCAGCATTGACGCCCTGCCCTTTTCGCAACAAGTCGTATACAAAGGTTTGAAGCCAGGTTCCGTGGCTGAGTTTCAAGTTGAAGATTGGGTAGCTGGGACCCTCATATTGTAACGTGGGATTCTGATTGACAGAATATTTGGAGTCCAGGAAGGGAGTGAGCACGGTGCGGACTGCTTCTGGAATATCGTTCCAGCGCTGTGCTTCTGTGCTTGCTTGCGATGATCGGGGCTTTGTTCCACGAAGCGCACTGAACCCGCAATGTTTAAGCATCTCCTGCATGACATAGGCGATCCATCCTTGTGCTTTGGCATTTGTAGTTGAGAGGAAGACCTTTACGAGAACCTGTTCGAGAAGCAATGCCACAAAGTCAATGTCCTCGTCCCTCCGTGAAAAGTTCGATAGCATCAACACACGCTTCTTTTCGCGAACAGTTTCCACTCTGTATGGATCCAGGCCACCGATGATACCAAGGCATTGTGCACAGAGAATAGTAATGTCGGAGTGGTCTTCTGAGAAGCGAACGCTGGCATCGAGGAGTGATCGAGTCAATGCTGCCAATACAGGAAGCGGTTTTTGACCAACCACGGACTGGTGTAGCTCTTGCTGGTTGGCATCCAGGAATGGCACAAGTTCTCTTAGTGCTTGACGTACCACGACCGAGTTTTGGTCCTTACATCGTGTACTAAACGCATGGAAGACCTTGATTATCTCTACCATCTCTTTGAATTTCGCCAGTTCACCCTCAATCTTGGACAACATCGGTATGCCTGCTAGTGAGGGAAGGTATTCCACTCTTGCTCGGAGCTGTGCATTATATTTCTGGATAATGGAACCAATAGTCTTGTGGGCTTTCAGTTGGGTATCTTCCGAGAACAACGACCAGTGCTGTACGATGAGTGCAAAGGTTTGATCGACGACAAGCATGGTTTCGTCACCATCGAGTGCAGATAGAAAAGCGCACCAGACTGTGAATGTGTCGTCGCAGAGATCCTGATCCGCCATTGCTGACTGTAGGCAAGCGCGAATCTGCGGCAAAGCCCCGTTCACGCTATATTGCGCAAGGCTGATCAGATCACCAATAGCAGCTATGCATCTCTTCCGATCAGGTATCGTATGTGGCATGCCTTTCCCTTGTATACTTGGTGTCTCGATGACGTTTGAGAAATATGCAATAATTCCCAGGATATGTGTCTCACAAAAGGCATCCAGATTCTTCGTCTTTGATGTCGACTTGCGTTGGCCTGACTTTGTATCTGGGGCAAGCATTGCCAGCGTAGTGAACCCGCTGTAGAACGGTTTCTTCCTGATTCCCTCTTGATCGGCAGCCAGCATGAGAATCTCAATAGCAATGCCAGTTATGTCGAGTGCGACCCAAGACTCGAGCCTGTTGTTGTTGCCGTCTCGAATGGATGGTTCAATGGCCGCCAAGGTTTCCATTGCAGTGCTTTCCACATCAGGAACAGGTTGCGACAAGAGCAAAGCGAGGATCTTGGCAAGACTGGCCCTTGGGTGTGTCAAGACATCAATGACAGAAGCCTTTCGTGCCTGTGCAATCTTTTCAATAATGTCCCTTCTTTTGCCCAATACAAGATGAGGAAGTGTGTCCGCTTGAGTTTGAACCAGCAGCTGACGAACACTTTGCTCTGTTAGATCTGCCAACTGCTGTGCCTTTTGGGGTTTGTTGACAATATCTTTGATAACCGAGAAGCCAATGACCTTCCAGTATGGGCTCAAGAGCTGTGTTGTATCCATGGAGAATCCTTTGGCGACAGCCTCAAGTTCGCGATATGCCATGCCACAAACCAGCGCGTTGGAATGACCCAGGTATTCGATGAGGTGGTGCAGTATGATGGGAAGCTCTAGTTCACCACATGTTTGAGCGGTCCTGCCATATGCCATGATGAGTGTTTCATGGTCAGACAAGACATCTCGCTTCGCAAGGGCATCTAGAAACTCTATGGTGAACCTCCGGTTCTTTCCTCGCGTACTTCTTGGTATGTTCTCTCGCAAAAAGACCATTAAAGAATTTGTCGCAGCAAGTTTGAGTTCTCGTAGGGACCTGCTCAGACATGCGAGCAACCACTGTCCTAACTCGCACATCTCCAGATCCAAATAGTCGGGATCTGAGATGTGGCTATAGACACGGCCGATAGCAACCGCCATGAGTACCCGTGATTGTGAAGACGCTTGAAATGCTGCTTCTCGGGTAATTGTGAGCATGGCGGCAATGACTTCTTTCCAATTCTCTCCGTCGCCCTGTTCGTTCCAGTACTTTGCCGCATCTTGTTCCCGGTGCGTGCTTGTATCGCATAAGGTACAGTTGAGGGTGCTTAATGTCGTCGAACGGGCTTGCGAGGGCTCCAGACAGCGGGATCCGGCACATGCAATCTTGGAAAATGCCGACATGATATCCATTTGTAGAATCTCAAGTTGTCGCTCGTCTTTTGGCATCGAAGAGTATCTTGCTTGTATAATGTTGTGGAGATTGGACAAGTTGAGCACAGGTGAGTCTTGAGTACTACTATTCAACGATACAACGAGTTTCTCATAGGTAGAGCGATTGATATCTTCCGAGGCGTCTGGGATTGTCTTTCGTCGCTTGGTAGGCCGGTCTTCGGTGATTATGTTCAACGAGCAATACGTCTTTATCAGCGGTGTTGATTGTTCGGAAAGTCCAACGTCCGAAAAGCTTGCCGATTCATTTTCGCACAATTCTTTGCGCAAGTCTGCAACGTGAACAGGCCAGGCACCCGGCCCTGTCCAGAGACAGAGAGCCAACTATAGACATTAGCCTGGGTGTATACTATGTTGTTTGAAGCATACCTGTAAGTCTTTGTGGAAACTGGAGAAGTGATCCACATCTTGACATGTCCTAGCTACGGATTTTTCAACATTTTGTAAGATGAAGGTTACACTTGTATCTTGTCGGCGCCGTGACGTCGATGGGTTTGTGGGTGGCGAACTGACGATACTTTGTAGGCGTGTAAAGAGGGATGCGAGTCGAACTTGGTTACTTTCTGATGCTGGCGGTGTTGATAGTTTATCAAGAAGTTCGTCGAGACTGCTAGTTAATGCCTGTGCAGTCTTCAATGACGTAGAAGGTCGGTCTCCGGGTGGTATTGGAGGAAATAGCGCTGTTTCCAGTAGCTGTAGGTATAAGAGCATAATATCATCACAGAGTGGCCGCTTCTCCGAGGTTGTCGTCCAGCATCGGAAATGCTGCCATAATGCTTGGACGCTGTCTACGACCCAAGGTAAATGATGTGTCAGCATGATAGAACTTGACACCTTTTCTCTAGGCTGTATGATGTTGACGAATGCAAGAAGCAGGCTGAAGCCGACATGGATGGATCCATGTTGCGATGTGATACTCCGTTGTAGGTCATGGGGGAGTGCAACGAATTGTTGGCTTTCGGGCCAGAAGTCGCTAATACTGCTCGATGATGGCAAAGCTACATGAAATGATGGCGGGGGTGATGAAGCTAGGTCATTAAAAGCGTCTAGCTCTGCAAGTATACCTTGTAAAGATTAGCAGAAGCCGGATGAGATGCGGAGTATTCAATTACATTGCACACTAGACTTGTAGAGCTGCAGTACTGTCGCAGCCGGTCGCCATAGGGCGGATGTTCGGAATAGCACGCTTAGGCAAAGACCAAGGAGCTTTTGCACATGTTGGTGAACAGGTTGCAGTGTTGCATGCGTCAACAGGCCAAGTAGCTTGGGATATAGCCATAGGACAAGAGGAGGATGAGGAATACTCTCATCATCACTTTGCTTTGCGCTCAACAACAAATGCGGCTTCTGCTGTAAAATGAAGCTAAGTGCAGCAATGCTGTCTATACCCTGTTGCCTTTGCTGGTCCTGGGCGAACGGGTCATGTTTGAATAGTCCCTCAAGGCCCGCCTCGGCAATGACACATATAAGTGCAACAAGTTGTGCATCGGGCTCATCGGTGTTTGGATGCTGTAGGAACTCTTTTACCAGCTCCCCGAAACTAACTTTGGTTGCTTCGTCTTGCCGCGCGTGGACATTGGAAGCATTGTGGACAATTTGAGCCGCAATGGTCGACGGTGGAGGGACAGCATTATTTGTCACGGGTGGTGGAGCCATTCGCTGCGTCGAGCTCCCGCCTTTGCGGGCCATGTTTGACGTTACCGATGTGGCATTGCGATTGGAAAGGGAAGGATGAGGAATTGGCCGTAAGCCAGGCAGTAGGTGGTTCAGAGTGTGGCGAGTAAAGCGGCGTGTGTGATGCTGGTGTTGCTGTGACAGAATCGGATGCCTGTTGGGTGATGGTCTCTGTAATTGTTATCACGTCGCTTTTCGGTAGATGGCGAGGAGCGTCAGATGTGTAAAGTGCACTACGTAAAAGACGTGGGTGGATCAACAATAGAGCGCGTCAGACACTTTCTAGTGCTTCACGTAGTCACGGGACCCCACTAAGTCAAGCCCTGGCTCGGGAATGAGCGCTGTTGTTCCGCACCTGGAGATGCGGGCGCGACAACAACACAGCACAATCTTCAGAACCTGCGACTGCTACAAACAATCCAAGCGCGACGCATGCTTGAACCGCAATCATGCCCGGCCCCTTTTCGTCCAAGTCCTTTAGCGCCACACTACCCAACTCGCTCGCCGCACGATACCGCAAATCGCTCCAAAAGCATCCTTTCCTCCTCTTCGGCCTGCCGTTTCTCTCTACCATTGTCCTGGGCTCCTTTATGTTGACACCCGCCACGGCGCTGCGCTACGAGCGATACGACCGCAAGAACCAGCAGATAACACAGGAGCAGGCCATGGGCTTGAGAGGAGAGCGCAGAAAGGTCAACATGAAGGATGAGTATTATGTACGTGGTGTGGGTTTTCAAGACTATGGCATTTGGCTGACTCTATCACAGCGACTACAAGCAAAGGATCTCGAGGATTGGGAGCAACGGCGTGTTAAGCGTCTACCAGGCGAGCCAGATGGTACGCTTGTATGATTGTGTAATTCGGCGTATAAAGCATGTGGCATGGCGTTATTGGTTGGTCAGTCATGGGAGAGCTTTGGTTATGTAGGATAGCGAACTTGAATCATAAGACTAGAATAGTCTTTTCATACGGCGCGGTATATTCCAGCCTCTCCATCTACACCCACGCCTAATACTAAACTCGTAATCCACAAGTAGTAAAAAGGACATATCTAGGTAAAAAGATACATTAAAACGGGAACGCACCGCAACTACAATACCAGAATAGTCTTTTCATAAGGCGCGGTATATTCTAGCCTCTCTATCTACACCTACGCCTAATACTAAACTCGTAACCCACAAGTAACAAAAAAGACATATCTAGGTAAAAAGAAATATTGAAACGGGAACGCACAGCAACTAGAATACCAGAATAATCTTTCAACAAGGCGCGCCACATTCCAGCCTCTCCATCTACACCTACGCCTAATATTAAACCCGTAACCCCCAAGCAGCAAAAAAACGACATATCTATGCAAAAAGAAACATTAACAAAGGGAACGCACTGCAACCACAACACCATGTAGAACCCATCTTTACCCAAGCCGCCCTTGCACCTACCTCCCCAAACCCCGTACCTACCCACCTACCCCCAACCAGCAAAAAAGAACCATTCCCCCCACCCACCCCCAGCAAAAAAGATATATTGACAAGTGGGGGATTCGAACCCCCGCGGGCTACGCCCATGAGAATGCGTCGGGAAAACAACCCGAGAAGCTTGCGCTTGAGTCACACGCCATAACCACTCGGCCAACTTGTCGCTGCTTGATGGAGGTTTGTCGGTTGTGTTTGGTTAGATAGTCGGGTCTACAAAACTGGGTTTGCGGGTAAGGGAGATAGATGGGTGGTTGTGCTGGCTGGGGTTGTGGTGGGGGTGGAGTGGGAATTTTTTTTTCTTCACGTCTGTACCCCGCTATGCATGGGTGTGTGTGTGAAATGTAAGTACTTACGGCTTGGTACCGGGTAGGGCGGTGGAGAGGAAAAATTGGAAATTGCGGCACTATTTCAGATATGGCTTGGTTCGGTTTGTGTGCCGCTCTTCTTTTTTTTAGCCCTTCTTTCCTTCTCAGTATGGATGTTGGTGTGGAGCTGCACGTTACTGCTATTCTATTTTCAGGCCACTTCGCCAATAATCAATAATTGGAGAGGTGCGCTACTGGAAATGGTGGTTGGTTTAGGTGCTGTTGCTATCGTTACTTCTGTACGTTGGTTCAGATTCAGAGGGCGAAAGATTGACAGGATAATTGAAAGTCATCGTGTGGGTGTCGGAGGAGATGGATGGTAATTTGTTTCAAGCCCGAGTTTGTAGGACAGCAGAGTTGGGTGCTCTTTATTTAAAGGACTGGACTACACGCAGAGTAATTGTTGTTAACCCAGCGACGATGGAATTGAAGGGCAAACACTCCCCTCTCGCAACAAGTCTCTAATGCGTGTGAAGCACCATGTACGATTACAAACACATCTGCAGGCAACGTCAGTCAGTCTGCAAATTGTTTCGTAAAAAACGAATAGACCAACACGTTTAAAACAGGCACAGAATACCACTAATTTATACATTTATACATTCTTCTACTTCTTCTACTCTCAAGAAGAAGAAAAGTCACTATCTATACTTCATCGCCGTGGCGATATGCGCCAACGGTAGTAAGCCTTCACAAAGGCTCGAAATTCCTACATAACCCCCAGCCGACAACGACGATACAAAAAAGGGAATGGGTGACTGGCTAGCTACTCATAGCATGTGTAATATGATGACGATGATGACTAAAAGAGGAGAAAAAGGAAACAGGTATATGCTAGACGTGCGTTGACGGAGAGAGACTCGTGAGTCAGTGAAAAAAAAAGCGCCAAGAACACCAAACAGGTTTCTATGTACCCATGCCTGTAGAGGAAGATGGAAAAATGATGTTTAGTAAAAACCACGCTTCAACAAAGCAGGCCTGCTCGCTCGGCCTTGGCTTCCGGGAAAAGATGTGCAAAAAATGACGTTCTCTCAAAATATGTGGATATTGCTCATTTGAACATCCATTGGCAATGGCAGGCGTCTGGAGGGTCACTACGCCGTTGTATCCTGGGAGAAGTTTGGCGCTTGCTTCTGCTGCCCGACGGAGGGGCTTCAGTGGACTGAGCAGCAAAGTACTCTTGATAGCTCGGATCCGACTCTTGTAGCCATATCCTGATTGGACTGTCGTTCGGACTAGGTGCTGGCGTGATTTCTCCATTGTCGAGCAGGAGCATCTGTTGGCAATATGGTTGGGGCGAATTGGGGAGGCGACGCTCTTCGACCTTGACAATCCGAGGGTAGGGTGGCATGCGAGGGGGCGAGGAGGCTTCTGGAGATGATTCTCGTCCTGCAATTGGGATGGCAGGAATCAATGGGACAGATGAAGCCGTCGCGGCTACAGCTGCAGGTTGTGTGGAAGATGATTGTGAAGAACTGCTTGTCGACACCGTCGCCGCCGCGACCGTTACGGCAGATGTACCGCTCATGTCGGCCGTTGACGGCGTAGGGGTGGGCCACTGAGTTGGAAAGGATGTAAAAGAGGCTGCTGTCGAGTTGTCTTCGGAGTAAATGTAACCCTCAATGTAGGTACTGTTCCAGTAACAGAACCACGGGTAATCACCAGGTTTGACCTGGAAACGCTGTCGATATTTAACATCCGCCCGCTTCGTGAGTCCTGCTCCGAGGTTGAGTTCTTCAGGTGGTAGGATTACCAGTTTGTCGTACCGAGCAGAGAAGTGGTATGCTGGACCATAAGCTCTGTAGTCCAAATCTAGCACAAGCTCCATCGGCTTCATATCGAGAACAGGACTCTGCAGTCCATACAAAATAGATTTGTTTGGCACCGAGGGACCGCCACTCATTGAGGCGACCTGGATAGTCTCGTCGCTAATGACAGTGTCATTGATAGTTATTACGAGCGGGGCAAAAGTCATCTTGCATGACCAGGCAGAGTACTGGCTTGCTTGCGTCAAGCATCCCGGGTTGCTCTCTTGCGGTATGCCCAAAGGGAGTGCGTACGAACCCGTGGGCAAAGGCGTAAGTCCGGCCGGGGCTGAGATAGGAACAGCATCGAAAAGTGATCCGTTCTGGCCAATGACCTGGGGTTGTCTAGATGGGTCAGTGGATGTAATAAAATCGCGTCTTTGCCACTTACGCTTCGTCAGAGGGGCCCGCGGGCCGTTGCGGGCCAGGATCATTCTTCTTCTTGTTTGCGACAAAAGTACCGACGGCAGCTCCGAGAGCAATGGTAAAGACTAGTGTTATGAGGAGGATGATGAGGGCCAATCCCACAGGGACCTTGCCGAATAGCTTCCTCTTGCGCCAATCGACCTTTTCTTCGGCTGGCTCTGCCTTTTCCGAAAAGTGGTTCTCACTCGCCAGTAGTGAGGCCGAAGACGACTCGGAAGCCTCAGCTGGCACAGTACCACTCTGAGCAGAGGCAGAGTTGGCGGGCGCCAAATTGCCCGTCTGGGTTTCTGGTCTCTGTGGCGGTAACCGGGCGGGTGTGACGGATGGTAGTAGAGGAGCAACGGGTAGCGCGGACGCCGAGGAGGAGCTTTCACCTAGCGGGGAAGTTGGCGAAGCGGGAGTGTTGAAAGGATCTTCTGGGTCGACCTGGAGGGGTGCTGGGACAATGCGTGACGCGCTTGCCTCTGCAGCCAAAGACGCCTTGGTGGGGCCCTCCTCTGGGAAGCGCGAGTAGGGTGGAAGCTGTTCAGTGTGCCCGTCTGGTCCAATGATATCCTGCTCTTCTCCATCCGGCCCCAGCACTCTGCGGTAGCCGTTGTCTAGACCCGGAAATCCCACGGGAATAGACGACTGCACCTGGGGCACGGGTGGCTGGGCTGGCTGCTCTTCTGGTGGCTCTTCGTCCACAATGCCGCTTTGCGAGTACATGGCGTACGGATGTGTGGGGCGCTGCAGAGACATGGACCGGTGTGGCTGTCGCTCGGTTGAGCTGGTGGCGACGCTCAGCGGCCGTGCCATTGAAAGCTGCGGGTACATGCCATAGGGGTGGCTGGGTCCAGTTTCAAACGGGTTTTCCGAATTGCTCGTCGTCGCAAACGAAGAGGTGGAGCTCACAGAGTCGCGATGTCCCAGCGGCGAATGGTGGCTGGGGCCCCTGTTGAGCGGTTGCCGACTATCCTGCGGTATCGGGTCCCGCACCTTTGCGGTGCTATTTCGCGTCGCAGTCCTCCGGAGGTCCGTCTTGTCGTGTGGTTTTGACGTCGAGGTTTGGCGCTGCGGTATCGATATCCGGTCGTGGTTCTGGCGGTCGCTGTTCCACGCTTCGCTGGTGTTTGTCGGGCGGAAGCCATCTGAGACCGAGGGCATAAAGTCGTCCTCGTTGGGGTCGATTTCGTGGTCGTCGTCAAAGACATCGGGACTGGCGGGCTGTCGCGATGCCTCGTTGTCGCTGCTGCGTCTGTCCATGGCGCCTCACGGTCCCTGAGAGCCTCAAAGGCTCTGTTCCCCCCCTGTCAGATCTCCCCTGCAATCTCGATGGGCGTCTTGTCGAGCGATGAATCAATAGAGTGCGCGCGGCGTAGCGATCGATGGGATGTGGGTAGCGAGTGTGCGGCGGTTTGGCGAGTGTCGTGTCGTGATGTTGCGTGTGTGGAGCGAGGGCGCATCAGGTTTGGAGGCAGAGGTCTGAGACGGCACACTAGTGCCAATGTGGCGTTTCAGCACGAACACCCGTGAACCGGAACAGCTTGCAATCGAAACCACTGCCAGCTTGTCTTTGGCCGTCTTGCTTGGACGGCTCGCTCTACATTCCCTCGAAATGTTTCTGCGGGCAGCTTGTGTGGACAGTGTGTTGGTGTGTTGTGTGTTGGCGTGTAGGTGTGTCGCCCGTGTCGTCCTTGATAAAGGATTTCCCCCCTCTTGCCTTGACGTTAATATCGAGCTGCTCTAGCAAATGGCCTGCTCCCCTCTATGCTCAAACTACGTGCGAACCGCCACCAATCAAGACCATGTATCCCGCTTGCACATTGGTGTCTGTGCATGGCTCCGTCACAAGCTCGATAGTTGACCCAACGACTCCAGGGCTGACTGAAAGCGCTAGCTATGCTCGACACAGTGCTCCGACACCCGCATACTCTGCTGTGTGCTCTACTCACCTCTAGCCTTGCCACTCATGACACGATGGAAAGTGCGCATCGTGCACGGTCGATGTATGTCATGGCACACATGCGTCACGTTGTGGTTCCAGTCGCACCTCACGTGAGGGGTCGTAGACATGTACGGTAGATGAAGGCCGTCTTGTATCTGCACCGCCCGCCCCAACCCCTTGGACTGGAGACGGCCGCGGCGGCTATCAAACAAGCGCATTTGCCATCCAAGTGTTGGCCGTGGTTGGAAGACAAGTGCTCCTTGGAAAGCATACATGCTAGACGTCCTAGACGTATTAGCAGTAAAACAGTCGCGGCTTTGGGGCTGGTGACGCCTTCTGGAAGTATCTACTAACTACATGCTACCTGACCCAAGTACCCAGCCTCACCTTCGGAGCCGTGTAAGACGCGAACCCAGCAAGCATAGGTGACAAGTTCTCTGTTGCATGAATCGCCGACCTGTAAGGCGTTAAACCATGTACTATGTACATCAGTACAACCACACTGTAAGTAAGCATGCATCCAGTTCCCTGCTTGGGGATAGTCGTCGTGGTGAAGCATTCAACAACTGCGGGTGTAACCCCCGTGACATGACACTAGGATGGATTCCAAATCGAGCCGTGATACACACTGAAAGGACGTAAGATGGTAACCTCTCTGGAGGTGGGTGAGAGGGTGTTTGATGCGTAGGCGTTGCTAGGCCACGGCGGATAAGCTGATAGTTGCTGTTCCTGGCCAACCCCTAGTCAGTACAACAAATCCCTGCATGCCAAGCACGTCCACATTTGTCGAGTACCGATGTCGACACTGCGCCTCCATGATGCTGCCATGGCTACCAAGGCAGCCGTGGAGAACAAGGACGACTGCAAAGTGCCTTGCTTTTGCCAAGTTGATGTGCTGTGGAGACATGAACTGCATGTTTGCTTTTGCCTCCCCGCCATCCATGGCCTAACTACTCCGTACTCGCCCCGGTGTTCCGCCCTCGCAGCGGGACCCTGAAATTGTAGTAAAAAACTTACGACAACAATGCCAGCGCGTGGATCCTTAGCATTGTTGAGCGTAGAGTGCACAAATCCCGTTAATACCTCCTTATCAAGCCTTGCACCCACCTGAGGCTAGCATACCTGCAAAGCACTGCCGCTACTGGCTGCGTCTGACCTTGCCATTGTCGCGAAGGATCTACTCGACGAGTACTTAAACCGGCGGTGTGAAGTCTCCCCTCCCCGTCAACACAAACCTTTCTTCCTGCTCTCCCTACCACACGACAATCTACCGCAACCATGGCTACCCGTCCCTCCAACATCGGCATCAAGGCCATTGAGCTCTACTTCCCCAGCCAGGTATGTAGCCCACCCCGTTGCTGCCGCCGTAGTCGTCTTGCAGATCCCATGCGCCCCTCCCCCCTTTTGAACAACGCCTCCTAACAACACTTCCATAGTGCGTTGACCAGTCCGAACTTGAAAAGTTCGATGGCGTCTCCCAGGGCAAATACACCATCGGTCTCGGCCAGACCAAAATGTCCTTTTGCGACGACCGTGAGGGTGAGTCCGCCTTGCTGCTCTTGTGAGCTCATCGTCGCGAGGGGAAACTGACCCGGTCCCAATCCAGACATTTATTCCCTCGCCCTGACCACCGTCTCCTCGCTGTTTAAAAAATACAATGTCGACCCCAAGAGCATTGGTCGCCTCGAAGTCGGTACCGAGACGCTGCTTGACAAGTCCAAGTCGGTCAAGTCGGTCCTGATGCAACTTTTTGACGAGTCTGGCAACTACAACATTGAGGGTGTTGACACCGTAAACGCATGCTACGGTGGAACCAATGCTCTCTTCAACTCAGTCAACTGGATCGAATCCTCCGGCTGGGACGGCCGTGACGCCGTTGTCGTCGCTGGTGATATTGCGCTGTACAAGAAGGGCAACGCCCGCCCGACTGGCGGAGCTGGATGTGTAGCCATGCTCATCGGCCCCAACGCTCCCATCGTCATGGACGCTGGCCAGCGCGGTTCCTACATCAGGCACGCGTACGACTTTTACAAGCCCGACCTTACCAGCGAGTACCCCATTGTCGATGGCCACTTCTCCATCCGCTGCTACACCGAGGCTGTTGATGCTTGCTACAAGGCCTACAACGAGCGCGAGAAGACGCTCAAGGCGCAACAAAACGGACACGCCGTCCACCAGGATGTTGAGACTCCCCTCGACCGCTTTGACTACATGGCTTTCCACGCGCCCACCTGCAAGCTCGTCGCCAAGTCATATGCGCGCCTGCTCTACAACGACTACCTTGCCAACCCTACCAACCCCATTTTTGCTGACGTTCCCGCCGAGCTCCGCGACCTCGACTACGCCACCTCCGTCACCGACAAGACAGTCGAGAAGGTCTTTATGGGTCTCGCCAAGAAGCGCTTTGCGTCCCGTGTCCAGGCTAGTATCCAGGTCCCCACCCAGTGCGGTAACATGTACTGCGGTAGCGTCTACGGTAGCTTGTGCAGTTTGATTGCCAACATCAGCAGCCAGGATCTGCAGGGCAAGCGCATCGGCATGTTCAGCTACGGAAGTGGGTTGGCCTCGTCGCTGTTCTCCTTCACCGTCAAGGGCGACACGGAGAACATTGCCAAGCAGCTCGATATCCAGAACCGTCTCGAGCAAAGGCGTGTAGTTGCACCAGAAGTTTACGACGAGGTGAGTATTCTATCCCCCTTTTCATCGAACGTAACTAACAAATGTAGATGTGCAACCTCCGTGAGCAAGCTCACTTGCAAAAGGACTACACCCCCAAGGGAAGCGCCGAGACCATCCTCCCGGGCACCTACTACCTCACCGGCGTTGACAGCATGTTCCGCCGTTCTTACGAGATCAAGCAGTAGAGTGCTTGCCTCTGTATACAGCACCACCACTTTGCTTCTTCCTTTGCATGCATTCTGAGCATTTGCAGGAGTCATCTTCATGATTCAGATCAAACTCAAAAAGGAGCTGCATTATCCTCTTCTCGGCGTATGGGCTGGTTTGCCCTCTTAGTGGACGGCGAGTCGTGACATGGTATCACGAACATTACGATGGATTGGTTGAATGGGAATGGTTTGACATGTATATTGTCGAGATATGAATGAGCTCGACCCTTTTAATATGCTTCCAACACTGGAACAACATCACTTTCGATAGACTAATGCTATGTTTGTAAATTAATCACCGTGTTACTGAGACGTGACGCTTTCTTGTGTCGAGTTGTAGCTGGTGTTGTTGCATCGCGCAAAGCAAATCGAACCTCGGCACAATCTTCAAACCTCCGCATGCCATTACCGCCCCACCCACAACCTGGAGGTTTACCGCAGCATCCGTGCTTCAATCTCTTATTTGAGAACAGCATTTCTTCTTCGATTTCGTACATTCATCACATACAGTCACACAATCAACATGGGCAAAGATCTAGGTCCCGGTGTCGGTTTCGAGTACCCTCCGTTTGAGGTGAAATGGCTGAAGCGCGATCTTTTGCTTTTTGCAAACACCATTGGAGCTACGTATCCCGACGAGCTGCACTTTCTCTATGTAAGTAACATCGCAAGAAGCTACGTAGAGCATGCGACGTCTCGGGAAGAAACCAATCAGCTCTAACAACATGTAGGAATTGCACACCGAATTCGCTGCCTTCCCAACCTACCCCGTCATTCTGCCATTCAAGCACACCGACCAGGAAGTCATCGACTTCTATGCGCGAAGCAACTCGACGCCCATTGAAGGCGTTCCCAAATTCGACACCAAGCACGTCCTCGACGGCGAGCGCAAGCTGCAATTCTTCAAGCCGCTGCCCGTGTCGAGCGAGGGCCGCAAGTTCGAGATACGGAGCAAGGTGCTCGGTGTCTATGACAAGGGCAAGCCAGGAACCGTTCTTGAGACGGAGCAATGTCTAGTCGATGCAGAGTCCGGCGAGACGTATACCCGGGCTGTCGGTAGTGGATTCTACGTTGGTCAGGGAGGATGGGGAGGTCCCAAGGGTATGCAACTATTCCTTTTTGATCAAGTAACGGACCACTAACATGTCTTGCAGGCCCCAAGGTTCCCAACTTCCCTCCTCCTTCGCGCGCCCCTGATCATACACATGTCCATCAGACTACCATGGAGACAGCGCATCTCTACCGTCTCAACGGTGACTACAACCCGCTCCACGCCGACCCAGAGCCCGGCAAGAAGATGGGCTTCGGCGGTCCCATTATCCACGGCTTGTTCTCGTGGAACATGTCTGCGCACGCCCTGTTGAAGACATTCGGTGGTAGCAAGCCTGAGAACCTCAAGGAGTTCCAGGCGAGATTTGCGGCACCGGTCAAGCCTGGTGACAAGCTGATTACAGACATGTGGAGAATGAGCGACAAGGATGCGAGTGGGTTTGAGGAGATTCGGTTTATTGTACGTGTTGATGGCGGAAAGACTGTGCTTACGAACGGGAGGGCGTTGATCAAGTGCGTGGGTGATGGCAAGGCGAAGTTGTAGATGTTGGTGGATAAGTGTACAAGACCATGTTCTTGATATAGACTCAAGCCCATCGGGTGAATACATTGTGGTATGTTGACTATTACACACGTTCAGACCAGATAGGCTAGATCCTCCGCAACTCCATTCCTCCCCCGCCTTTACGATCAATCCATCTGATAAGATGAGCGCGCATATAGCGTCACGTGATAGCTGCAGGGGGAGGTCGGTCCTCAGCTTGTTGCGAAGCCAAACCCAAGCCAGCCCTAGCGACCGAAACATGAAGCATACCACGCAACGAAAAAAACGCCAAACGTACATCCAACGGCTGCCAGCGCGGACTCCTGAAACACGGTTGAGAGGAGAAGCCGGTGGGTCGGCTGTTGGACTAGTCCATACCATGGCTTGGGGTTGATTTCCAAGGTTCTTTTGGGCCCCAAACCTTTTGGTTTCTCATGTAGTTGACTTCTTTCCCTTGTCTGGCCAAGTCGAGTCACCTTTTTTTCTTTTCTTTCCTGGTTCCATGCGACGGGATATCGGCGGCGTCGGTATTGTGTAGGGTGAATATCATCGAGGGAAAAAGGGCTACTTACCAGCTCGACAGCGTTGTAGACGTCGACGTCGCCCATCACCAGCTCCAGCAATGCTCCTCTCCCTCCCCTCCACCCTCCTCACACCCTTCTTCCTCTTCCTCCTCCTCCTCCCCCTCGCCACACCCTACAAACCCCTCTCCGACACCTTCCTCCGCGCCATCCCCTCCCCCGGCACCACCCTCGACGCCCAAAACAGCACGCTCCTCACCCCGCTCCTCATCCCCCGTGTCCCAGGCACGCCCGGCCAAACCCTCGCCCAGCACCACCTCGCCTCCTTCTTCCGCACCCACCTCCCCACATGGTCCCTCACATGGCAAAACAGCACGTCGACGACCCCGCTCTCGCGCGGCGCAAAAGTCCCCTTTGCAAACCTCATCGCCCGCCGCGAACCGCCGTGGGTAGCCACGGGCCAGGCAAACTACCTCACCCTCGTCGCGCACTACGATAGCAAGTTTTTCGCAGACGCCGTGTTTGTAGGCGCCACGGATAGCGCTGCCCCGTGTGCCATGCTCATGCATGTCGCGCGCGTGCTGGAGCCGCATGTACGCCGCATGTACGATGAGATGGCTGCGCTGGGCGAGGGCGGGTCCGTGGACATGGATATGGGGGTTCAGATATTGTTTTTGGATGGCGAGGAGGCGTTTGAAGCGTGGACGGATGAGGATAGCTTGTATGGGTCTAGGTATGTCATGTTCACCTTTTTATATTTCCCCCTTGTTCTCCGTGATCAAATCCCCACTTCCCCACTACAGTCGTTTCTTTGCGTCGAGGAGAGGCGGGAGAGGCGCAGCAAAAGGGGAAGAAAAAAGTCACAACCAACCAACCAACCAAGAAGAATACAAGGCTAATTTCTGTGAAAAATAAATACAGAGCCCTAGCAGCATCATGGTCCTCGCACCCAAACCCCCCTTCCCCAGCCTCAAAATTCTACCACAACCGCACCCCCCTCTCCCAAATCTCCCTCTTCCTCCTCCTCGACCTCCTCGGCTCTTCAAACCCAACTGTCCCATCGTACTACCCCACAACCCACTGGGCCTACCTGCGCCTCTCCGCCCTCGAAGCCCGCCTGCGCTCCCTCTCGCTGCTCGAATCCAACCCGCCCACGCCCTTTTTACCAGATGTCAATATGACCATGGGAGGCGGCGGCATCAGCGATGATCATTTGCCGTTTTTGCACGGCGGCGTCGAGGTGTTGCATGTCATTCCGAGTCCGTTTCCGGGGGTGTGGCATACGGTCGAGGATGATGGCGGGCATTTGGATGGCGCGACGGTGAGGGATTGGACGAGGATTGTGGCGGCGTTTGCGTTGGAGTGGTTGGATATGATGGAGGTGTGGGATGAGCCCGAGTAGAAGAATGAGCGGGGTGGGGAGCGGTGGTTTCAAGTAAGAAAGGAGAAAAAAAAGAAAAAAAAACAGATTATGGTGAGAATGAGTGATTATAATCTTGACGTAGAGCTTATGAGATCTGGACATGAATGTAGAGGAGCTATCTGGAATAATCCATTGACTTCACATGCATGAAACAAGACCAAGATTAATCTGCCAATCATTTTCACTTAAAAACCATACCCAACATGAAAAAGTCGCATACTATTGGTCATACGTCTTGTATTCCAGGCAGCACATTATGTACAAAAAACCCGGACCTGAAACCCATACCACCCTGATTCATATCCCTCTTCCATGACGATGCGTATGATGGGAGTTTAATGCCTGACGCGCAAAACGTTACACGTACACGCAGTTAAGCAAACATGATAATGATGATGAACAACTCGACGTGACACAAAGTTACCGATAATAAACGCCCACATTTACAAAAAAAATAAAAGACGCAATGCACCAGCGCAATGCATACCCATACCCCGGCAAAGCAAATGTTGTGCGTGTACTGTAGTGTAGGGCTTCTCAGTACCTAAAAACTCAATCTGTGGAATCTTGAAATCGTAATGGATGACGACTATACGGTGGACCTGTTGAGTCCTCCCCGTCATCCGACAGACCGAAAACTACAGCTGTAGTCTCCGGCCATTTGTGACATTGCTGGAAGCAGCCGTCGATAAAGGTGTATTAGTAAGGAGCTTGAACGCAGTCCAAGTTCTGGGCGAGGGGTAAGCTCTGGGTATCCAAGAAAAGACTCGTGAATGCTACCGCCATATGCTGATAAAGATGGACAAAGCAGAAACTTTTATCAGGGTCGTCACTTGGAGAGCTCTTGTGGGACCCCGGAGGTAGAAGGGCGGGTTGCGCCTATGATGATTACTTCATCATGGATCGAATTGGCCGTGGTTGAACACATCGTGTTCGTTGCTGGGAACAACGCCGGACATTCTATCTCCGCGTCCAGCAGGTCGGTCCCAGTTGACATCGTCCGTGTCGTCTTCGTCCATGCGCTCCAGAGCATCGCCTCTTTGTCGGTCGTTGCCAAATTGCTGCTCCATGGTGCTCTGGTCGGTAAAGGTGAAGCCGGCAAAGTTTGCTTGCATGGTTGGCGATAGGGGCGTGGACGCGGGATTGACACCTGATGCCAGAGCGGCAGCCCGCGCGTTCAAAGAACCGGCTCCGTTGAGAGCGTTGGTGAACTCGGGATCAAAGTTGGACACATCGAGCTCTCCCTTGAGTTTGGGCTTGAACGGTGGTACGACATTCTTCTTGCCAAGAGCCTCCCAGTCGATATCTGCAAAGAAGGGGTGGGCCTTGAGCTCCTCGGCATCGCGTGTTGCACCAAGCCTGTGCTTGGGGTTCCTGTTGAGAAGTCCCTTGACGAAATTCCTACCTTCGGTGCTGAGGGCGTCCCGGGGAAACCTGACCTTGCCAAACGCAATGTTCTTGTACATTTGTTGAGTGTCTTCGGCATAGAATGGACTCCAGCCGCAGCACATCTCAAAGACCAGTACACCGAGAGACCAGAAATCAACCATCTTGGTGTAGCCGTGCTCGTCCAGAAGCACCTCTGGGGCGAGGTACTCGGTTGTGCCACAGAAGGTGTTGGTGGTTGCGTTCTCGGTAAGGTTGGCCTTGGACAATCCGAAATCGCACAGGGCGATGTGGCCGTTGGCATCCAGAAGAATGTTCTCGGGCTTCAAATCTCGGTACACAATGTTGTGTTCGTGGAGATGTTGAAGCGCGAGAATGAGCTCAGCAATGTAAAACTTGGCACGAGCTTCCTGGAAACGACCTTCTCTTTGAAGATGCCAGAAGAGCTCACCTCCTGACATGTAATCTGTAACAAAGTAGAGGTCTGAGGGCGTCTGGAAGGAGAACTTCAGGCCAACAATGAATGCCGAGTCAGCCATGGCAGTCCGGACGAGAATGTTACGTTCTCCAAGTGTGTGCGCCACCTCCTTCTTCTGTACAATAACCTTCTTCGACAGCACCTTCATGGCATAGATTCGACGAGTATCCCGCTTACGTACTTGGAAGACTTGTCCAAATGTACCCTTTCCGATAAGCTTGAGAATCTCAAAGTCTTCGGGTCCGTAGTGCTTCTTCTCGACTTTTTGGAAGCTGAGCTTGAGGTGGATCTCGCCGGTGACGATACCTCCCTCGCCCTCCCGTGGCTCCAGAGGGAACCAGCCATCATACGGCTCGCTGTATTCGACGAGATTGGGGCAGAAGCGGACGTGGCCGAGGAAGGCCTCGCCGTTTGAGCGGTCGTAGACGGATACGTCGACTTCAGCATGATCACCAACAACATCACTATAGCCAGTTAGTCTGATGCGAAGAAGAAGAAGGAAAAGAAAAGCAAGAGTGACTTACAATATAGCCTCGTGCTCCCACTTGGGGCAGGTGACTTCCTCCAAAGAACCGTTTTCCCTAGGATCCGAGCTGTGGCCGCTGTTGCTACTCTGCCGACTCTTCATTGGAATAGCCATGGGGGTTCCCATTTGGCTTTCCGCGCGCTTCATCTGCATGCCAGGACGGCCCTTCTTTGACTCGTCGTGCCTAGGACCGTCCGAGATGTACTCGGCCCACTGGAACTGGCAGACAACATATGGATCTGTGCTGGGACGGAGACCCCTTCCTTCGGATATTGTGACTTGAAGTTTGCCTTTTGGGGCTACAACTGGAGCCGTCTTGCTCTCCTTGGACTGGTCCGAGGCATTCGAAGTGCGCGATAGATTCGAGGGCAAGGGCTTGGATTCTTGCGAGCGTGTTCGGGGTGTCTGAGGCGGAGTTGCCTGTTGCAGGGCGGCGAAATCGCCTTGAGTCAGCTTCTCCGTGTCACCAGTCAACTGCGAGGCTGAGGGAGTTCGGGAGGAGGCACTAGGAGTGGGGCTGGGCAGCATCTTGGGGTGGGACTGTGGCTCTTGGTCTTTTTCTCGGACTTCGGACGATGCAGGCTCAGGGTTGCTCTGTGCAGAGGAAGTGACGGGTGCGGGGGGGTTGGCCGTAGATGAAGATTTCCTCGAGGGCATAAGAGAGTCACGAACCTGGCCAAAGTAACTGTGCAGAATACCCGGCAGTCGCTTATCCGTCGGGTCGGGCTTGGGTGTCGTGGCACCCGGTGGCGTGGAACTGGTGGAGCCGATCTGGTCGTGTCCGTCATCGTTGCTGTCATTTGTGGCTCTGTGCGGCGTCAGTAGGGTAGAGGAGGGCATCGTGGCAGCCTTCGCAGCGACAAGACATCAACTGGCGGTGAGAGAGTGCTGCCGTCAGCAGTCGGTGGTGGTGGTGGTGATGGTGGTGAGGTGAGGTGAGGTGAGGGCTGGGGGGGAGGGAAGAAGCAGAAGAAATAGTGTGTGTGTGTGTGTGTGCAACGGCTGGTTGACACATGGGCATGGTGCAGCACATCGGCCAGGCTGCATACGACCACATCACGTCAAAAAGGACGGCTAGCGGGTGGTGCAGGATGGGAGAGTCAAACAGGCGTCATATTCGACTTACCGTGTCATTGCTTGCCGCAGCAGGTCGGCAGCGCCAGAAGAGGTGCCGGTTGTGTGCGAAGCCATGATGGGCGGTTGGCGGGGTGAGGGCGCAGTGCCGACGTTGAGCGTGGAGAGAGTGGGAACAAGACTACTCGACTTGTTGCGTAGGTGATGGCGGGGTTGAAGCGTCTTGGTCGAGCTGTCCGAGTTGCGCGAGACTAATCCGGGACGTTGATGCTGAAGGGCATGGACCGCTGGGGTTTTGGAAGCAATTTTGGGCTGATGGCTTGGGCTGTTGGACAGGGAGTCGCTTTCAGGAAGCGATGTCGACAGTGACAGCGAACTGGTTGGAGCCCGGTGCGCAGATGGGCGTGAAGTCATAATAATCAGCGGAAGCTGGGCTGCTGCTCCGAGCGGCCTCGGCCCTAAACAAGCGCGTTGCAACGAATGCGAAAACTCTGCCGTTAGGACTTTAACGGGGCCAGGGCAGGCAATCCGACTTCTTCCACAGGCTCGAGCCACGCGGCGGTGTAGAGCGGTAATTGGGCGGCGGGCGGCGGGCAGAGTGGGCGGTACAGTACAGCTGGCAGACGCAGACGCAGACGCAGAGGTAAGACTGGGATGGATTAAGGATTGCTGGTTGATAATTGATAGCAGCGGCGGCGTCACAGTTGGGACAAGATAGGCAGCCGCCGTGTAGCTCACACGGTTACTTGTAGGCACTCGGGGGCAACCCTTTTCCTACCGGCACGCTGGTGGCAGACAGGGAGCATCCCATCCATGGATGATGGATTACTAGTACATGGACGACGACGGGCACTGCACGCCGCCCTTGGTTGAAAGCCAGTCCGGCCTCTGCTCCTTTTCACCGCCACTGTCTGTCACACTCTCCGTCATCTGGCTCGGCGAACAGCATGGTGCAAGTCAGCGTCCACCAGGTGCAGCGCGCGCTGACGTCGGCCTCCACAGTTGCTGCTGCTGCAACCGGCCGGGAGCTGATAGAGTGCCTGAGTGCGAGGCCAATCGCGCAAGCCATACGTCCTTGTCGGGTGGAGCACGAATACCCTCACATCTCTGCTCAAGCCATGGCCTGCATCAAGCTCCGGGTCTGTTGTTTGAAGAAAAGGCGCAGCGCTCCACACGGCCATGCACATCCAGGGAGAAAGCCCATGTGCTGCCGCCGCCGCCGCCGCCCGATCCTACCCTACCGCTGCCCATGGCATTGATGCTAGCCCTGCGACGTGAAGCTGCTAAGATAGTGCCATAGTGGCCGGGAACTGCTATCTGTTAGCAGGGAGTGACGTGTGCACGTGATCAGCGCAACCACAGCTGCTTGTGAGATGCAGCCTGCAGTCTGCAGCCATCGACCATGACTCCCCCGCCGTGCGCTTGCGTTTGCGTATTACCGTCGTCGTCGTCGCTGTCGTTACACAACCGTGGGCCAGTCTGTTGGCAAACCAACCATGGGTGATGAACTGCCCAGGCTGACCGACGCCGTCGGCCAAACAGCCGGGCCGTGCGTGGATGCATGCTTGTATTTCTGAACTTGGAGCTACGCCAACACTGCACCGCGCATTCCACCACCACCACCACCATGTCCGACCGCGAGTTTGGCGGCAACGATGACTTGTCGCTACCCAAGGGTGCGCTTTCTCCCCGCTGCGCCCCCTACAGAACCCGCACAAACACTAACGCGCCCCAGCGACTGTACAAAAGATCGTCCAAGACATTCTGGCCAGCGAGCCTGGCATGACATTTGCAAAAGACTCGCGCGACCTCCTAATCGAATGCTGCGTCGAGTTTATTACACTCATCTCCTCGGAAGCAAACGAGATTGCGGAAAAGGACGCGAAGAAGACGATTGCATGCGAGCACGTCAAGGCTGCACTCGAGGAGCTCGACTTTGGCGACTACGTCCCCGCCATCCTCGAGGTCGCCCAGGACTACAAGAAGCAACAGCAGGCACGTCCGCGACCACACAAGTATCCGCCACCACCAGCTAACCCCAGCCAGAACCGCGAGAAGAAACAGACCAAGATCGAGCAGAGCGGCATGACCGAGGAGCAACTCATTGCAGCCCAGGAGGAGCTTTTCAAGACGGCCACCAACAAATTCAACGCGCCACCAGCGTGACAATCTCCATAGACGACATGTACGAATAACGGGTTCAGTTGCGCGGCGTTCAGCGGGCATCCGGCATCGCGGAATGAGGTCAGGCGTTTGGGTTAGACATGGGTTCGGGACGGCGTGCATGTTGCCCTGTTTCAAGCATAGGGCCAGGCGTTAATCAAGGGAACCTTGGGGGCGCACGATGCTGTAGCGCGGGATGGGCACCATTTGCGATTTCACTTGCACTCAATTCTCTACCTAACACATGTTCCTTGACTTGATGCGTGAAGTGTGTATTGCGCCCGAGCACCGCATCGTGTTTCACTACCCAATGACGTCGGGGCGCGTGGGCCACCCAAGAACCCCGCGGACCCTGGAAAGTAGCCGCATCCCACACGTGCACCGCCAGCTGCCTATCTCCCCAACACTAACTACTACACCATCCCACACCTCGACGCTCCACTATAATCCTCAACTTCACATCATGTCGGGTCTAGAGAATGCGCTCTTCAACCTCAAGGTCAGTCCAACACGCCGCCGCTCATCATCACCACACTCACACGCAGTAGTTCACCGCCAAGTCGCTGAACAGACAAGCGCTCAAGGCTGGCAAGGAGGAACAAGCCGAGAAGACGAAGCTGGAAAAGGTGCGCACAAACCACCCCTTACCTCCAGCAACGCGATACTGACGCTCGCACAACACAGGCTATGAAGCAAGGCCACAACGACATCGCCCGCATCTACGCCGGAAACGCCATCCGCAAGCAAAACGAAAAGCTAAACCTCCTTCAACTCGCCTCGCGCGTCGACGCCGTTGCCGGCCGCGTACAAACCGCCGTCACGATGCGCCAAATCACCGGCAACATGATGAAAGTAAACCGGAGTCTAGACGTTGCCATGAAGTCTATGAGTCCTGAGCGGGTAAGGCCACCACCACCACCACCACTTAACCTTTACACAAGCTTTACCCACACTCTGCATTACAACCCACACTAACACACATCTCACAGATCGCATCCGTAATGGTAGATTTCGAGAAACAATTCGAAAACGTAGACTCAGCGACGGAATTATACCAAGACATTACTTCGTCCGCCACCGCTGTCGGTACCCCACAGGAAGACGTCGATCGCTTGATGGCGCAGGCGGCGGATAAGGCGGGCGTGGATTTGCAGCAGGATCTTCAGGCTGCTACGCCGGCAAAGACTAAAGTTGGGCCCACGGAGCAGGAGGAGGAGGCTTTTACCGAGAGATTGCGGGCGCTGAGGAATTGAGCTGAGAATTGAACCGGATGGGTGATTTGAAGAGGGGGGTTGGGTGTTTTGGTGTTTTAGGCGTTTTTCTTGGTTCAATTGAACAGATTTATGCTTGGGGGAAGGAGTGAAACCGAAGACGCTTGGTATCTGCTCTGTTGATCGAAGCAATTGATGGCTCTCTACCATATTATGATCCCTCGTTTTTGTTTTCTTTTCCTCAAGGTGCGATTGGACTTACTGTCCTCTTTAACCTGGGGGTGTTCTAAAAAAAAGATGTATAGCAACATCATGATGCTCAGTACATCAGCCACTATTTCAAATCAGACTTTACCAGTTTCTCAAACTTTAATATCAGTCACAGTGGTTGGTAACCTAGGATATGGCTGGTTCGATGAAAACAACAAGTTTCCGTATTCAAAGGCTGTGCTGAGCCACTCACCCCCAAGGATACAATCGCACACCGCTAGGATAGGTAGAAACTGCACTGGTACAATAGGGAACATGTCAAGTTAAGAAAGGTATCTGTACAACTTTGGCCGCCACTCATACTTTATCCACCCGTCCTCTCTTTCTACACTTACCAAATGACCCAGCTAGACACTGCCAAAAGCCAAGACCCACCCCCCTCCTCTTCGAACAACACATCGTCTGCACAACAAACTTATCCAAGAAAATCCCTCTCTAAATTCTCACAACTACACCTTTCAAACAGGGAACGTAAGTTAGTGGTAAACACTCGTTCGCATTGGCATCGAAAAACACCTGGGTAAGGACAGATTATGCAAATGTATTTTTTATCACGGCTAGGGGAATATGGGGATAAAAGCCGTGTTTTATCTATTGGTGCACGGTCATGGGAAGGGGTACTGCGGGTCTGTGTTTTATCTATTGGTGCACGGTCATGGAAAGGGTACTGCGGGTCTGTGTTGGATTGGCTAGTTTGTGGTTTTGGAGGGATGGTCGTAGGTGAGTGGGCGGGGCTGTGAATACGTGATTTACTTTTGGGTGTGTGTGTGTGGGATATGGCTGTATCTTGTGGTGGTTTTGGGGTGGGAGGGATACTAGGGGTATGATGGGGAATCTAGGATGAGAAAGCTACGACGAGAAACCTACGACGAGAAACCTACGATGAGAAAGCTACAACGAGAAATTGCGTTCCCAGTGTATACAAGGTCGGATGCCCAATGAAATACACAGGTTTCTGTCGAATCTATACATCATGTACGAAAGCGGGTTAGCGCAGGAGTGAGTGAGTACCTTGGTAACCCAATTCTACAACGTCTGGTCTTGGATTGATGGAGCATGTGTTCATATGGGGCGTCCTGCGCTACTTTGAGAGTGCCATTTTAGTAGTTTTTTCAAGTAACGTATTGGTGGTATGAATCGACTCTCATATCGTGTCTCTGTACACAGAGGTCATGCTTTATTTGTCGACAAAGATTGAGATGAATCTTAACATAGTTTAATTGGCTTGCATCACTGGGTTATGTTTCCATTAAAAGGTAATTTGGCTATTTTTTCTGTCATTGTCAATGATATTCTGATACTGACGTTATGCAGTTGGAAACACTATGAAGCCCTGGAGCAAATCAAACTGGAAATCGCTCACGTAGTCTGACTAGCCACTGACCTAGAGAAGTGGCGCCATCTTTCCTTTTCAAAAGCAGCTATGCATGACTTGGAAAAATTCAAGCCTGGACTGTATCGACTGGACCGAGCAACTCTCATCCAAGAAGTATCGGTCGTATCTTGAAGCAACCAGTTCAATAGTACTTCCAAACATTCACCAAGAGATGGAAGGTTGGTTGGGAGTCCGATCATCAACAAAGGATCCAAGATGACTAGGAGCTCCCCGAAACTGCGGGAAACATGACAGATTCTGTCATCGTTGCCGGTCGTATCTGGGTCGTGGGGCCACGGCTACAGTGGAGACGGGTGGGTGCGCGGGTGGGTAGAACGAAGCATCAACACAGTGTTGTTAGAGGAAGGTGCAACTGACAAGAGACAGCCACATATGAACCCGCGTATCCAATGCTCCCCTCTACGGCACTGCGGCCGTTACCATCTCGTAAGCCAAAGGTGTTGCAGTGGTTGACAGCCGAGGCGATGCTGCCAAGCCTATAGCCGGCCTTGACGCCGCAATTAAGCACAGATCCCCACCCTTTCTAGCCGTTGCTCAATTCTACAGCCGAGCCTCTTCTGTAACTTGTCCTTGTGCGTCTTGCGCTTGGAGACAGACCCGTTGCTATCAGGCATGCTGTCACACTGCTCGCCCGATTCATCTCGAGCTCCAGCCTCTCCACAGGTATTGCACAGGTACCATGTCGCCAGCTGTATTCTCAACCAGATTCTTCCCTTGCATACACAACAACAGTCAAGCGGTCCTTGGCGTCAAGCATACCAAGGTCTCTTATCACGTCTTGGCATGGCTCGTGTGCTTCTCCGCTCTGCGCAACGCCGTCATTGGCGAACACTGCGTTGGCCTTGTACACAATTTCCACCACTTGTCTGGATGTAGCAGGTCGCAATGGACTCAGCCTGCAAACTTCCAATGTAAGCTGCAGGGTATGCTTACGCAGACGTCAGTAGGAGCGACATTCCCGGTCCCTGGGCCCGGCTGTGGTGTAACTTGTGGGCACAATAGCATCTAGATGGGTTAAGAGGCAGTATAAATTGCGCAACATGGCCGGCAATCCGAGAGGAATCGCTTCCTCCACAGCTCATTCAAGGCAAACTCACAATGGCTGGTTTCAAGTCAAAGTCAATTGCAGCTCTTGCAGCATGTGTCGCAGCAGTCGATGCGGCGGCTCTTCAGCCTCGCCAGTACAAGACGCTCGTCAACTCGGTATGCTGATCTACTTGTTATCCTACCTTCTCGTCTGACATACACTAGCAATCTCTCCGCGACGCTCTCCACATTGACAACCTGTTCGCCAAGGCTGAGATTCTCCAAGAGATCGCATACAGCACGCCAGGCAAGAACCGTGTCATCGGAAGTCAGGGCCATGAAGACACTGTAGAGTACATCAAAGGGCAACTCGAGGCCTTCCCTGATTACTACGATGTCTACACCCAGGATGTACCGCTTAATATTGGTACCAACGCTACACTCATGGCAAACAACAAGACCATTGAAGCTTTTGCCGTTACCCTGGCTCCTGGCGGTAATGTAACTGGCCCGCTGGTCGCTATTCCCAACCTCGGTTGTGAGGAGGTATGTTTATTTTTCCACACTTCTTGGAGAATACTAACATGGTAAAGGCCGACTTCCCTTCGTCTCTTGCAGGCTCTGTTGCTCTGATCAAGCGTGGTACCTGCTCATACGGCGAAAAAGTCGAGATTGCAGCTGCCAAGGGCGCAGTTGGTGTGGTAGCATGGAACAATGCCGAAGGCACCCTTGAGGGTTATTCGCTACAGGTCCTATTTCCCAAGGGCGACGTTGTTCCTACAGCCGGTATCACCATGGGCCAAGGAGAAGCTTTGCTCGCACAGCTCCAGGCTGGCGTCAACATCACAGTCGACATGATGACCGATGCCAAGGTCTACAACACCCGCAATGTCATCGCCGAAACAAAGGCTGGAGACCACGACAACGTTATCCACGTTAGCGGTCATTCCGACTCAGTCACCGCAGGTCCCGGTATCAACGACAACGGTTCTGGATCCATGTCTATCCTCGAGATTGCCATTCAACTTACCAACTTTACCGTCAACAACGCTGTTCGCTTCAGCTGGTGGACTGCCGAAGAAGCCGGCCTCCTAGGTGCCGAGTACTACGTCCACGAGCTCCCTCAAGACGAGCGGGACAAGATCCGTCTGATGTTAGATTTCGACATGATGGCGTCGCCCAACTACGCCATCCAAATCTACGACGGCGATGGTTCCGCTTTCAACCTCACCGGACCCGCGGGCTCTGCGGAAGCCGAGCACGAATTCGCCGCCTACTTCGACGGCATCGGTCTCAACCACACCGAAATTGAGTTCGACGGTCGTTCAGACTATGGTCCTTTCCTCGAGGCTGGCATCGCTGCTGGCGGTATCGCCGGCGGTGCCGAGGGCATCAAGACGGAAGAGGAGGCTGACATGTTTGGTGGCGGCGCCGGCGTTCCTTACGACGTCAACTACCACGAGGACGGCGACACGGTCAACAACCTCAACCTGGATGCGTGGATCGAGTTCACAAAGGCGATTGCGCATATGACGGCTACGTATGCGGTTTCTTGGGATAGCATACCGCCTAGGAACGCAACTGCTGCTCAGAAACGGTCGGAGAAGTATAGGCAGTTTAAGAAGGAGTTTACAAAGTCCAAGAGGTATCAGAGATGGGTGTAGATGCGCGCGCTTTTTCTTTTTTCTTTTTTCCAAAAGTAGAGAGCGCGTGGTATATTTACCTTGATTTAATACCATGGATGAAAAGTCTTGAGTCCAAAAGGCCGCTGAACGATTTCCCTGGATGATGTTAAAAACTTGACAGTGTGGGTAATATGCGTTTCTGGTGTCTGGAGTGGCCTTTTGTACACTAGTTATATCATGTGATCCATGCGATTGTAGTGACAACAAGCTGCACATGATTGAAGAACACGTGAATAACCACCGAGATTACATTTTAAACCAGTCCATTACACAAGAAACTAATAACCACATTCAACCCATCTGGCTGCTACCTACATGACATCACTCGTCGTCATCGTCGTCGTCGACTACAGGAACAGGGTCGGTCTTGGCAGTAGTCTTGACTTTCCGGTCTTTCTCCGCGCCCCTCGGTTTCGTAGCCTTGGGCTTCGCGTCCTCCTCTTCGTCGTCGTCGTCGTCTTCTTCGGGTGCAGCAGCGTCATCGTCGTCGTCGCTTACATCGTCTTCCTCGTCTTCATCCTCTTCGCTCTTGGGCTGGAGGTGCTTGGTCCTCTTCTTTGGCGCTGGAGTTTGTTTTAGTTTGGATTGATGAGTGGGGGTTGGGTTGGGTTGGGTAGAGAGGCCAACTTACGAGGCTCTTCAGCGTCGGAATCGTCTTCGTCGAAGTTTGAGCCTTCGGACTCGGCGTATCTGGGGGTTATGACGTTAGTTTTTTGGCGCAGGCTTTGGCATACGCGCATCGAGAAGAGATGTTAAATCAACAAAGTTTATCCGATCATGACGATACATGTACTGCGAGAATCAGAGGCGACTGTTTGGACTAGGTCTGTGCACTTGGGACACAACGTTGCGACCGAACAGCACTCTCCACCGTGGCTTAACAAAGCTTACACTCAACCTCCCCCCAGCATGCGCCGCGATAAGATGACCCTCTGGCGCATTAAACACCAGTAACATGGCATGGGCGACGCAACGCGATTCCTGAGCACGCCAAACGGCACGAATGCGACAGAAAAGCGTGATAGCATGACGTCAGGAAGGAAGAGCGCAAAACTTACTCCTCTTCACTCTCGCTCTCATCACTGGGAAGAGCAACAAGCTCCTCGTCCTCATTCTTCCTCTTCCTAGTCGTCATAATGATGGTTTTCTGACGCACAACAAAAAAGCTAAATGCAGCGAAAAAGTTTGGTACAGATGTAGTAGTAGTGGTAGTAAGTGTAAACTAAGTTTGGCAAAAAGGTCGAGAGGGAAAAGATGAGCTAGTGTTGGGGCTCGAGGCTGGTGGTAGGCAAGGTAAGGTGGGAGGCGCGAGCTCTTGTAAGATGGGGGAGAGAAGCCAAAGCTTACGAGCGAGCGGGGACAGCAGCAGACAAGACGGGACGGGGGCCGTGGGAACAAATACGTAGCCGTAGCTGGGTACACACACACCACCACCACCACCACCCACCTACGCAAGCTCGCTCTTACCAAGGAGGCTGGGAAGCCAGGGACCCTTTTGCGGACACTCGGCGTTCCCGGCTTTTTTGCTGTATGGCTTAGTTCGGCCAGTTCGGATGGGCCGTGGTGGGCCAATCAGGCGTGCGGGTGCCATCACCTGCATCTCCAGGCCCCGGCTGCGAGGGCACACAAGCGTAGTTTGCGGCTGGGGGAGATTTGCTGCAGGTACCGCGGGTCAAGGGAGTGTGTGGTGTCTGCTGTCAGGCGTATTTTGTGATGTGGTTGTACGAGCTTTATCGGTGTGGGATGCGTACTGTAGGTAGGTAAGTAGACAGTTGGACTCCTCGGGGTTGCGACTCATTTCATCCGCGTACCGCGGGATCGAGATGCCTGCTGCATGACGGCATGGCGAGCAGCTTGACAGGTTTCCGGATGATGAATAACTGTGCTTGAGATGACTCGAGATCATGGCTCAGTCTATCTATCAGTGACATGTAGCATCCCGATCGTGGAGAAGTTGGACCACCCCCTAGTCCAACAGCTTTGGAGGCCACTGAGCTGTGCGAAGTTTTGGCAGTTAGATGGAAGATGGGACTTTTGCCCTCAATTCTCCCGATAGGCTGTAGTCGTGTTCATACATAGCCAGTCAAGACATGCACGCCATCGCAGGTTTGTCATGTTCGCAGCTCAAGGTGCAGAGCTCGGTACCTAAACAGGCAAAGCGCAATCCACTTCGCCCCAGTCGACCCCTCCCGCGGTACCGCGTCTTATTCGCGCCGTCTTGACTGTCCCTCAATTATTTCTCGACTTGCTTGGGCTTGACCTACTCAACACAACACGTCTTCGCGACAGCATAGATTCCAGTACGCCTGCCATGTCTGCGCACCAGGTTGCCAGGCCGCCGAGGGGCCCGCGCCTTGCGTCGCTGAATAAACCCAAAACCATCGGTTACACGCCCAAATCCAAGCAGCGGGGGTTGCCTGCACCTCCTCCGGCGAAACAGGTTAAACGCACATACAAATGCTGCGAAAACCCGCTAATAGACACAAACGACAACAACATCTTGTGCTACACGTGTGGTTTCGTTCATGAAGAAGTCCACATCGTCTCCGAGGTTACCTTTGCTGAGGGTGCTAACGGAGCGGCCACAGTCCAGGGTGGCACGATCCATCAGGATCAACGGCACGCAAACTCCATGGGCGGCACCATGAGGGGTCTTGGTGGCATGGAGAGCAGGGAGCAGGCGGCTCTGAACGGCAAGAACGCTATTCAGGCTCTCGGTGCTTCTCTCAACCAGCGCGAAGCAGTGATAGAGCAGGCCTTTAGCTGGTACAAGCTTTCGATGAACTTCAACTTCATCCAGGGACGTAGGATGAGGAATGTCGCTGCTATATCCATCTACATGGCAGCCCGGAGGCAGCCGGAGAATACGCTCATGCTCATCGACTTGGCCGAGAAGATTCAGACTAATGTTTGGGTTTTGGGAGATACGTACAAGTCCTTCTTGAAGACGATGAAAGAGAGGGATCCGGCACAGCTCGTTGGCAACAAGGCTGTCCAGGAAATCGAGCCGTTGATGCTGAAGTACTGTCGGAAACTCGAGTTTGGAGACGATTCCCACAGGGTTGCCGATGATGCCTGCAAGGTGTTGAAGCGCATGAACAGAGATTGGATGGTACAAGGTCGCCAGCCTGCGGGATTGTGTGGTGCTTGCATCATCATAGCCGCTCGCATGAACAACTTCCGTCGGACTATCCGAGAAGTAGTCTACGTTGTCAAAGTCGCCGACTCCACAATCACCTCCCGTCTATACGAGTACAAGAGGACACAAAGCGCGGCTTTGACCGTCAACCAGTTCCGTGAGTTTGGACCGCGACTGAAGGTCAAAGCTCAGCCACCCGCTATCTGGAGACGTGCAGAGAGGGAGGAACGAAATGAGAAGAGGAAGAGGAGACAAGAGGGAGGCGGTGATGCGGAAGCTGATGGCGAAAACGAGGCTGACAACGGCGATGGCGAACCTACCACTGGTACTTCCCCAACAAGGACGAGCAAGAGACGCAAGTCCAATGACGCTTCATCTCAACAAGTCCCAGCCCCACCTACACCCTCTGCCACACAGGAAAACGGCACAGCTTCAGAATTAGAGGCTTTCGATGGGAACAACGAGGCCGTCATTGAATCCGTCGCTAGCGCTCTCGAAGAAGTTGAAGCAGGCCAAGCCACAGATCCAGACTTTGTCATGCCCAAGAAGCGCGGTCGCCCCCCCAAAAAGCGCACCCCAATCGTCATACCCGAAGAAGATTTAGAAATCGAGCAAGACCTAGAGCAAGAAGTCACAAACACAATCAGAGACTGGGAAGCCATCTTCAAAGAAATCGCCACAAACGAGGACCACGACCTCCTCCGCCGCTCTGGTTGGACTGCCGCAGAAATGGCCCGCGCCGCAACAGACACACGCGACGCCGCCGCCTCCATTAACCTCGATCCAGAAATTGGCGAAGACGAGTTCGAAACTGATCCCGATGTTGCCTCTTGCATCCTCTCCCCCGACGAAGTCCGCCGTAAAGAAGCAATCTGGATCACGGAAAACGAGGAATGGCTCCGTGCCCAGCAGGAAAAAATGTTAAAAGCCGAACTCGAAAAAGCAGAGGATAGACCCAAGAAACCAAAACAGAAACGTAAGCATCATCAGATGGGTGATGGCAGCGTTTTGGGCGGTCAGCCGGCGGCTAGTGCAGCGGAGGCGGCGCACAAGATGTTGAAGAAGCGAGCAAAAGGGTTCAGCAATTATGTCAACTATGAAAAATTGCAGCAGTTATTTCCTGGCGGCAGTGCCGCTGCCACACCGTCGGCTGCATCGGGTTCCCCTGCTGCTGGGGCGGCGGCGGCGGTGCAGCAGGTTGGTGGTGACGAGGAAGCTGAAGATGACGAGGAGGAAGACGAAGACGAAGACGAGGAAGAAGAAGAAGAAGAAGAAGTAGAAGTAGAAGAAGAAGAGGATTTGGAACACAATTACATGGATGATGAAGATGAGGGGTTTGGCAATGAGAGTTATGATTATTAAACGCTGCTGCGGCATAAGTTGGGAAGAGAGGTGGGAAGTTTGATCTTGCATTTTGCGTGGCGTGGCGTGGCGCGGCGTCATATGATTGATGAAATTATTTATTGTTTCCCACTGGGAATTCGGGTGGAAGCGAGTTAGGACTGGTCTGGGAGTTGGGGTTTTCTTTCTCTCTCTCTCTTTGCTGTCTTGACCTTGGGAGTCGGACTCATGTCGCGGAGTTTATATTTGGGAATGGGGGGGCTTTTTTCATCATCACTTTTTACATATATATATACCCTCGGCTACATATAGGTCAGCATAGTATGGCACAGCATAGCACAGCACAGCGTACGGAATACGCAAATACAGAGTTCATATTTCTCTCTCTCTCCCCTGCATGGATATTACAACATCATGCTAGAGACATGCAAAAACAACAAACACAACACAAACATCCACGTTTACTTTAATAAACATGTATACATCATGTCACAGCCATTGTCAAGCGAAGCAGCAAAAAAAAGCAATTCCATATAATAGGGGAGGAATTCCCAATAAGAACATGATTGGTCCCTGCTTTCATAACCCATTCACACATGCTCGCTCATATGCTTACCCTAAGGGGAAAAAAAATCTTTTTGCTTTGGTCGCAAAAACCCCCGTCTTTCCAATCAATTAAAACGCCGTTTTCTCCTTCCCTTCCGTGCAAGCAAATGTCTATCGTGAAGAGAGGAAGAGAGAGAGACAGTAGAGGAACCCAAGCTTTCGTCACTCGACTTTATTTACAAAATCTTTAACACATCTTGTACTGTGCCTGGCCAGTTGCCTGCCTGTGCATGTCTTCGGTCTCGAGCTTGTACGAGATGGAAATGTCCAAGTCACGGTGGTTCTTCTCGCTGGGCTTGTTCTCGAGGATACCCGTGATCTTCTCGCCCTCCTCAACGGTGAGTACGTCCTTGAGGTAGAAGACGGTCTGTTTCCAGTGTGTGTACTTTGTGTGGGGGCCCGTGGAGAAGCGGATGGGCTTGTGGCAGGCGGCAAACTCAATGTCGAACCAGGCGATGACGGCGTGGACAAAGTCGTTGCGGCGCACCTTGAGCTCGTACGGTAACCTAAAGGCCAGGTCGGCAACGGTGCACGTGTAGAGATCGAGGGTGATGACGGGAGAGGGGTCGGTAACGACAGCCTTAATGTCGACGGTGTCAACGAGCGGCTCAGTCATGGCGGTGGCCTTGAGCGGTGAGTAGTCGAAGCCCCAGACGTTGTCCCAGACTAAGTAATTAGTATGTCGATCTTTAAAAAAAATGTCATGGATGGCACTTACATCCAATCTTCTCCTCCTTGTAGTCTCCGTCCTCGATACCGGCCATGAAGATAGTAGCCTTGTCAGGGAAGATCAAGCCATCCTTGACCAGGTACTTGTCACGCGCGTAGAGAACGGTGTCCAACATGGACTCGTAAAGTAGGAAGTAACCCATCCACTCGGATATTATAATGTCGACCTTGTCAAAGGGCAGGACAACCTCCTCCATCTTGCCTTGCAGCAGGGTGATCTTGTCCGACATGCCGTTCACCTCAACAATCTCCTTCGCCTTGTCGATAATGGTCGACATATCAACGCCGATAACGTGCTTTGCGCCGGCCTTGACGGCGAACCTATAATGCACTCGTCAGTGCCTGCTCGCGTGCGGTGTGGGGGGGGGGGGGGGGGGGAGGGGCGCGCGTACATGCTGAGAATGGATGTACCGCATCCGACATCGAGGACGACCTTGTCCTTGAACAGGTGTGGGTTCTGGTAGATGGCATCGCGGTAGCTCTTGGTTCGGACTTCGTCTTTCTACAGGCGCTGGGTTAGCCGTTTGCTCGAGAGTGGGAAAGAAGCCTCTAGGGCACCGAGGGGTCTGCATACCAACATCTCCTCGTGGATGCCTTCATACGCGGATTAGTGACATTCTTGTAGAAACAGCGACTCGGTACGGACCATGGTGGTTATAGCTACACGACGCAAGATTAGCAAATCTTCCAACAACTGGACCCTCGATAATTTGCTTACCTGTTGAAGTAATGCGCCTCAGAGTGCGCCATACCCGTAAGAGGGTCTTTCTTTCCGGCCTCGTGGTTGTTTGCCATGTTGATTATTGGATAGAAAAAGGTGAGAGGGAAGTTGAGGAAAAATGGGTGAAGAAAACAAAACCTGACGCTTCCTAAGGTCGAGAGTTGGGAATTCGGAAATTTTGGTTTTGGTAGTACCAGAGGCGCACAGACTTCACCAAGGGTCCCAAAGCGGGGCATCTAGCGCTTGCAAGCTAAACTTCAACAGGCTTGACACGACGATAATGGCTATGTCTTGGTATTTTGGAAGCACTAACTAGATTTTCAAATATACTAGTATTTTTTTGCGCTTTTCTGCTAGATGCCACCGACATGGGTACGCGCATGGTTGTCTCACACCTCATTACCGAACCGAGAAAACGAGCCGGTGCTACCGAGAGTGTCATCTATCATGTTGTTGCATTTACGAAGCAATAACCACAGACACATGTCGATGCGTTCCAAGATGAAACATGTACAGTCGTGATCCACATCATACCTCGCATTTGTCTCCTTCGGTATCCCAATGCTCCTCCACCCACTCCGTCATGATATCCGTAAAACTCTTCCCATCATCAAAGGCTTGCGTATCCTCCAGCGTACGCTTCTCGCCCAGGTACTCCAAAGCCAACAGCACCCATTTCTGGATGAACTCGTTATACATGAGATCCACTGTCTCAATCTCTTGTTGCCTTTCGTTCGACGACTCGCTGAAACCAACGTTTGCCTGGATACAATTCGGAACGTTGTAAAATTTAATTGGTTCGTGTATTGTGTCGTCCCCATCGGTACCAGCATCGTCTTTGGTTGTGTAGCCCGGGAAGGTTTGGACGTCATCATCACTGGAGCGGAGCGGTGTTTGGCCTTGTTGAGAACTGGCGAAAGCGTTGGCTTGAGTGGTCAGCAAGTGTGGTCTGTATCTTGCTGCCGACACCTCTGGTGGTTGCAAAAGTGCGTTACTCTCCATCATCTCGAGCACAATCGGTCCCTCGCTGTTGAGAAGCTTCAGCACTTGGCTTGCCACTTTGTATGGAACGTCTTTGACATAGCGGATAGAGCTGGTGAATGGCGAAACAAGGAATTTCGTGTCCTTGGTGAATGTCCCTTTGAAGATATCGAAGCGGATCGCACCAGTGTTGGTGATGACAATTGCTTTCCCCCCAGAGCGGATGCGCTCAGATTTCTCAATAGTCTGGGGCAACAATTGTTCCCCGATCCAGCTGAAGATGCTCTCGTTGTGAGGATAAGGGCGACGACTGACCCAAAGATCTTGTGGTGCGCAGCCGTATACTTTTCCTAGACCAAGAGATTGTCTGGCGTCGCCGATTGCTTTCGACACCTTTTTTCCATGCTCAGTCACGAAATCCTTTGCGTCTTTCCCGCTGTGGTGCTTCATGGAGAATAGATTGTTGTCAATATATCGGCGAGAGAACGTGAGCGTCGATTTCTGAGGAGCAGGTGCTACGTCCTTGGTTCCGCCAGTACCGAGTCCGTCAATGGACATGAAGCCGAGCGTCTCCATGTATCGCCCGCTCTCAAGGGCTACAGACTTGCTGTCAAAGATCTTGTAGTCGCGGATGTGCGAATGACCACCGAAGAATTGGATGGGGGTGTCCCAATGCAGAGACCGGATAGTTGAGAAGAGTAGTGCATACTCCTCTGATCGAATGTCAACATGACCATAAACAATAATCAAGTCAATGTCCTTGTCTTTGAGTGCTTCAGTGAACCACTCCTCCTTCACTGTATCCTCAACCCTCTGGACCACAGTGTTATTTGCGTTCGCCGTGAAATCAAACAGAAATCCAAAGGCTAAGATACGAATGCCTTGGTTTTTAGTAGTGAATTTCTTGAAGCGTGGAGCAAGTGGTTCTAGGACCCCAGTCTTTGGATTGTAAATGTCTAGATTGGAAGCTAGGTAGTTGCCTTTGAAGTCAGGGACGGTGTGAAAGAACTCGCCCTCGGCAGTATTAGCTTTGTACAGTTCATGATTGCCAGAGCATATCAGGTCGATGTTCTGCTCCTTGGCAATCTCGTAGGTGAATTTGCCGCGCGGCTTGGAAGAGTCGTAGATGGCGTTGCCTTCGACGCGATCTCCCGTATCGATGAGTAGTAGGTCTGAGCCATCCGCATCGGCTTTGTCGCGCATATGCTTGGCAAAGGAGACATAGTCACCCCAGTCAGATGAATACGAGGCTCTGGTGTACGTTAGAATGTAGACATGGCGAGACGTTGGTTTTCCCGGTCGACGCGACTGGACAGGACACCACGAAGATAACAAAGGATGCAAGATGACTTACTCCTGCAAATGGCCACCCCACCACCCGTGAATATCTGTAGTATGCAAGAAATTGAGTTGCGCCCAGGGAAGGTCGCGCAAGGGGGCGGCTTTCGGAGTTGGCGCCTCTGGCTGAACGCAGGATGCCCCTTTTAGAAGCGCGACAAAAACAACAGATTTCCGAAACATGATGAAAGACGCGAGGCTGTGTTGCTCGCTCCGTTGCTGAAATGCGGTTGCACTTGATGCTATGAGACCATCTAGGTAGCACACGTGCGGTTGTCACCTGATGTGACTTCCAAACAGATGACGTAAGCTGGCTTCACTGTTGTGTATGGCCGGAAACGCTCCGGAGGAGTTGGAGCTGATGGAACTGGTGAAACAAGACAACAGAGGTGCTGCAACTGTCGAACTGTAAACAGACCGTGGTCGACCAATCAGCCGGTAACGCATGCGGTGAAGGAAGACGGGCCGTGGCTGCAGCGAGCCTGGTCCATGTGAAGACTAGCGCAGACCTTACTAAATCCATACAGGTCAACATTTTTCCATACACTACTCCAGCCTCCCAACAACAACCCTCAACCCAAAATTCCCCTGTCGCGTCATCATCATCACAGTCGCGTACAATGGCTCGAGCTGCAGGATCTCGCGCTGCAAGCGCAAAACCTGTTGAGAAGAAGGAATCCAAAGAAGTCAAGACCAACGGTACCGGTACGTCACGTCCATCACGAACATCGAAGCTCCCGCTAAGCAACGCAGCCTCCCGACGAGGCGCAAAAAAGGCAGAAGAGGAACCCGCCACAAATGGGATAGCTGAAGAGGATGAAGCAGCCGATGAAGACCCTATGGACGTCGACGAAGTCGAGCCAGAGCCAAAGAAACGTAAGGCCTACGCGTCGAAATCAGCGCCACCATTTGCTAAGAAGCCTGCAGTCCCTGCGCGTAGTCGCGTAAAGAAGACCGAGACGCCCGCGCCTGAGCCCAAAGCCGCGACCAAGAAAACCACTAAGCGCAAAGAAGGACGAGGAAAGCGAACCAGAGGCAGAAGAGGTCGAGGCGCCGGCGCCTGCTGTGAAGAAGGCAAAGGTGGAATCTGCGAAGCCTGCGCCCAAAGCAGCGAAAGCCGCGCCAAAGCCAAAAACCGCGCCCAAGCCAAAAGCTGCGCCAAAAGCTGCACCAGAGCCTAAATCGAAAACGCCAACACCACAGCCCGAGGCCGCAAAGATCGATCCCGCTCTGGTGCCGAATCCCAAGGGCCCCAGACGTCCAAAGGGAAAGAAGACTGAGATCAAACACGGTCCGCTACACTGAGCCTCTCAAAGTTTTCGTCTTTGGTGAGGGTGGCTCTGGTGAGCTGGGCTTTGGCGCGACGAAGAAGGCTATTGATGTAAAGCGACCGCGTTACAATGAGGCTCTCACCAACATGAACGTTGTCAAGGTTGCTACTGGCGGCATGCACGTTGTTGCGCTCACAAAGGACAACAAGATTTTGACATGGGGTGTCAACGACAATGGCGCTCTAGGACGCGACACGTCTAGCGCGAACGTCAAGATGCGCGATGTAGAAGCTGACGATTCAGACTCTGATGAAGATGAAACTGGTGGATTGAACGATGCCGAGGCCACACCCACACCTGTGCCGTCCGAGTTTTTCCCCGAAGACACCATCTTTGTCGACATCGCGGCCGGCGACAGCTGCTCTTTCGCGCTGACAACTGAGGGTGCTGTTTACGGATGGGGTACATTCCGCAAAAACGAGGGTATCCTTGGGTTTGAACGCGGCAATCACACCGCGCCCCGTCCTGTATACCTCGATAGCGTCAAGAAGGTCATCCAGCTCGTCTGCGGCACAAACCACGTTTATGCATTGGACAAGGACCATCACGTATATGCTTGGGGCAACGGACAACAGAACCAACTCGGTCGTCGTGTCACCGAGCGTAGCCTCATCCAAGCGCTGCAACCGAACAAGATCGGCTTCCACGATTCCTCCATCAAGAAGCACAGCCAAAAGATCACTCATATCGCGTCTGGCGATTATCACGGTTTGGCCATTGCAGAAGATGGACACATCTGGGCTTGGGGCGCGAACAACTACTGCGAGACAGGCTACACTGACAATGCTGGTGCCGACGATGCTAGTGTCCTCCAACCTAAGATCATACATAGCCTAGAGGGCAAGAGCGTCACAACACTCGCAGCTGGCTCGCATCACAACATCGCCATCACCAAGGGCGGAGAGGTTCTTGTCTGGGGTCGTTGCGACGGCTCACAGACAGGTCTCCCTCCTTCCCAGCTCGAAGCTGAGACGGATGAGGACAAGGTTTTGAAGAACAATGGCAAGCCAAAGATTCTTGTTCAGCCTACACCCCTTCCAGGCCTCAAGAACATTGTCACCGGCGCATGTGGTCCCGATCACACTATTGTAATTGATGAGGCCGGCAAGGCCTACTCCTGGGGCTTCTCTGCCAACTACCAGACAGGCCAAGGTACCGACGATGATATAGAAGTGCCGACTATGATTGATAACACTGCTGTACGGGAGACGAAGCTCACATGGGCTGGCTGCGGTGGTCAGTACAGCATGCTGGCCAGTAAGAAAGAGTAGACTGTCACGCCTGTCTGTAGTTGTACGTTTGATGCCTTCGACGGGCAACTTTCAGCCAGATTGATACTTTTCAATTTCTCTTCATCTAGTCATTCCTTTTCACGTCATGGGGGGTGGTTTCAGACGGGCATACACGGCGTTTAAGTTTTACGGGCGGGTTCTTGCATAGCGGACATGTGATGTGGTATGTGGGATTATTGGAACTGTCGTCCTTCAATAACTGGCTGAGTTCCTTGATCTGAGCGATGGGAATATCGCTATGGATGGGTAGAATGTATCTTAGATGGCTCAGCCGCGCTTAATTAGATTCTTGTAACAGTACAATGCTATGCGTATCCTGTATTTGGAGATGACTTTCTTGCAATGGAGTTCGATGCTTGTGTTAAGAGCGGATGGTGTGCTTGGTATAGAGAGAATCGATATGTTGTGACAAGGTCTATTCACATGTACGTGACTCGATGTTTGTATGTATTCAGACTCAACAGTGCTGGAATGAATGAGCTTTCCGAAAACAACTTACGTAAGCAGCTTGCCATGACGCTCGACCCTGCCAAAAGTTTCGCGACCATCACCCGCAGCGCATCGACGTCAACCCCACTACACAGAACCGACTTCCCCTCCACCTTTAATCAAACTGTAAGAACTTGCGATCCTCAATCAGACTGCGCTTGTAACTAACGAACCTAACAGCTCTATTATCGCAAAAATGGCACCCAAATCGATGATGACGGGCCGTGGCCGCACCGCTGCCGAGCCCAGCTTCGCATCCAGCGCCCTCCAGACATTTACAAGCAAGGAGAACAGGACCATTGTCACTGCTGTGGGCATGTTTGCTGTAAGTTCATTCTGGTAATACTCCAAGGGTAAAGGGAAGACACAATGGAGGACGGCGAAGAGATCACAAACGAGCCCAAGACTGACGACTATACCTAGATCGGTGTCACATTTCTCCACAGCAGCTGGGCGGAGATCCTACTCCCCGCATAGATGCCAAATCCTGAGGTTAACAGGAAAGAGAGACAGAACAGCACCGGCATCGTTAACGCACCCACCTCGTCAGCCACGCCGGTCGCATCTACGCCAACCCATGAGATTCTCATGCCGTTACACATTTACATAAAACGAACCTTACCGGAGAGAGAACATAGGAAAGGCGTTCAGGTTACCCATACGGACACCAGTTTGTTGGGTTAGTTCTAGAGATGAAGTTTAATCGTGAACCTAGTAAAAATGGTCTTACGAACAATGTAACATATGTACAACAAACTACACACTACTACCACCCAACGACTTCCTAGCACCCCACGCGTCTAGCCCCTTCATCAAACTTTCTCATCTTCTCATTCTCTGATTTGATTTTATCGTTTTGGTTTGCGCACGCTCACATGGCCCAACGTCTCGCATCTAGTCGCACTAACTAGAACGTCTGGTTTTACGATGGTTGATAGGAAACGTTGTTTACTCAAATCCTATCCCGTATCTGAGACAGGAACCGCCGCGGACTACATCAAGCGTTAAAACGGGTACGCTACGCCAGCAGCAAAGTTTAGTAAACGGTACGCATATGTCGAAGGCGTTCATTGGCAGTGAAAATAAGCAAATTCAAGCAATAGATTGCCCGCTGTCATGGGGAGGGGAAGGCTTGATCGGACGGTGTAGCGTCTTTTCGTAGCGGTTGAGTATGTGAGATTTTTTGTGTTGCGGATAAGAATGTTCAGAGGCGTTGATTTTGTGCGTGATATAGGTAAGACGATAGGTGTGGTTCACATGCAACCTACTCCCTCCCAACTTATTATTTACTCCTTCTTGCACAAAAACACATAAACGAACACGGTGCCACGATCTATCCACCTATGCATCTGCACCGCCTCTTCAATACACATCAATCCTACATATACCGAATACGCACACATGCTACTACATGCGCACGCCTCGTGCATTCACATACATCGTGGCACAAGGCACACACGCACAATTATCCGTAATCATCTAGTAAATACAACAAACCAATCCCTTATTCACAGCGAAAATCCCACGTTAGCGCCGAGCAATGCGGGCATTTCTACCACACAACTTGCATAAAACAATCACCTATGGATTCAAGTCTGGAGTTTGAAAGATCCTTACTGTTGGTGCAAGATAAGGCGCTAGTGTGATCCAATCCCGTTCCATCCCACACCTCATCAACCATTCATTCCCATAGATCTTGCTTTTTTTTTGGCTTGAACATGCACCACATATACCCAGCGTTTACTTACATCAATCCCTCCAACAACCCGTCTGGGCATTCGCTCCGAGCACCCCACCCGACGTACGGCACAGTCACCCACTCACTCCAGCGTCTAAGCTCAACCGCGGGCGTCGGCAATTCCTCTGCAGTCGGTAAGAACGCAGGTCGATGGTCGGTAAGAAAAACAAAAACGCAAACACGAAAGGGGGGGGGGGGGGGTGGCGTTTGTGCACATGCACGTTACACATGCGACATACCCTGGGGATGTCTTCCTTTGCGTACGGTAGGTACCGGTACGTGCGCACTGTGTGCGTACAAGGGCTTACATCTCTACCGTTGTGTACTTCGTAACCCGTAACCCGTGACATCTCCGTACTAGCCAACCAACGCAGGTACCACGCATCGAATCGTGTCGCCCGTTGCACATCTCACACCGCATGCTAAACGTGTCACGCGACCAGCTGACAGGGAGAGATATGGTATAGTTCTACATATAATAGGGACGATCCTTGCAAGCAGAAAGCATTGCGAAGGATTGGTTGTGATTGCATTATTTCCCGATCCAATTCGTACAAATCCAACATGAATCGGATCCAACAGTCCGGCTGTGTTTTTAGAGAAGAAAGAAAAGAGAGCGTTATGTCTCTCTGTGTATGTGTGTGGTGGGTAAAGAATATTCGTCGAGGAAAATTATGCTCGCTACAATTACAGCAACAAGGACAACAACAACAGCAGCAGCAAAAGGGAAGCGGCACAGCGCTGCGCTCAGGCGGCTGTTTTTCCATTTGCCCAAACCAAAATATGCAAAAGATTGGAAAGGAGAGTTGTGAGCAAGAAAATATAAATGGTGTCGTAAATATGCGATTCATGCTGGGGTATCTCTAGTCTATACTTCTCGAACCCAAACCTAGAAAATAGAATTAGTATGTTGTGCGTGTTTGTCATGCTGGGGTAAAAACTAACCTCCATCTTCGCCATCTCGCTGCCTTCTCTTTTAGCGATAGACTTGGCTGCCTGAATAGCCATGTCTAGGTCGTCTTGGTCGGCCATGGTGATCATGTCGCCATCATCTTTGAATTCAACCTTGAATTTGTTCCTTACTCCAAACTTCTCGCGAATCTGTTGCCAGAATTCGGTAATCAGCTGGTCAGAGCTGATGAAGACGTAACGAGTGTCATTAGAGTGAACCTTCACCCTGACCTTCATACCGCCACCGCCACCACCGCCACTACCGACACCGCCACCACGGACGCTGCCACCAGATCTGGTAGAGCGTGCGGGCGATCGTCTCCTAGACTTTGAGCGTGACATCATCTCAAACTCGGCGTCATCGAGATCACTACCGTCGTAGTCGTCTTCTTCCTCCTCTTCAATATACGCAGGCCGTCTCGCTTGTTTTGAGCGAGTGTTTGCGCCACGACTTCCGCGTGATGGTGGGTATGGATCATTCTCATAGTAGTCATCGAGAATGTCTTCGTCAGAGCCACGGCGACGCGATCGCTCACGTTCCCGCTGAGAGCCACGCTGAGAGCGATCAGAACGATCACCACGATCACGCTGTGACTCGGAGCGACTGGGTGGCGGTCGCTCAGAGGCAGAGCGCTGTGTTGGCTGGCGACGAGGAGGCTCGTCTCTGGGTGGGTCGAAAGCAGCTCGTCCAAGATTCAATGGCTGAGGCTTGGGACCTCCGCCTCGTACGGATTGGGCACGACTCATTGGTGCGTTGGAAGGAGGATCGGCGGCTCTACCCCCAGATCCCCTGTCGCCACCTCTGCGATCCGTCTCTGGGGGTGGTGTGGGAGGGAACATGTTACGGTTCATCGGGGGTTCCGACTGTTGGCGTGCTCGACTCTGGAGCTCCGGCTTTACCAGATTGGTAGCGGCATAGGAGATCTTGTCTTCGGTTCGGTCATCCGTTGCGGCCTGGCCTCCCTTCTTCATCTCAGCACCAGCAAAGCCAGTAAAGGCGTTGGCTCGGTCAGATGCAGCCACGAGACGGGCCTTTCCAAGGTAATCCTTTGTCTTCAAGTTCTTGACCTTTGCTTCGTTAGGGCGGTAGACGATGCCGACAGGGATGGAGAAGACGGTATAGCCCTAGGATGTGGTTAGTTCTGAGGACAGGGTTACTTGTAACCGATGACATACGTCTGCTTCCTCCCGAATAGCCTCATCGATAACATCGTGGTCGGGAACCACCTTCTCCTTGGCGGCGAAGGACAAATCCTGAAGACCAGCCTCTCTCTGCTGCAGGTAGATGTAGCAGAGACCACGGTTGAAGAGCACCTCGCAGGAGTACAGCTTGAACTTCAGGCCTAATTGTTCGTAGTCGATGTTGTTGTTTCCGCGCAGATACAGCAGTGTGTCGTTGAAGTTTGCGAGGGCCTCCTCGAAGTCGCCCATGAGGAAGTTGGATACACCCTGCTGGAAGTATGCGACTGCGAGATACTGGTCCAGCCGCACAGCGCGCTGGTAGCAATCGACCTGTGTAACCATGAGCATGTGGCCTACTTGTGACACTGTGTGTGTAACTCACCGCCTTCTCATGTTCGCCGAGAGTCGCGTGGATGACGCCGCAATTGAACAAGATCTTGGAAGTGTCGGAGATCTGGTCAAAGACCTTCAATGCGACATCGAATTCGTTGTTGTCGTAGCTGGCGAGGGCTGCCACCCAGGTTTCGATTTCCTAACACGGCGTTAGCAGCTGGAAGCAGAAGGAAGCCTCGAGTGACGGGCAAGCGCACTCGAGGGCAGGAAGGCGCGCACCTGCTTCAGAGACATGACGAGTGATCTTCACTTGTTACCCGGCAGTATGGTGTCGTCTTGCCTCAACCCAAGCTCTCTCCTACCTCTCCACGGTTGGAGGGGTCGTGTTTGCGTAGTCGGTCAAGCGCAAAAGTGTGGCAGGGTCGTGGTGGGCTCACTTTTGGACAGATTAGGGGACAAAGCCGCCGGGGCTTGTACAACAAGGCGCGAGGTTGGTGTGTGGTGTCCGGTGAGGGTAGCGGGCAGCGGGCGCTATTATGCTAGGTAGGTACTCTAG